>CM038214.1:108927056-109017245 GCA_021442155.1 Cymbidium sinense
TCACTCTTTCATCCCTTCCTTTTTTTTCTTCCTTGATCTTTCTCTTGCTTTCTGCAGGTCTTTCTTCTTTTTTGTGTGCCGACTTGACAGGGTTTTACGCTCTCCCTCTCCTATTCTATTTGTGGTCATTATCGCTTTTTTGCTTTTGTTTTGTTGCTCCTTTTCTTAGGTTTTATTTTCTTTCTTGCTTCTGGTTGTAATAGTTTGGGGAATTTTCTCTTTAGGTTGATTGTAGCCCTTGGAGGGATAGTTTTGAGGATTTTCCCCTCTTAGGGACTTTTGAACTCCTTTGTGGCAATGAAATTTCTCCCCACTGTGGGTTTTATCAAAATAAAAAATAAAAAATAATCCTAAACCCTAAATCCTAAACCCTAAACCTTAAACTAACCCTAAACCCTAAACCCTGAAAAGCTAAAAACCTAAACCTAAACTAAATAAAATCTAAAAAGAAAATAAATAAATAAAACAAAACCAAAACAAAATAAAATAAATAAAATAAAATAAAAACTAAAACTAAAACCTAAACCTAAACATAAACCTAAAATGAAAAAAAAATAAAAAATAAAAACTAAACTAAAATAAAATAAATAAAAACCTAAACTAAACTAAAAAATAAAAAACTAAATAAAATAAAAACTAAACCTAAAATAAAAATATAATAAACCTATAAAATAAAATAAAATAAAAACTAAATAAAAACCAAAACCTAAAAAAATAAACATAAAAAAATAAAAAATGAAACCTAAATACCAAACTAAAAAAAACCTAAACCTAGAATAAAATAAAATAAACCTAAACCTAAACTAAAATAAACTAAATGAACCCTAAACCTAAACCTAAACTAAATAAAGTAAAATAAACTAAAACCTAAACCTAAACTAAAAAAATAAAACCTAAAAGTAAACCTAAAATAAAACCTAAACTTAAACCTAAAAATAAAAATAAAACCTAAACCTAAAAATATATGAAAATAAAACTAAACTAAAAATAAACCTAAACCTAAACCTAAACCTAAAAAATAAATTAAAATAAAAAACATAATGTAAAATAAACAAACTAAACTAAATAAAAATAAAAATAAAAAATAAAATAAAAGAAAATAAATAAAAAATAAACAAAATAAACCTAAACCTACCATTTTTCTTAATTTAAATAAATAAATAAAAAAACCCTAACCCTAAACCCTAAACCCTAAACCCTAAACCCTAAAACCCTAAACCATAAACCCTAAAACCTAAACCCTAAACCCTTAAACCCTAAACCTAAAACCTAAACCCTAAACCCTAAACCCTAAAGCCTAAACCTAAAGCCTAAACCTTAAAACCTAAACCCTAACCTCAACCCTAACCTCTAAAACTCACTAAAAACAAAACCTTAAACTTTAAACCTTAAACCCTAAACACTAAACTAAAACTTAAACCCTAAACCTAAAACCTAAACCCTAAACTCTAAACCCTAAACCCTAAAGACCATAAATCCTAAAAGACTAAACCATAAATCCTAAACCTTAAACCCTAAACCCTAAACCCTAAAACCTAAACCTAAATAAGAAAATAAAATAAAATAAGATAAAAACCTAAACTTAAACCTAAACCTAAAAATAAAATAAAATAAAAAATTAAAACTAAACTAATATAAAATAAATAAAATCCTAAACTAAACAAATAAATAAATAACCTAAATAAAATAAAAACTAAACTTGAAATAATAATAAAATATACCTAAGATAAAATAAAATAAAAACTAAACAAAAACCCCAAACGAAAAAAAAAAATAAAATAAAAAACCTAAATGTAAATAAAAAAAAAAATAACAACTAAACCCTAAAAAAATTAATAAACTAAAAAATAAACCTAAACCTAAACTAAAAAGAAACCTAAAAAAAACATAAAATAACAACCTAAGACCTAAACCTAAAAAAATAAAATCAAAACCTAAACCTAAACCTAATAATAAAAAATAAAACCTAAACCAAAAAAATAAAATAAAATTAATACTAAACTAAAGATAAACCTAAACTTAAACCTAAACCTAAAAAATAAACTAAAATAAACAAAACCTAAACTAAAATAAATAAACCTAATATAAATAAAATACACTAAATAAAAAAGAAAAATAAACTTAAATAAAAATAAAAAATAAAGTAAACCAAAATAAATAAAAAATAAACTAAATAAACATAACACTACTAGTTTACTTATTTTAAAAAAAAAACCCCAAACCATAAACTAAAAAATAAAACCCAAAAATAAACCTAAAATCAAACCTAAACCTAAACCTAAAATAATAAAATAAAAATCTAAACCTAACCTAAAAAAAATAAAAAAAATAAAACAAAATAAAACTATACTAAAAATAAACTAAAATAAAAAACCTAACTAAACTAAGTAAAAATAATAATAAATCTAAATAAAAAAAAAACTAAAATAAATAAAAAATAAACTAAATAAACCTAAACCTACCAGTGTACTTAAGTAAAAAAATAAAATAAAAAAACCTAACCCTAAACCCTAAACCTTAAACCTTAAACCTAAACCTAACCCTAAACTCTAAATCCTAAACCATAAACCCTAAACCCTAAACCCTAAATCCTAAACCCTAAACCGTAAACACTAAAACCCTAAACCCTAAACCCTAAACCTTAAATCCTAATCCCTAAACCCTAAACCCTAAACTATGTAAAAAAAACCTTAAACACTAAACCTTAAACCTTAAAACCTAAGCCCAAAACTAAACTTAAACCCCAAACATAAACACTAAATCCTAAACCTAAACCAAAATAAAATAAAATAATAAAATAAAATAATAACCTAAACTAAAACCTAATCCTAAACCTAAAACTAAACCAAACCTAAACTAAATAATAAAATTAAATAGAAAAGAAAAACTAAACTAAAATAAAATAAATAAAAACATTAACTATACAAAAATCAAATAAACTAAACCTAAAAGTAAAAAACCTAAATAAAGAAAAACCAAACTTGAAATAAAAATAAAATAAGCCTAAGATAAAATAAAATAAATACTAAATGAAAACCGAAACCTAAAAAATAAACCTAAAAACAAAACCTAAAAATAAACAAAAATTAACACCAAAACCTTAAAATAAAAAAACATAGACATAAAATAAAAATAAAATAAACCCGAACCAAAACTAAAATAAACTAAACTAAAACAAATAAAACCAAAACCTAAACCTAAAATAAACTAAACCTAAACTTAAACTGAATAATAAAAATAAACTAAAAATAAACCTAAGCCTAAACTGAAAAACAAAACCTAAAAATAAACCAAAAATAATAACCAAAAATGTAAACCTAAGCAAATAAAATAAAAAACTAAACCTAATCCTAATTAAAAAAAACAAACTTAAACCTAAAAAATAAAATTAAAATAAAACTAAGAAAAAATAAACCTAAACCAAAACCTAAACCTAAAAAATAAACAAAATGAAAACAAACCTAAACTAAAATAAATAAACTTAATATAAATAAATTAAACTAAATAAAAATAAAAATAAACATAAATAAAAAACAAAAATAAAATAAACTTGAATAGATTAAAAATAAACCAAATAAACATTAACCTAACATAATTTTTTTTTAAAAAAAAACCCTAAACCCTAAATTAAAAATTAAAAGTTAAAATAAACCTAAAGTAAAAATCTAAAACCTGAACTCAAAAAAATAAAATAAAACCTAAGCCTAAATCTAAAAATAATACATAAAACCTAAAACTAGAAAATAAAATAAAAATAAAACTTAAACCTAAACCTAAACCTAAAAAATATACTAAAATAAAAACCTAAACTAAAATAAATAAACTAAACAAAATAAAAATAAAAATAAACCTAACTAAAAATAAAAAATAAACTAAAAAAAATCTAAACTTACAAGTTTACTTAATTTAAAAGAAGTAAAAAAAAAAACCCCAAACCTAAAATTAATGCTAAACCCTAAGCCCTAAACCCTAAACCTACAACCCTAAACCCTAAACACTAAACCCTAGACCCTAAAACCCTAAACCCTAAACCCTAAATCGTAAACCCTAAACCATAAATCCTTATACCCTAAATGCTAAACCCTAAACACTAAACTCTGGTAAAAAAAAGACCTTAAACCTAAAACCCTTAACTAAAACCTAAACCCTAAACCTAAAACTTAAACCCTATACTATAAACACTAAACCCTAAACCCTAAAATCTAAATTCAAAAACCATAAACCATAAACCCTAAACCCTAAACCCTAAAAGCTAAACCTGAATAACAAATAAACTAAAAACCTAAATTAAAAACCTAAACCTAAACCTAAATCTAAATCTAAAAAAATAAAATAGGAAATAAAAACTAAACTAAAATAAAATAAATCAAAACCTAAACTTAATAAAAAAATAAAATAAAGCTAAAAATAAAAAACCTAAATAAAAAAAACTAAACCTAAAATAAAAATAAAATAAACCTAGATAAAAGTAAAAAAAAGTAAATGATAACCTAAACCAAAAAAGATAAACCTAAAATCTATAAAAAATAATTCCTAAACCCTAAACTAAAAAAAAACCTAAACATAAAACGAAAATAAAATAGAGATTTAAAATAAATGTAAACCTAAACTAAGATAAACTAAAACTAAAATAAGTAAAATTAAACCTAAACTAAATAAAATAAAATAAACTAAAATAAATAAACTAAGAAATAAAACCTACATATAAACCAAAATAACAACCTAAAACCTTAACCCAAAAAAAAAAAATAAACTTAAACCTAATAATAATAAATAAAACCTAAACCTAAACCTAAACCAAAAAAAATAAAATAGGAAATAAAAACTAAACTAAAATAAAATAAATCAAAACCTAAACTTAATAAAAAAAATAAAATAAACCTAAAAATAAAAAACCTAAATAAAATAAAAACTAAATCTAAAATAAAAATAAAATAAACCTTCATAAAATTAGAAAAAGTAAATGATAACCTAAACCTAAAAAGATAAACCTAAAAATAAATAAAAAATAACTCCTAAACCCTAAACTAAAAAAAACCTAAACCTAAAACAAAAATAAAATAAAGAAATTAAATTAAATGAAAACCTAAACTAAAATAAACTAAACTAAAATAAATAAAACCTAAACCTAAACCTAAACTAAATAAAATAAAATAAACAAAATAAACCTAAGCTAAACTAAGAAATAAACCTAAAATAAACCTAAAATAATAACCAAAATGCAAACCTAAGCAAATAAAATAAAACTAAACATAATCCTAATTAAAAAAATAAAATTAAACCTAAAAATAAAATTAAAATAAAACTAAGAAAAAAATAAACCTAAACCTAAACCTAAACCTAAAAAATAAACAAAAATGAAAAACAAACCTAAACTAAAATAAATAAACTTAATATAAATAAATTAAACTAAATAAAAATAAAAAAAACATAAATAAAAACAAAAAATAAAATAAACTTGAATAAATTAAAAATAAACCAAATAAACATAAACCTAACGATTTACTTAATTATTTTTTTCAAAAAACCCTAAACCCTAAATTAAAAAATAAAAAGTTAAAATAAACCTAAAGTAAAATAAAACCAACTCAAAATAAAATAAAATAAAGCCTAAATCTAAAAATAATACATAAAACCTAAAACTAGAAAATAAAATAAAATAAAACTTAAAAACCTAAACCTAAAAATATACTAAAATAAAAAAAACTAAAATAAATAAACTAAATGAAATAAAATAAAATAAACCTACAAAAAAAAATAAACTAAAATCTAAACTTACCGTTTACTAATTTAAAGAAGTAAAAAAAAAAAAAAAAAGTAAAATATGCTAAACCCTAAGCCCTAAACCCTAAAAACCCAACCTAAACCCTAAACACTAAACCTGACCCTAAAACCTAAACCTAAACCCTAAATCATAAACCCTAAATACTTATAAAAAATCGCTAAACACTAAACTCATAAAAAAAACCTTAAACCCAAACCCTTAACTAAAATAACCCTAAACCTAAAACTTAAACCCTATATTATAAACACTAAACCCTAAAACCCTAAAACCTAAAATTAAAAAACATAAACCAAACCCTAAACCCTAAACCAAAAGCTAAACCTAAAATAAAATAAACTAAAACCTAAATTAAAAACCTAAACCTAAACCTAAACCTAAATCTAAAAAAATAAAATAGAAAATAAAAACTAAACTAAAATAAAATAAATCAAAACCTAAAAAAAATAAAATAAAGCTAAAAATAGAAAACCCAAATAAAATAAAAACTAAACCTAAAATAAAATAAAATAAACCTTAGATAAAAGTAAATAAAAGTAAATGATAACCTAAACCAAAGATAAACCTAAAATCTATAAAATAATTCCTAAACCCTAAACTAAAAATATCTAAACATAAAATGAAAATAAAATAAAGAAATTAAAATAAATTTAAACCTAAACTAAGCCAAAAAAAAAACCTAAACTTAAACCTAATAATAATAAATAAAACCTAAACCTAAACCTAAACCTAAACCTAAAAAAAATAAAATAAGAAATAAAAACTAAACTAAAATAAAATAAATCAAAACCTAAACATAATAAAAAAAAAATAAACTCAAAAATATAAAACCTAAACCTAAACCTAAACCTAAACTTAAAAAAATAAAATAAATAATAAAACTAAACCAAAATAAAATAAATCAAAACCTAAACTTAATAAAAAAATAAAATAAACCTAAAAAAAAAACCTAAATAAAATAAAAACTAAATCTAAAATAAAAATAAAATAAACCTTCGATAAAATTAGAAAAAAAAGTAAATGAAAACCTAAACCTAAAAGATAAACCTAAAAAATAAATAAAAATAACTCCTAAACCCTAAACTAAAAAAACCTAAACCTAAAACTAAAATGAAATAAAGAAATTAAATTAAATGTAAATCTAAATTAAAATAAACTAAACTAAAATAAATAAAACCTAAACCTAAACCTAAACTAAATAAAATAAAATAAACAAAAATAAACCTAAGCCTAAACTAAGAAATAAAACCTAAAAATAAACCTAAAATAATAACCAAAAATGCAAACCTAAGCAAATAAAATAAAAAACTAAACCTAATCCTAATTAAAAAAAATAAAACTTAAACCTAAAAAATAAAATTAAAATAAAACTAAGAAAAAAATAAACCTAAACCTAAACCTAAACCTAAAAAATAAACAAAAATGAAAAACAAACCTAAACTAAAATAAATAAACTTAATATAAATAAATTAAACTAAATAAAAATAAAATAAACATAAATAAAAACAAAAAATAAAATAAACTTGAATAGATTAAAAGTAAACCAAATAAACATAAACCTAACGGTTTACTTAATTTTTTTTTAAAAAAAAACCCTAAACCTTAAATTAAAAAATAAAAAGTTAAAATAAACCTAAAGTAAAAATCTAAAACCTGAACTCAAAAAAATAAAATAAAACCTAAGCCTAAATCTAAAAATAATACATAAAACCTAAAACTAGAAAATAAAATAAAAATAAAACTTAAACCTAAACCTAAACCTAAAAAATATACTAAAATAAAAACCTAAACTAAAATAAATAAACTAAATGAAATAAAAATAAAATAAACCTAACAAAATAAAAAATAAACTAAAAAAAATCTAAACTTACCTTTACTTAATTTAAAAGAAGTAAAATAAAAAAAAAAACCCCAAATGTAAAATTAACTAAACCCTAAAAACCTAAACCCTAAACCCAACTACCTAAACCCTAAACTAAAACCCTAAAACCCTAAACCCTAAACCCTAAATCATAAACCCTAAACCATAAATCCTTATACCCTAAATGCTAAACGCTAAACACTAAACTCTGGTAAAAAAAGACCTTAAACCTAAAAACTAAACCTAACCCTAAACCTAAAACTTAAACCCTATATTATAAACACTAAACCCTAAACCCTAAACTCCTAAACCCTAAAATCTAAATTAAAAAACATAAACCATAAACCCTAAACCCTAAACCCTAAAAGCTAAACCTAAATAACAAATAAACTAAAAACCTAAATTAAACACCTAAACCTAAACCTAAACCTAAATCTAAAAAAATAAAATAGAAAATAAAAACTAAACTAAAATAAAATAAATCAAAACCTAAACTTAATGAAAAATAAAATAAAGCTAAAAATAAAAAACCTAAATAAAATAAAAACTAAACCTAAAATAAAATAAAAATACCTAGATAAAGTAAATAAAAGTAAATGATAACCTAAACCAAAAGATAAACCTAAAATCTATAAAAAATAATTCCTAAACCCTAAACTAAAAAAAAACCTAAACATAAAATGAAAATAAAATAAAGAAATTAAAATAAATGTAAACCTAAACTAAGATAAACTAAACTAAAATAAGTAAAACCTAAACCTAAACTAAATAAAATAAAATAAACTAAAAATAAACTAAGCCTAAACCAAGAAATAAAACCTACATATAAACCAAAAATAACAACCTAAAACCATAACCCAAAAAAAAACCTAAACTTAAACCTAATAATAATAAATAAAACCTAAACCTAAACCTAAACCTAAACCTAAAAAAAATAAGAAATAAAAAACTAAACTAAAATAAAATAAATCAAAACCTAAACATAATAAAAAAATAAAATAAACTCAAAAATAAAAAACCTAAATAAAATAAAAACTAAATCTAAAATAAAAATAAAATAAACCTTCCATAAAATTAGAAAAAAAGTAAATGATAACCTAAACCTAAAAGATAAACCTAAAAATAAATAAAAAATAACTCCTAAACCCTAAAAAAAAAAACCTAAACCTAAAACTAAAATGAAATAAAGAAATTAAATTAAATGTAAATCTAAACTAAAATAAACTAAACTAAAATAAATAAAACCTAAACCTAAACCTAAACTAAATAAAATAAAATAAACTAAAAATAAACCTAAGCCTAAACTAAGAAATAAAACCTACAAATAAACCAAAAATAATAACCTAAAACCTAAACCTAAAAAAATAAAATAATAACCTAAACTTAAACCTAATAATAAAAAATAAAACCTAAACCTAAAAATAAAATAAAATTAAAACTAAACAAAAATAAAAACAAAACCTAAACCTAAACTAAAAAAAATAAATAAATAAAAATCCTAAACTAAAATAAATAAACCTAATATAAATAATCTAAACTAAATAAAAATAAAAATAAAATAAACTAAAATAAATAAAATAAATATACACTGTTTACATTTTTTTTTGTAAAGAAAAAAACCCTATAAACTTTAAACCCTAAAAGCCCTAAACATCCTAAATCTACACAACCCTAAAACTAAACCCTAAATCTTAAACCCTAAACCACCCTAAATCCTAAAAAACCCTAAACCCTAAACCACACATAATATTGTAAACCCTAAACCTTTTAAACTAACTTTAACCTAAACCTAAACCCACTCCCTAAACCCTAAACCTTAAACTTAAACCCAAACCACTAAACTCAAAACCTAAACTAAACCTACTAAACCTAAACCCTAAACCTAAACTAAACCACTAAACCACACCACACTCTAAAACCTAATCCATTAACCACATATCCTTAACTAAACCCCTAACTCTCCTAAACCTAAACTAAACCTAAATCCTAAAACCCACCTTAAAATAATCACTAAACCTCCTTAAACCCTAAACCCTAAGCCCCAAACCCTAAACCCCAAAAATAAAGTAACAAAATAAATTAAAAAAGAAACTGAAACCCTAAAACCTAATAATCCTAAACCTAAATCTAAACCCTAAGAATAGGTAGAACTTTGATGGAAAGCACATCACCATCAACCAGGCTTAGTCTAGATCTGGCGATGGAAGGAAAGGCGTAGGCAATGGTTATCATAGTGGTAGTGGGGAAACTAGAGGTGCTAGTGGACATGGAGGTGTTGGTCGGAGCAATGGTGGTTATAAAGGTAGGAGGAGCGACGAAGGTTACATCCGTGGTGGTGGTGGAAGGAGAGATTGGGGATATGATGGTGGATCCTACTACTCGAGAGGTCAGGGTGGTTTTGATGGGAACTAGAGAAACTGAAGAATGTTCGATCTGATCTGCTACTTATCGAACTGTCTTTACTGTAGAGACAGTTTTAGTTATCTAAGGTTTTTGATATGTTTTATGCATGCTCATTTTTAATCTATGCTATCGCTAATGTCATAGAGAACTTGACGTGTTACTTGGTTGATGAAATCAAAAGAAGAAATGTTGAATCGATTTGTTCTCCTTTAAAAATAAAACCCAAAACCCAAAACCCTAAACTAAAACCTGAACCCACATAAACCCTAAAACCTAAAACCCAAAACCCTAAAACCCAAAACCAAAATCCTAAATCATAAACTCTAAACCCTAAACCCTAATCCCTAAAAAGAAATAAAATAAACTAAAATAAAATAAAAGCCTAAACTAAAACATAAACCTAAACCTAAAAGAAAATAAAAAATAAAATAAACTAAAATAAAATAAATAAAACTTAAAAAACTAAACTAAAAATAAAACCTAAATAAAATAAAAATACACCTAAAACAAAATAAAATAAACATAAAATAAAATAAAATAATAACTAAATAAAACCTAAAAAAAAATAAACCTAAAATTAATAAAAATAAAACCTAAAACCCTAAACTAAAAAAACATAAACTTAAAATTAAAAAAATAAACCTAAACTAAAATAAAGTAACCTAAAATAAATAAATCCTAAACCTAAAATAAACTAAACCTAAACTTAAATCTAAACTAAATAAAATAAAATAAACTAAAAATAAACATAAACCTAAACTAAAAATAAAACTTTAAAATAAACCTAAAAAAAAAACCTAAACCTCAACTTAAAAATAAAAAACCGACTGACCTAAAAATAAAAAAATAAAACCTAAACCTATAAAATAAAATAAAATAAATCTAAACTAATAAAAAACTAAACCTAAAAAATAAACTAAATAAAACCTAAAATAAAATAAATAAACTTAAAATAAATAAACCAAACTAAATAAAATAAAATTGAACCTAAAATAAAAAATAAAATAAATAAATAAATAAAATAAACTAAATAAACTAAACCTATCGGGTTTGTAATTTAAAAAAATAAAAGAATAAATAAATAAATCCTAAACCCTAAACCTAAATCCTAATCCTAAACCTAAACCTAACCACCCTAAACCAAAACCTAAACCCCTCCCTAAACCCACCAACCTAACTACCAAACTAAACCCCAAACCTTAACCTAAACCTAACCCTCTAAACCCAACCACCCCAACCACACCTTAAAGCCTAAACACTAAACACTAATCCACCCTAAACCCTAAAACTGCCCCTAAATCTAAACCTAAAACCCAAACCCAAAACCCTAAACCCTAAACTAAACCCTAAACCCTAAACCTCAAATCCTAAACCCTAAACTTAATCCCAAAGAAAGAAAATAAATAAAAAATAAACCCTAAAACCTAATAAACCTAAACTTAAACCTAAACCCTAATAATGGGAAGTACCTTGACGGTAGGTACATCAGCTTCAACTAGGCTCAGTCTAGATTTGGCGATGTAAGTGATGGTGGAGGCAGCGATTATCACGTCATGGTGGCGGATCTAGAGGTGTTGGTGGATATGGAGGTGGTAGTCAGAGTAGTGGTGTTTATGGAGGTGAGAGCGACAAAGGTTACAATGGTGGTGGTCACAGAGGGATAAATCAAGAATATGATGGCAGATCCTATTGCTCAAGAGGTGGTGGTGGTTCTGATGGGAATTGGAAAAACTAAAGAATGGTCGATCCGATCTGCTGCTTATGGAACTGTGTCTTTACAATAAAGATAGTTCTAGTTATCTAGGGTTTTCAATTTACTCTATGCGTGCTCATTTTTTATCTATGTCATTGCTTGTGTCTTAGAAAACTTGGTGCGCCGCTTGGTTGGTGAAATCAAAAAGAATAAATATTGAATATGAATTTGTTCTCTGTAAAAAAAAACCTTAAACCCTAAACTAAAACCTAAACCTCAAACCTAAAACCTAAACCCTAAACCCTAAAACCATAAACTCTAAACACTAAACCATAAACCCTAAACATAAAATCCTAAACCATAAACTTGTAGACCTCACTTTTGGATTGAGCTCTCAACTTCCTTATCATGGATCTAGGACTCATAGAGACAAAGAGTTCTCGAAGCACACTTGTAGTGATTAAAGTGAACACTTAACCCAACCCTGTAGAGACTTAGAAGAGTTAGCCATAGGGTAGTTGTGCCTTAGAGATTTAGGAGAACTTGCCTACCTTATCGCCCAAACCAAATCCTTGCTTCATTCTTCCAAATTAAATCTTAAATTTAAATCTAAATTCCAAAATCAAATCCAACTATCAAATGATTCAAACCCATGATCAAATTCAAACTCCAAATCCCTTCCTAAGCCCTTTGATTTTATCTTATGGACTTAGCCTTCACCAAATTCAAATCACAATTCAATTGATTTTATCAATTATCAAATTCAATCTCAAATCAAATTCTAAATCATAAATCAATTCCAAACTCCAAATGGTTGAAACCCAAATCAAATCAAATTCTTGATTTTAGCCCTTTTAGCCAAATTCTTGAACTTGGATAAATAATACCCAAATCAATTCAAAACTTATGGATTTCCTCATGATTCAAACATTCCTACAATCATAGATCCAAATATAAATACAAACTATAATTATCAAACCAAATCCAAGATAACCCAAATCAAACCTAAGTTAGAGCTTTTTGACTTGAAATTATCATATGAACCAAAATCCATATGGAACCAAATTACTTGCAATTGGATTTATATTTCTATATCAAGCCATTTATCAATATAATTAGACTTGAATCAAGCCATGATCAAGCCAATTAACCCATTTAGGTCCACTTGAACCAAAGTGACCTAAAAGACCTTTTCTACCCAAGTTCTAATTCAACCCAAATTTGATTGAACTATGCCCATCCAAACCTCACAACATGATCAACAATCATCCTAGGTTAATCAATTGTCTTAAATTGGGTCAAACTAAGTCAACCTAGCCTGTTAACCAAGTCAACATTTAGCCCAAATGAAACCCAAATTAGACAAAATCCACCGTAAGCCAAATTGATTTAAACCATTGATACAAACCCATTCCTAACCAATGATTGAACATGGTCAAATGCTCACTTGAGCCTAACCAAGCCTAATTGGCTATTTGACCCAAGTTGACCTAAATTGGCCTAAAAAGCCAAAATAGGGCAAATCATAATCCAACCCAAATTGATTGTAACCAATGGCTCAAGTTCATTCAAAATCACTTATTGAACTTGATGAAAACCATGATTGAGCCTAATTTCACCAATTGGTCAATTGACATAACTTAACCCAAATTGACCAAAAGGGTCAAATTAGCCCAAATCCAAATTAATTCCAAATTAAACCAAACCAAAGCCTTCAATCATTTTCAATTAGCCAATTGAACTTGACCTAAACCTTGATTTGACCTAATTTGACCAATTGGTCAACTTGACCCAACCTAACCCAATTTCAGCTAATAGGTTAAATCAAGCCAAATCAAATCAAATAAACTCCAAACTACTTGAAAATTTGGCTAACCCACTTTTGACGCATCCCAAATCTGCCCAAGCAAACCCATAGCCAAATGACCATTTTGCCCTTGGGTTTAGGGCATCCCATGAGATAAGAAACATGCTCATTGGTCATTTTCTCCCCCTAGCCACTTGGCACCCAGTCATAGGTCCACTTAGGCACCTAGGACCATGGTTGACCTAACCCAAAGGTGGGTGGGTCGGCCATGATCCATGGCATTGTGAAATCACCTCCTTATCCTCATTGGAGCTTTCCAAATAGCCATAGGACTCTCACTACTCCCTTGATAGCCACCTCCACAGCCTCACCCAACCAAACTAAGCCACATCATGCACCCATGGACCTCCACCACCCTCAATTTTGGCCAATTGATCAAGAAAAATCCAAAGAAGCTATGGTCATTTGATCTAAGGAATGAGGGGGTATTCCCCCCTCATTCTCACTAGAACTTAGAGTCTCACACTTGATTCAACTTTAGTAGCCAAGGAGAGAGTTCCCAGAGAAATTTCCAAGCCTTCCCACACTCTCAAAAATCCCATTCTCAATTTTACGCAAAACCAAAATAAGGGAGGCCACCTCCGATTCTCATTTGTTCAAACCTCCACCAAAGTGCAATTAAATTTGGAAACACCTTCCATGGAGCCAAACAAGTGAGAATGAATTGTTTCCCAAGCTTCTCGATAGTCAGAGGGTAGAGTTCGATCAAGCTCAGCACCCACGCCTAATGGTCTTTGAGCAAACTACACCAAATCAAAGCTGCTCAATAGAGCTTCATTTCTACCAAATAAAGCTTTCATCATTGAACTACGTCATAAGCTCATGAGGTATGCCATTGAAATAGATCTTTGAATGAAAATAGGTTGGTCTTTGTGAAAGAAATTTTCATGTCAAGCAATTTCCTCCATTAGATCTTCTTATTATGCTTCTTTGAAGGTGTGGGATCATTTTCATCTCCATTCGAGCTTGGGTGAGCTTGGATCGACCATCGATGGATGAGCCATTGTTCGATGCTTGGGAGGAGATAGATTATGGAATGTCCATCCCCCATGATTGGTATGAATGGTCCTGATCTAATCACGCTTAGAACCTCTGATTAATCCTTTGAAACTATGAGTTTAATCATGGTCATTTGATCTTAGATCAGATAGTCCATGGAGTTACCGCGTGCACCACCATCTGAGTCATCACCTGGATGTGACAATTTAAATAGCAAATCCCATCGCACCATGGAAAGATCAAGGTGCCATGTCACCGCCATGTTGCCTGATGGGATTAAGGCTCTAATTAGGGCTAATTAACTAGTTTTTAATCCTGAAACTTCTTAAATTACTAAATAATTCTAGAAAAATCCATAAAAAAATACAAATTTATGCTCAGTTTAAAGATAATTTAGAGTAAAATCTAGGAAAATTATTATTTATTGATTTTTAGCAATGGATTTAGCTTAATTGGAAATGTAATTAGTCTAATTACTCCCTAATTAATCATCCAATTAATCTCAAACTTTTTGTGCATGTTAAGGGGGATGACCTTTGTCACCCCTATTTTTCTAGGATTTTATTGGTTGCTTAATTAGGGAAACTAATGGGTTAAGTCTTAATAAGTCTCTTAATATAATTAGTGATAATTAAGCAAATGAATAGTAAATTAATCAAGCTTATTAACCTCTTAATGATGATGAAGTCTAGAGAAATGGATTGGGACTCCTCCTATATATATTCTTTAAGTCTTCTAATCCTCTTAAATTATTAATTAATAACACCCTTAATTAAATTAACAAGATTAATCAAAAATAAATGATACTTAAACTTTAATCAACTGATTGTAAGGATTTAAGGATTGAGACTTAGGCTCCCTTTATCTCTTTCTCCCCATCTCATTTTGATTAAGGTTAATTAAGGTTTAATTTGTTAATTAATGAATTTAATTAATTTAATTGAATCTATTTATAAAATTTAATCTTGGGTAGCTCTTTGGGTGTTCAATAATCCAAAGGGGGAGGTAATGAAATTATGATTAGCTCACATGTATGAGAAAACTATAAAAGTAGTTAAGTGAGATCCCTTAAGCTTAATTAACATTAATCATGAGCCAATTGTATTAGGCCCTTTCATTTCTTAGGAGCATTGCAAATTTACTTTCCATGTGTCTATAGAAATGGATTGAGACTCCCTCTTCCAATCTTTTCTTTAAGTCTCCTCTAATCCCTCTTAAATTATTAATTAATTAACACCCCTTAATTAATTAATTAACAAGATTAATCAAAATTCCAAATGATACCTAAACTTTAATCAACAAATTGTAAGGATTTAAGGATTGAGACTTAGGCTCCCTTCTTTGTCTCTTTCTCTAAGACCATCTCATTTTGATTAGTTAAGGTTGATTAAGGTTTAATTAGTTAATTGATGAATTTAATTAATTTAATTGAATCTATTTCTAAAATTTAATATTGGGTAGCTCTTTAGTTGTTCAATAATACAAAGGGGAGGTAATGAAATTATGGTTAGCTCACATGTATGAGAAAACTATAAAAGTAGTTAAGTGAGATCCCTTAAGCTTAATTAACTATTAATCATGAGCCAATTGCATTAGGACCCTTTTATTTCTTAGGAGAATTGAAAATTTACTTTCCATGTGGTTGCATATCATATTAGCTCATTATTAATTACTTAATTAACTAAAGGTGATGTAGATAAAGGTTAATTAATTGGCTTAATTCAAACCCTAACATAATTAAACCATAAAATCAACTTAAATACTTCTTCATTGAATCAAATTAACTCACACATGAGGAATGGGATTAGGATCAACAATTCTCTTTCATTTCTTAAATGAAATCAAACTCAAAATTAAGAAATCTCATTAAAGGACTTTAGTTTATTTTAAGTGGCTTTATTTAGTATGATTGTCCTTAGGATTTAATTGGAATGAATGAGATAATGTACTTATGTTCATTTGTTTCTTTCTAATCATGTTAAATGTTACTTCCCATGTGTAATCATGCATTCATTTTTTTAAAAAAAATTAAATAAATGAAATGGTTTCTTTTATGTCAAATTGCATGTGTTGATTTAAATTAAAAATAGGTGTGGCTATTATCACTATTAAATCAAAAGTTATTTTCAAAAGCTCAGAAATCAATTATAATAAATGAAGTGATGTTAATTACAAATATCTATATGTTTACATGTGTTGATAATATAAGATATGAAATATGAAGCTCTCTATCTTTATCTTACATTGATTCACATAGCAATTACAAATATTTAGTTCATTTGAAAAGCACACAACATTTGTCTAAATCAAATCCTATGCATTTTCATGCTAAGACTTAGGAAGAATTTCATACCATATATGTAAATCATATAATCAAATCAAATATGACTTCTTGCATGACTTCATCTTCTTGTGGTTCCTTTCATACATTCACTGTATCTAAGAAAAGTGGTATATTACCGACACCCCCTGGGCTTTAAGTAGCCCTAAGTAGTCTTATACCTTATGCCCCGCACGTAATAATGGTGTCGAATCTAACTTAAAACTCTTATACATGTGTATGTGTGATATAATCAATGAATAAGAATCATAAGTCATATAAATCAAATACAATTTTTCCATGGGTTTTTCCAATCCTTGTAGTTACTTATACATCTATATGTATCTAAGAAAAGTGGTATATTAGTCTAGATACATCGGGGCTATGAGGATTTAAGTAGCCCTAAGTAGGTCTAGTACCTTACCACTGCGTAATAACAATGGTACACTTAAAACTTTATACATGTGAATGTGTATCTAGCTAATGGATGAAAAATCCCTCCTTCTATTAAAAATGCATGCATTCATAATTCAATCAAATGAAATAATTAAATTTCAAACACACTTCTTTGCATTCATCATTCAAGTATTCTAAAATATAAATTGCATGTATAGGTATGCTTAGGATTTAATCATATGCATGATATGCATGATGGAAAGAAATTAATAAACATGTATTATGTGATAGTAATTCATTCTAATTAATCTTAAGATGCCTTTCTTATTGAATAAGGTTATTTAGAGTGAACCAAAACTTAGGACTAATTACAACATATAATATGTTATTCACTAAAGGAAATTGATTAATTAACTTACTTTAGAAGTTACTTAAGGTATGGATGAAATAGAGGTTCTCTCTCTTTCTTCTCTTTATAATACTTAGTTGTTAAGTGTAGACCATATGAAATAAAATAAAACACTAAGTAAAATCTTTAAATCAATCAAACCACTTAAAGAAAAATTAACCTCTTTATAAATTAATCCCTCACACTTAGCAAATTATAACTCTAAAGCCTAGTTGGGACATACCACACAAGCTTTAATTCACGCACATTAGACTAAGCCAAGATTTATAGCTTTATGTTAGGGAGCTATATGGTTTGATGTATGCTTGTTTTGTGATGTATTATTATAGATTGGATGCTGTGTAGTCTGATGTTAGGCGATATTAAATTTTAATCATGCATTCATGGGGTTATGCTTAAGGGATGCTAAATAAAAAAATATAAATGTTTTTTTGCTATGTGTTGCTTAGATAAGCCTAACCCTAGTTAGATAGGTGGGCTTGGTTACCCATGTGTGGGGTGCTAATTCCAAATTATTCATATAATTGCTTGGGTTGTATGGTGAGTTTAGCTTATATTTATTTTGCAGGTGTAGCTAAATTTTCTTTCCTTCATTTAATGTAATTTTGCATTAGGATTAGGATGAGTATTATGGGGAACTAGGATGAGCATTGGTTATAAGGCCAAGTCTTATGTACCATGTGATTCCTTTGGAGCAAGCATATCCAAATCAATCCAAAAAAAGGAAGAAATAGATGAAATCAAATGAAGAAATGGAAGATGAAGAAATGAAGAAGGAAGAATGAAGAATGAAGACCCCCATAATAGTCATCATTTGTAATTGTAATTATTCTCATGTAATCCGAGTTGTATAAGAGTAGAACTCAACTACCCACATTTCTTTTTGGGATGTACAGCAGAACCCAACCGCATTGGCCTTTTATTCTTTTGTGATGGCTTTATTAAAATTGTTTGATGTTTTTTTAGCTTGTGCATTAGAAAAAGCATTCCTTTTCATAGTTTGTTTATGATTGGTGATTGTTGTATGGCCTGGATGCGATTAGGCTCTTAGGATAAAAATGAATTTTCTATCCAATTAACTACTCATAACTAAATTTTCAAAACAACTCATAATCTTATATAAAAACCTAGGCATTAAATCAAAATAATAAAATATTTAGCAACCCCTTAGCTGGATGTTATATGTTTAATATCATGCAAAATCATCTTGTTTCACTCTTGTTAAGAGGGCTTCCATCTTTGCCAGATAGAATGGGCTTAACGTTTGAGCCGATGGAAGAAACCTCTTTCCCTTTTGATTTGGCCCATAATCAACTTCTCATGCATTTAGGCATACAGAATCCTACAGCCTATGTCAAAATAAAGAGTCCTAAATTAAATAAATTTTTTTAAGAATTTGCATTAGATTTAAGTCATTATTCATACCCCCCATGCTCTAGTCTCTTTGGGAGTGGGTTTAAGGACTTATTCTTTTTTCTAAATAATAATAACCTAGCCATCTCGCAAAAAAATATGACTTGCCTAGATGGATTTAAAGCATAGGAGAAGTTAGTTGGCTGCCAATCTAGATGATAATAAGTCCAACAGTCAGGTGATTTACTCGCTCTTATCTAGGTAAACCATATACCCACTTTTTCCATAGATTTAGGTCATGATTTGGCCCTCGCCAAAGTTCTCTAGATTTAGGATCTGAGGTTGCTATTTCTCTTTGCGGGCTACAAGTAGAAATCCTCACCTCGGTATTGCCACAATCATATATTGTGGAATTATAAGTCCTAGATTTCTAATAAAATTTCAAATGAAATAAATAAATCTCCTCAATTTGAAATATATAAAACCCAACCATAGGATAGATTGGACTGCCACTAGTTTCCTAGTATCATGAGTACCCCTACTCATCTCCTTTGGTTTCGATAATAACTCTTCCCTTTTGATCCAACCCACTTGATCTTCTAAAATACAACCAATTTATTGATAGTACTATCTTTGAATTCTTTGGAGACAACAATCGCCTACTTTAATCGAGAGTATTCTTAATGGATTCATTTTCTTAAGATGTAATTAACTATGGGGGCTTGATTCTATAGGGAACTTAACGAACCTAGTTTAAATAAACCATGCTTTACTTTTCCAAGTAAAGTATGGAAAAAATCTCTGGTATATTCGAAGACCCATCATGCCTTAAGAGTCCTTATTAAGTTATTAGGCCATCGTAGGGTAGTGCTTTTTATCTTTCGAGATAGTGCACTATTCCATGATGTCATAATCACCTCAATAAGTACATCCTCGAGATGGTGTCCCCTCACATATACACACACAAATGAAACTAAAAATAAACACCACAAAACAATAAACACTAAACACTAAACCTTAAACCTCAAATCATAAACTTAAACCTAAAATCCAAATAATAAACCCTATACCTTAAACCTAATTAACCTAAACCTAAACCTAAACTCCTAAATAATATTCTTAAAATTTCTAAACTTAAACCATAAACCTAAACTTACAAATATTAAACTCTAAACCCTAAAACCTAAACTTAAACTATAAAATATTAAACCCTAAACCCTAAACTTAAACTTAAACTTAACTCCTAAAATCTAATTTAAAACTCTAAAACCCTAAACCTAAACTCCTAAACCTAAACCTAAACTCTAAACCCTGAACCTAAACTTAAACTCTAAACCCTAACCTTAAATTTTAAACTCTAAACCTAAACTTAAATTAAACTTAAACCTAAACCTAATCCTAAACTTAAACCTAAAATTAATAAAATTTAAACCTAAACTTTAAACTTAAACTCCTAAACTTAAACTAAATCCTAAACCTAAACCTAAACCTAACTATAAACCTGACCTAAACTCTAAACTTACTAAACTTATACCTAAACTTAAATCAACCTAAACTAAAATATAAAAACTTAAACCTAAACCTTAAACTTATTTTATACTTAAACTTTAAAATCTAAACTAAATATAATCTAAACCTAAATCTTAAAATAAATCCCTAAATTTAAACTTAAACCTAAACCCTAAACCCTAAACCTAAACCCAAACCTAAACCTAAACCTAAACTAAATAAACCCTAAACCCTGAACCATAAACCTAAACCCTAAACCTAAACCCTAAACCCTAAACCCTAAATCCTAAACCAAAACCTAAACCTAAACCTAAACCCTAAACCTAAACCTAAACTTAAACCTTAAACCTAAACCTAAACATAAACCTAAACCTAAACTAACCCAAAACCCTAAACTAAACTAAAACCTAAAACCTAAAACCACTAAGCTTTAAGTGTTCTAACCATTTCTTTCCCTATGATTTGGTTTTTGCTTTTTATTTTGCATGATTCTCATTGGATTCTTTCTTGAATCGATTGTCGCTGGCCTATTTTGTGTTTTCATTGGAGTTATACAGTGGCTTAGCTTCTTCCTGATGATTCATTTGGGAATACTGAAGGATCCTATGGATCCTACTATGGCATCAACTATCTTGGCTTCAAATGCTTTGAAATCATTTAAAGTCATTCCCATTTGGATTTCTCTCCCCAATATGCGAATTCATTTCATTAACCATCAATTCATTTTTTTATTGTGGGTGCTTTATTTTGACCCATTGTAAATTGACATAAACATCTATAAAATCTTATCCTTCGCTAATAATCATTGTTGAATTGGACATTACCAAGAAACACCCTAAAGAAATTTTGGTATATGAAAATTATAGTTATATGCAAAGAATTAAATTTGAAAATTTCCATGTCATTTGTTCTCACTGTAAAATCCATGGGTATGATAATTTTGAATGATTCATTCTTCATCCTCACCTAAAAAATCCCTATTAAGGAAACTTCTATTCCTAACCTAAGATCACTATCCTAGGCAGATCACTATAAAATATCAAAAAGCTACATCAAATAAAAAGGAATTTTTGAATGTTCTTAATAAGGATATTTTACCTCTTACTTCTCTAATTGAAGGCTAATGTGAGCAATAATAGTTTTCTAAACTTTTGGATGATGATTCTCTTTCCTCCAATTCAATCACTATCCTAATATTAAAATGAAGCTTTGATTGAGAATATAAATGAGGATATTAATGTTATGCATCATTCAAATTCAATGGATAATATGGCTTTAATACCTCATTATAATGGTTGAAAAAATTGATTCTATTTTGATTTAGATGATTTAAATTCTCAAAAAGATTTGGCTTTGTCTAATAATTTGGGTCATGAAAAGGAAGGGCTTGGTGTTCACACTTACCTTTTAATAAATCTATTTATGCTCTCACTCTCTTGCTATTCCTGATGTTCATTTGGCTTTAATAAATTCTAATGTCTTGGAAGAAGGAGAACTCATTTAATCAAGATTTCTTTAAATCTATGACTAATGTTGCTAAATCCTTCAAATGATGATTATATAAAAGAAAATGGTTTCCAAACTTATCATTCTAAAAAGAAAAAATGTTAAAAAAATTCCCAATCTTAAGAAGCACTAGATCTGCCTCCCTCTTTAATTAACCTTTTCTTAACCCTTTATTTCTTTATGTTTAATTTTATTGTTTGGAATGTTTGAAGGATCGATATCCTCTCTATTCATAATCGTATTAGAAATCTTTATTGTATACATAATATTTATTTACTTATTTTTTTCTAGAGCCTCTTATTCATGCTAACAAAATTAACTATGTTGCTAGAATGATCGATTTCTATAAATTTTTCTCTAATGCCAGTACTAAGATTTAGTGCTTTTGGAATAACTTTGTAGAGGTTTCTTTTCTTGATGATTTTCAAAGAGTTGTCAATGCTCAAATTTATGGTGATTATTGGGCTTAGATCTAGAAATCATTTTGGGATAATTTGAGAATTTTGTTACCTGAATAAACCTTGGTTTATTGGTGATTTCAACACAATTTTATTCATTTCTAAATGAAGGTGGGCCCCTAATATTCATTCCATGGAAGAATTTTCTAATATGATCCTTGATTATAATTTGATTGGTATTGGTTTTAAAGGTTCAAATTATACTTGGTAAAAACTGACATTGGCAAGGTTGGATAATACCAATCACTACTATTTGCTATTTGCTAATTTGTTGGTTTGTGTTGTTACCCCAATGCCAATGCTCCTTGTGTTTCTCTTCCTTTTGGTGGTGGCTTTGGTGGAATTACCCTTGGGTTTTAGCTTGACCAGATCCTACTATAACATCTAGGGTTCTAGCTTTATGTGATTATCCTAGTTTTTGGTGGGTTATTTATGGTCGCTTTCTATTTGTTTCAGACTGGTCACTATGGGCTATTTTCCTTGATGGTTTGTTTATATCCATCCTATGATGGCATTGATGTTTCTTCATATCTTCTCTGATAGCATTACATATGACTATAACACTTAAGAAGTTTGATGCTCATATGTATTGTTGGCACTGAGATCTTAACTACCCTTCTTTCTCTCTTCTAAATTGTTTACTTTATCCTTTTCCTTGAGCTATGATTAGTGCCTTTGTAGTGTTTTGCAAAATTCTAGTTGGAACTTCTATGGAATGAGCTATACTACCAACTCAATTGTTGTTGTTGTGGATCTTATTTATCTTGCATTCTCAAAGGGATCAAGAGCGCTACTAGTCCTTTACTACTTTCATTAGTTGTAATACCTTATTTTGTCTTTTCATATGTTTTTTTATTGTATTTGTTTTGTTTTTTTTTTTGTTTTTTCCTTTCTATTGTACTTAGATGGGGTTTGTCTCTTTTATTTCTTAGCTGAGAGTAGTAACTTTACCCTATTAAGGACAGACTTTCCTTTATGGTAATAAAATTCAAACTTTTCCCAACAAAAAATAACCCCAAACCCTAAACCCAAAACCCTAAAAACCTATAAGCCTAAAACCCTAAAACCTAAACCCTAAAACCTACAACCTAAACCCTAAACCCCAAACCCAAAATCCTAAACTCTAAACCTTAAACCATAAACATTAAATCGTAAACCCTAAAAACCTAAAAACCTAAAAACCTAAACCTAAACTTAATAAATCCTAAAAATAAAATAAATAATTAAACCTAAACCTAAATAAAATAAAAAATAAAATAAAATAAAAACCTAAACTAAAGCCTAAACCTAAACCTAAACCAAAAAATAAAACAAAATAAAAAAAATAAAAACTAAACTAAAATAAAGTAAACAAAAACCTAAACTAAACTAAAAAACAAAATAAAGTTAAAAATAAAAAATATTAATAAAATAAAAACTAAACCTAAAATAAAAAAAATAAACCTAATATTAAATAAAATAAAAACTAAATAAAAACCTAATCCTAAAAAATAAAAGTAAAAACAAAATCTAAAAATAAATAAAAAATAAAGCCTAAACCCTAAACTAAAAAAAACTTAAACTTAAAATAAAAATAAAATTAATAAAATAAAATAAACCTAAACTAAAATAAACTAAACTAAAATAAATAAAGCCTAAACCTAAACCTAAAATAAACTAAACCTAAACCTAGACCTAAACTAAATAAAAAAAATAAACTAAAAATAAAACCTAAAAATGAACCTAAAATAAAAACCTAAAACCTAAACCTAAAAATAAAAAATAAAATTAAACCTTAAAATAAAAGAAAAATAAAACTAAACTAAAAAATGAACCTAAATTTAAAAAATAAACTAAAATAAATAAACATAAAAATAAATAAACTAAACTAAATAAAAGTAAAAATAAACCAAAATAAAAATAATAAATAAAATAAAATAAAATAAACTAAAATAAATAATAAATAAACTAAATAAACTAAATAAACCTAAACCTAATAGTTTACTTAATTTAAATAAAAAAAATCATAAACCTTAAACTCTAAACCCTAAAACCTAAACCTTAACCCTAACTATAAACCCTAAACCCTAAACTACAAACCCAAACCCAAACAATAAAACCCTAAACCTAAAACCCTAAACCATAAAATCTTATAAACCTAAAACACTAAACCCTAAATCAACCATATAAACCCTGAATTAAACCCTAAACCTTAAAAACCCTAAACCCTAAAGCCTAAACACTAAACCCTAAATTCTAAACCCTAAACTCAAAACCCTAAACCCAAACCCTAAACCTTAAACCCTAAACCCTTAAACCCTAAACCATAAAAGCCTAAACCGTAAACCCTAAACCCTAAACCTTAAAAAATAAAATTAAAATAAAACTAAACAAAGAATAAACTTAAACCTAAACATAAAAAAAAAAAACTAAAATAAAAAAACTTAAATGAAAATAAATAAAATAAACTAAATAAAATAAAAATAAACCTAAAATAAATAAAAAATAAACTAAATAAACTAAATAAACCTAAACTTATCAGTTTACTTAATTTAAATAAAAAATAAAAATAAATAAATAATTAAATTAAAAAACCTTAAACCCTAAACCCTAAATCCTAAACCCTAAACACCTTAAACCCTAAATTAAACCTAATTCAAACCTTAAATCCTAAACTAAACCTAAATGCCCTAAACCTAAACCCTAAACACTAAATAAATCTAAAATAAACCCTATCTAAATAAACTAATCCATAAAAATTAAACTAAATCCTAAATAAAACTAAACTTTAAACCTCAACTAACCCTAACCTTACCTCTAAATTAAAATTAAATCTACACCTAAATAAGCTTAAATTAATAAACTAAATAACACTAAACCTAAACTAAACCCTAAACCCCTAAAAGCCTAGACACTATACCAAAACCCTAAACCCTAAAACACTAAACCCTAAACCCTAAACTAACCAAAACCCTGAGCTAACCCTAAACCCTAAAGCCCAAACACTAAACCCTAAGCACTAAACCCTAAACCCTAAAACCCTAAACTCTATACTCTAAACCCTAAACCCTAAACCTAAACCCTAAACCTTAAATACTAAACCCTAAATCCTAAACCTTAAACCCTAAACCTAAAACCTAAACCATAATCCAAAAACCCAAAACCCTAAAACCCCAAACCCTAAACACTAAACACTAAACCATAAGCCCTAAAAACCTAAAAACCTAAACCTAAACAAAATAAAACCTAAAAATAAAATAAATAAATAAAACTAAACCTAATTAAAATTAAAAGATTAAATTAAATTAAAACCTAAACTAAAACCTAAACCTAAACCTAAATCAAAAAATAAAATAAAAAAAATAAAAAACTAATCTAAAATATAATAAATAAAACCTAAACTAAACAAAAAAAATAAAATAAACATAAAAATAAAAAACAATTAAATAAAATTAAAAAAATCTAAAATAAACAATAATTAAACAAAAATAAAATAAAATAAAAATTGAATAAAAACCTAAACCTAAAAAATAAACCAAAAAATAAATAAAAAATATAACTTAAACCTTAAACTAAAAAAAATTAAACTTAAAATAAAAATAAAATAAATAAACCAAACTAAAATAAACCAAACATAAACCTAAACCTAAAATAAACTAAACCTAAACCAAAACCAAAACTAAATAAGGTAAACTAAACTAAAAATATACTTAAACCTAAACTAAAAAGTAAAACCTAAAATTAAACCTAACATAAAAACCTATAGCCTAAACCTAAAAAAAATAAATTAAAACTAAACCTAATCCTTAAAATAAAAAATAAACCTAAACATAAAAAATAAAATAAAAATAAAACTAAACTAAAAAAAATAAACCAAAACATAAACCTAAAACTTTAAAATAAACTAAAATAATATATCTAAACTAAAATAATAAACCTAAAAAAAATAAACTAAACTAAATAAAAATAAAAATGAACTTAAATAAAAATAAAAAATAAAATAAACTAAAATAAATAAAAAATAAATTAAACTAAATGTAAACCAACTCATTTACTTAATTTTAAAAATAAAAAAAAATAACTTAAAAAAAACCTAAACCCTAAACCCTAACCCTAACCCTAACGCTAAACCTTAAACTATAAACCCTAAATCCTAAACCCCAAACCCTAAATAACCCTAAACCCTAAAACCCTAAACCATAATCCCACTAAACTTAAATACCTTAAACCTAAACCCAAACTAACTAAACCTAAACCTAAACCCTAAAATATTAAACTTAAAGCTAAATACTAAACTAAACTAAGCTAAAACCTAAACTATAAAATCAAACCTAACGCTAATAAACTATAAACCTAAATTATAAAACCCTAAACTCTAAACCCTAAACCTAAACTTAAACTCTAAACTATAAACCTAACCCTAAACACTAAATCTAAACTAAAACCTAAACCTAAACTAAACTATAAACCTAAACCCTAAACCTAAACTCAAACTAAACCCTAATCTTAAACCTAAACTAAACCCTAAAACCTCTAAACTATAAACCTAAACTAAACATAAACCTATAAACCCTAAACCTTCCTAAACTTAAACCTAAACTAAACTAAACTCTAAACCCTAAAAAATAAACATAAATGAAATAATACCAGAAAATAAAATAAATATAAAAACCTAAAATTAAATAAAATAAAAAATAAAATAAAATAAAAACATAAATTAAAACCTAAACCTAAACCTAAAACTAAACTTAAACCAAAAAATAAAATAAAATAAAAAAGATGAACTAAATTAAAATAAAGTTAATAAAAACCTAAACTAAACTAAAAAATAAAATAAACTTAAAAATAAAAATAAACTAAATAAAATAAATATTGAACATAAAATTAACATTAATTAAACCTATAATAAAATAAAATAAAATTGAATAAAAATTAAACCTAAAAATTAATCCAAAAATAAATAAAAAGAAAACCTAAACCAAAACTAAAAAAAAACTAAACCTAAAAGAAAAATAAAATAAACAAAATAAACTAAATAAAACTAAAATAAACTATACTATACTAAATAAAAGCTAAACCTAAACCTAAACCTGCTAAATAAAATAATAAACTAAAATAAATAAACCTAAACAAAAAAAAAAATAAAACCTAAAATAAACCTAACCTAAACAAAAAATAAATCCAAAAATAAACCTAAAATAAAACCTAAAACATAAACCTAAAAAAATAAATTAAAACCTAAACCTAAACATAAAATAAAAAAATAAACCTAAACATAAAAAAATAAAATAAAATAAATTAAACTAAAGTAAAACCTAAACATAATCTAAAAAAATAAACCTTAAAATAAACCTAAAATAAAACCTAAACCTAAACCTAAAAATAAAATAAAACTAAACCTAAACCTAAAATAAAAAAAAATAAAACCTAAACCTAAAAAATAAAATAAAAAATAAAATAAACTAAAAAAATAACCTAAACCTAAACCTAAACCTTAAAAAATAAAGTAAAATAAACCTAAACTAAAATAAATAAACATAAAATAAATAAACTAAACTAAAAAAATAAAATGAACCTAAATATAAATATATAATAAAATAAACTACAATAAATACTAAATAAACTAAATAAACTAACTAAACCTAAAACTACTAATTTACTTAATTTTAAAAAATAAATAAATAAATAAACCTAAAACTAAACTAACCCTAAACACTAAAACCCTATACCAAATCCTAATACCTAAACCCTAAACCCTAAACTTTAAACTTTAAACCCTAAACCCTAAACCCTAAATAGCCCCACACCCTAAAACCCTAAACTCTAAACCCTAAACTCTAAACCCAAACCCTATACCCTAAATCATAAAGCCTAAATCCTAAACCATAAACCTAACAATAAACCTAAACCCTAAACCCTAAGCTCTAAACTACCCTAAACATTAAGTTATCCCTAAACCCTAAATCTAAACCCTAAACCTTAACCATAAACCCTAAACCCTAACTCACTGGAGGTGTGTGGATATGATGGATGGAGGAAAAATTGGAGGTGGGGAAGGTGTTGATGGATCTAGGCCTATATGGAGGTGGGGGTTATGGAAAAAAAAGGTTACAACCATGGTGGAAACTGAGATATGATGATTTTTGTTACTGAGATGAGGGTGGTTCTATAAGAAAAGAATCCAAAACCTATGGAAATGTGTCTTTATAAGAGCTATTAATTTTTATTTGATGAGTTTTTTTTAACTATATCATCACATATATCTTAGAAAACTTGGTCTCTTACATGGTTGATGAAATCAAAGAAGAAATGTTGAATATGAATTTGTTTATTAAAAAAACCCAAACCTAAACCCAAAACTAAACCCAAAAAAACCTAAATGATAACCCTAAAACCCTAAACCCTAAACTAACCTAAACTAAACCCTAAACTAACCTAAACCCTAAACCTAAAAACCATAAACCCTAAACCAAACTAACCTAAACCCTAAACCCTAAATCTAAAACCTAAATCCTAAACAAAAACTCTCCCTAAATTAAAAATAACCTAAAATAAAACCCAAACATAAAATAAGAATAAAAACCCTAAATTAAAAAAAAATTAAAAACTAAATAAAAACCTAAACCTAAAAAATAAATCTAAAAATAAAATCTAAACCCTAACCTAAATATAAACCTAAACCTAAATTAAATAAAATAAAATAAACCTAAACCTAAACTAAATAAAAATAAATAAAACCTAAACCTAAACCCTAATCCCTAAACCATAAACCCTATAACCCCAAATCATAAACCTTAAACCCTAAACCCTAAACCCTAAACTCTAAACCCTAAAAACCTAAAATAAACCTAAATTAAAACCTAAAAAATAAAATAAATATAAAACTTAAACCTAAATAAAATAAAAAAAATAAAATAAAATAAAAACCTAAACTAAACCTAAACCTAAACATAAACTAAACTAAACCTAAAAATAAAATAAATAAAAAAAGATGAACTAAACTAAAATAAAGTAAATAAAACCTAAACTAAACAAAAAATAAAATAAACCTAAAATAAAAAAAACTAAATAAAATAAAATTGAACCTAAAATAAACATTAATTAAACCTATAATAAAATAAAATAAAATTGAATAAAAACAAAACCTAAAAATTAATACTAAAAATAAATAAAAAAAGAAAACATAAACCATAAAGTAAAAGAAAACCTAAACCTAAAAGAAAAATAAAATAAACAAAATAAAATAAACCAAAATTAAAATAAACTATACTATACTTAATAAAAGCTAAACCTAAACCTAAAATAAACTAAACCTAAACCTAAACCTAAACATAAACTAAATAAAATATAATAAACTAAAATAAACCTAACCTAAATAAAAAAATAAAACCTAAAATAAACCTAAAATAAACCTAAACATAAACCAAAAAAAATAAATTTAAACCTAAACATAAAAAAATAAAAATAAAACCTAAACATAAAAATAAAATATAAATAAATTAAACTAAAAATAAACCTAAATCTAAAAAATAATAAACCTAAAATAAACATAAAATAAAATCAAAACTAAACCTAAAAAAAATAAAATAAAACTAAACCTAAACCTAAAATTAAAAAAAAATAAAACCAACCTAAAATAAATAAAAATAAAACTAAACTAAAAAATTAACCTAAACCTAAAAAGCCTAAAACATAAACCTAAAAAAATAAATTCTAAACCCAAACCTAAACATAAAAATAAAAAATAAAACCTAAACATAAAAAATAAAATATAAATAAAATTAAACTAAAAATAAACCTAAAGGTAGTCTAAAAATAATAAAACCTAAAAATAAACCTAAAATAAAATCCTAAAAACTAAACCTAAAAAAATAAAATAAAAACTAAACCTAAACCTAAAATTAAAAAAAATAAAACCAGAACCTAAAAATGAAATAAAAATAAAACTAAACTAAAAAATTAACCTAAACCTAAACCTAAACCTTAAATATAAAGTAAAATAGAAAACCTAAACTAAAATAAATAAACTAAGCTAAAAAAAATAAAAATGAACCTAAATAAAAATAAAAAATAAAATAAACTACAATAAATAAAAAATAAACTAAATAAACCTAAACCTACTAATTTAGTAAAATTTAAAAAATAAATAAATAAATAAACGTTAAAACCTAAACCCTAGACCCTAAACCCTAAATCTTACACTCTATACCCTAAACCCTAAACCCTAAACCTTAAACCTTAAACCCTAAACCCTAAACAACCCCAAACCCTAAAACCCTAAACTCTAAACCTTAAACCCTAAACCCAAACCATAAACCCTAAATCATGAAGCCTAAATCCTAAACCATAAACCCTGAACACTAAACCTTAAACCCTAAAATCGTAAACCCTAAACCCTAAACCCTAAACTAACCATAAACATTAAGCTATCTCTAAACCCTAAACCCTAAACCCTAAAGCCTAAAAACAAAACCCTAAACCCTAAATCCTAAACCTTAACCATAAACCATAAACCCTAACCCTACTAGAGGTGCTGGTGGATATGATGGTGGTTATGGAGGTGGTGGTTATGGTGGAAAAATCTGGAGGTGGGGGATCTAGAGGTGCTGATGGATATAGAGGTGTTGGTGGATATGGAGGTGGTGGTTATGGAGGTAGGAGGAGCGATGGAGGTTACAACCATGGTGGTGACCGAGGGATAGATCAGGGATATGATGGCGGATTTCGCTACTCTAAAGATGAGGGAGGTTCTGATGGGAGTTGGAGAAATTGAAGAATGGCTTATCTGACCTATTGCTTATGGAAATGTGTCTTTATAGTAGAGACGGATCTAGTTATCTAGGGTTTTTTATTTGCTCTATGCATGCTCATTTTTTATCTATATCATCACCTGTATCTTAGAAAGCTTGGTCTCTTACATGGTTGATAAAATCTAAAAGAAGAAATGTTGAATATGAATTTGTTCTCTATTAAAAAAAACCCTAAACCCTAAACCCTAAAACCTTAAATCCTAAAAATAATAAAAATCCTCAAACAATAAACCCTAAACCCTAATCCCTAAACCCTAAACCCTAAACCCTAAACCCTAAACTAACCTAAACCCTAAAACCTAAACATTAAATCCTAAACCCTAAACAACAACAACAACTAAGCCTAAATCCTAAATCACAAACAAAATAAAATAAAATAAAACCCTAAACCCTAAAATAAAACCCAAACATAAAATAAGAATAAAAACCTTAAAATAAAATATAATAAAAACTAAATAAAAACTAAAACCAAAAAAATAAATTTAAAAATAAAACCTAAAAAATAAAACCTAAACCCTAAACTAAATATAAACCTAAATAGAAAATAAACAAAATAAAATAAACCTAAACCTAAACTAAAATAAACTAGGCTAAAATAAATAAAACCTAAACCTAAACCTAAAATAAACTAAACCTAAACCCCAAATAAAATAAAATAAAATAAATTAAAAATAAACATTAACCTAAACTGAAAAATAAAATGTAAAAATAAACCTAAACTAAAAACCTAAACCTAAATCTAAAACTAAAATAAAAAATAAAACTTAAACCTAAAAAATAAAATTAGAATAAAACTAAACTAAAAAATAAACCTAAACCTAAACCTAAATAGAAAAAATAAACTAAAACAAATAACCTAAACTAAAATAAATAAACCTAAAATAAATAAACTAAATTAAATAAAAATAAATTAAATAAAATAAAATAAATAAGATAAAATAAAATAAATAAAAAATATACTAAATAAACCTAAACTTACTGGTTTACTTAATTTAAAAAAAATTAATAAATTAATAAATTCCTAACCCTAAACCCTAACACTAAAACTAACCTAAAACCTAAACTGTAAACCCTAAACATACTACCCTAACCCATAAACCCTAAACCCTAAAACCCTAAACCATAAATCCTTAACCCTAAAGCGAAACCCTTAAACCTAAAACCTTAAACCCTAAATCCTACACCATAAACCCTAAAACCTACATCCTTAAACACTAAACACTAAACCCCAAACCCCAAACCCTAAACCTCAAACCCTAAAAACATAAAAACTTAAAAACCTAAACCTAAACTAAATAAAACCTATAAATAAAATAAATAAAAAACCTAAACCTAAATAAAATAAAAACCTAAACTAAAACCTAAACCTAAACCTAAATATAAAATAGAAACTAAATTAAAATAAAATAAATAAAAACCTAAACAAAGCTAAAAATTAAAGTAAACCTAAAATAAAACCAAATATAATAATAAAACTAAACATAAAATAAAAAATAAAATAAACCTAAAATAAAATAAAATAAAAACTAAATAAAAACCTAAACCTAAAAAAACCTAACAATAAATAACAAATAAAACCTATACCCTAAACTAAAAAAAAAAAAAACATAAACCCATAATAATCAAAATAAAATAAACATAAACCTAAACTAAAATAAACTAAGCTAAAATAAATAAAACCTAAATGATAAGCCATAAAAAAACTATAAAACCTAAACCTTAAAATAAACATACAACTAAACTAAACCTAAATAAACTAAACACTAAACCCTAAACCTAAAACCTAAACCTAAAACTTAAAACTAACCCTAAATCTAAACTATAAACCCTAAAACCTTAACCTAAACCTTAAACAAAACCTAAACCTAAACCCTAAACTAACCCTAAACTTAAACCTAAACTAAACCTAAACTATAAACCCTAAACTATAAAAACTAACTCCTAAACTCTAAACCTAAACTTAAACTAACCTAAACCTAAAACTTGAACCTAAACCCTAAAACTAAACTCTAAAGTCTAAACCTAAAACCTAAACCTAATCTAATCCTAAACTTGTTAACCTAAACTATAAAAATCCTAAACCCTAAAGCCTAAACACTAAACCCTAAACCTATACCCTAAACCCTATACCCTAACTCTAAACCCAAAAGCCTAAAGCACTAAACCTTAAAACCCTAAACCCTAAACCTTAAACACTTAACCCTAAACCTTAAACTTTAAAAACCTAAAAACCTAAACCTAAACTAAATAAAACTTAAAAATAAAATAAATAAAAAGACCTAACCCTAAATAAAATAAAAAAATTAAAAAATAAAAACCTAAACTAAATTAAAATAAATATAAAACCTAAACTTAAAAATAAATTAAAATAAAAAATAAGAAAATAAAAAAATATTTAAAAACCTAAACTAAATTAAAAAGAAAAATGAACCTAAGAATAAAAAACCTAAATAAAATAAAGTAAACCTAAAATAAAATAAAATAAAAACTAAAAAAAACTTAAACCTAAAAATAAATAAAAAATATAACCAAAACCCTAAACGAAAAAAAAAACCTAAACCTAAAATTAAAATAAAATAAACCTAAACCCAAATTAAAATAAACTAAACTAAAATTGATAAAACCTCATCTTAAACCTTAAATAAACTAAACCTAACCCCTAAACCAAAACAAAATATAATAAAATAAACTAAAAATAAACCTAAACCTAAACTAAGAAATAAAACCTAAAACTAAACCTCAAATAAAAACCTAAAACCTAAATATTAAAAAAAAACAAAATAAAAACCTAAACCTAAACCTAAAAATAAAAAATAAAACCTTAACCAAAAAAATAAAATAAAAATAAAACTCAACTAAAAAATAAACCTAAACCTAAACCGAAACATAAAAATATACTAAAATAAAAAACTTAAACTAAAATAAATAAACCTAAAATAAATAAACTAAAATAAATAAAAATAAGAAATAAAACTAAATAAAAATAAAAAATAAAGTAAACAAAAATAAACAATATAATATACTAAATATACTGAATAAACCTAAACCTAACGGTTTAGTTAATTTAAAGATTAAAAAACCCTTAAACCCTAAATCCGAAACACTGAACCTACAACCCTAAACCCTAAACACTAAACTAACCATAAACCCTAAACCCTAAATAAGAAAAAATAAAAAATAAAAAAACCCTAACCCTAAACTTAACTTATAATCCTAAACACTCAAGCCCTAAACCCTAAACCCTAAACCCTAAAACCTACAACACTAAACTCTAAACCCTAATCCCTAAAACCTAAACATAAACATAAACCTAAACCTAAACCAAAAAAATAAACTAAAATAAATAAGAAATAAACAAAATAATCGTAAACCTACCTGTTTACTTAATTTTTAAAAAACATTAAACCTTAAACCCAACCCTAAACCTACAACTTTAAACCTATAATCCTAAACCCTAAACCCTAAATCCTAAACCCTAAAAAACCCTAAACCCTATAACCAAAACCTTAAACCCTAAAAGCATAAACACTAAAACTCTAAACCATAAACCCTAAACCCTAAACCTAAACCTAAAGTAACTAAATAAATTGAAAAATAAACCTAAACCCTAAACCCTAAACCCTCAAAAGCTAAAAATCTAAACTAAATAAAACATAAAAATAGAATAAATAAATAAAATATAAACCAAAATAAAATAAAAAATAATATAATATAAAAACATAAACTAAAACCTAAATATAAAAAGAAAAAAAATTAAAAAATTAAAAATTAAAATAAAATAAAATAAATAAAAACCTACACTAAACTAAAAAACTAAAATAACATAAAAATGAAACCTAAAAGAAAAATAAAATAAACCTAAACTAAACTAAAATAAAAACTAAATAAAAACCTCAATAAAAATGAAAATAAAAATAAAGCTAAATAAAAAATAAAAAATAAATTAAGCTAAAATAAATGAAAAGGAAATGAAATAAACCTAAACCTACTTGATTACTTAATTAAAAAAATAAAAAAAATAAAATATTAAAAAAGCCTAACCCTAAACCCTAAAACCCTATACCCTAAATCCTAAAATTTAAACAACCCTAAACCCTAAACCCTAAACCCTAAAACCTACAACCCTAAACTCTAAACCCTAAACCTTAAACCCTAAACCCTAAACCCAAAAAACCTAAAAAACTAAACATAATCTAAATAAAACCTAAAAATAAAATAAATAAATAAACATAAACATAAGTAAAATAAAAAATAAAATAAAATAAAAACATAAACTAAAACCTTAACCTAAAAATAAAATAATATAAAAAAACTAAACTAAAATAAAATAAATATAAACCATAACTAAGCTAAGAAAATAAAATAAACCTAAAAGAACCTAAATAAAATAAAAACTAAATGTAAAATAAAAATAAAATAAACCTAAAATAAATTAAAATAAAAACTAAATAAAAACCTAAACCTAAAATAAACAAAATAAAATAAACCTAAACCTAAACTAAATTAAACTAAACTAAAATAAATAAAATCTAAACCTAAAATGAATGAAACCTAAACCCTGAACAAAATAAAATAAAATAAACTAAAAATAAACCTAAACCTAAACTAAAAAATCAAAGCTAAAAATAAACGTAAAATAAAAACCTAAAACCTAAGCCTAAAAAATAAAATAAAAATGTAAACCTAAACCTAGAAATAAAAATGAAACCTAAACCTAAAAAATAAAATAAAAATAAAACTAAACTAATAAATAAACATTAACCTAAACCTAAACTTAAAAAATAAAGTAAAATAAAAAACTTAAACTAAAATAAATAAATCTAAAATAAATAAACTAAACTAAATAAAATAAAAAATAAACTTAAATATAAATAAAAAATAAAATAAATAAAAATTAATAAAAAATAAACTAAAGAAACTAAATAAACCTAAACCAACTGGTTTTTTTAATTGAAAAAAACCATTAAACCCTAAACCCTAAACCCTAAATCCAAAACCCTAAACACTAAAACTAACCGTAAACCCTAAACCTACAATGCTAAACCTTAAACTCTAAACTCTAAACTAACCCTAAACCCTAAACCATAAACCCTAAATAAAATAAATAAATAAATCATAAATAAATAACCTTAGCCTTGAACCCTTAACCCTAGAACTAACCCTAAACCCTTAACCTACAACCCTAAACCCTAAAACCCTAAAACCTAAACCCTAAACACTAAAACCCTAAACCCTAAACCCTAAACCCTAAACTGTAAACCCTAAAATCTACAACCCTAAATCGTAAACCCTAAACCGCAAACCCTAAACCCTAAACCCTAAACCCTAAACCCTAAACCCTAAACCATAAAAACTTAAAAACTTAAACCTAAACTAAATAAAACCTAAAACTAAAATAAATAAATAAAACCTAAACCTAAAAAAATATTGAAAATAAAATAAAATAAAAACCTAAACTAAAGCCTAAACCTAAACCTAAAATTAAAAATAAAATAAAATAAAAAGTAAAAACTAAACTAAAATAAAAACCTAAACTATACTAAATACAATAAAATAAACCTAAAATTAAAAAACTTAAAAAAATAAAAACTAAACCTAAATAAAAATAAACAATAAAATAAACTAAAATAAATAAAAAGTAAACTAAATAAACCTAAACTTACCAATTTTCTTAATTTAAAAAAAGTCCTAAGCCCTAAACCCTAAACCCTAAATCCTAAACCTTAAATCTAAACCTAACCTAAAGTAACTATATAAACTAAAAAATAATCTTAAACCCTAAAACCTAATAAACATAAACCTAATCCTAAAACCTAAGAATGGGCAAACCTTGATGGTAAGAACATCACCGTCAACTAGGCTCAATCTGATTCAAGAAGGAGGGAAGGTAGAGGCGGTAGCAATGGTGGTGGGGGAGAATCGAGGTGCCGGTGAATATGGAGGTGGTGGTGGACCTGGTTATGGAGGTGAGGAGTGATGGAGGTTACAGCCATGGTAGTGGCGGAGGGAGAGATTGGGGATATGATGGTGGATCCCGCTACTCGAGAGGTCGGGGTGGTTCAGATGGGAACTGGAGAAACTGAAGAATAAAACCTAAATCTTAAAAATAAAACCAAAATATAAATAAAAAATAAAATCTAAACCCTAAACTAAAAAAAATCTAAACCTAAAATAAAAATAATATAAACAAAATAGAATAAACCATAACCTAAACTAAAATATACTAAACTAAAATAAATAAAACTTATACCAAAACCTAAAATAAACTAAAGCTAAACCCTAAACTAAATAAAATAAAATAAAATAAAAATAAACCTAAACCTAAACCTAAGTAAAATAAAAAAATATAATAAAATAAAAACATAAACTACAACCTTATCCTAAACTAAAACCCAAAAATAAAATAAAATAAAAAATAAAAACTAAACTAAAATAAAATAAATAAAAACCTAAACTAAACTAAAAAATAAAAAAACTTAAATAAATTAGAAACTAAACCTAAAGTAAAATGAAATAAACCTAAAATAAAATAAAATAAAAACAAAATAAAAACCTAAACTTAAAAATAAAACATAAAAATAAATAAAAAAGAAAACCTAAAACCTAAACTAAAAAAAAACCTAAACCTAAAATAGAAATAAAATAAATCTAAACCTAAACTAAAAAAACTAAACTAAAAAAAGTAAAACCTAAACATAAACCTAAAATAAACTAAACCTAAACCTAAACCTAAAGTAAATAAAATAAAATAAACCAAAAATAAACCTAAACCTAAACAAAAATATAAAACCTAAAAATAAACCTAAATAGAAATAAAATAAAATAAAACCTAAATCTAAACCTAAAAAAAAAAAAAATAACCCAAACCTAAAAAAAATAATAATAAAACTAAAGTAAAAAATAAACATAAAGTTAACTCTAAACCTAAAAATAAACTAAAATAAAAAACCTAAAATATAATAAATAAACCTAATTTAAATAAACTAGACTAAAATATAATAAATACAAAGCAAAATCAAATTTAAAAATATAGCAAACAAAAAAAACTAAATAAACCTAAACCTACAAGTTTACTTAATTTATAAAAATAAAAATAATAAAAATAATAAAAAAACCCTAACCCTAAACTTGAAACCCTAAAACTAACCCTAAACTAAACCCTAAATCCTAAAGCCTAAACCCTAAAACTAACCCTAAAGCCACAACCCCAAGCTATAACACTAAACCTAAACCCTAAACCCTTAATATATAAATAAAAACCCTAACCCTAAACCCTAAACCCTAAAATAAACCCTAAACCCTGAACCTACAACCCTAAACCCTAAAACTCAAAACCCTAAACCTAAAACCCTAAACCCTAAACCTTAACCCCTAAATGCTAAATCCTAAAACCTTCAACCCTAAACCATAAATCCTAAACCCCAAACCTTAAACCCTAAACCCTAAACCCAATACCCTAAACCCTAAAAACCTAAAACCTATACCAAAACTAAATAAAATCTAAAAAATAAATTAAAACCAAAACCTAAATAAAATAGATAAAATAAAATAAAAACATAAACTAAAACCTAAACCTAAAAAACCTAAACCTAAACTTAAAATAAAATAAAATAAAATAAAAATTAAACTAAAAAAATAAATAAAAACATACACTAAACTAAAAAAATAAAAGAAACCTAAAAATAGAAAACCTAAATAAAATAAAAAAATGTAAGATAAAAAAAATAAACCTGAAATAAAATAAAATAAAAACTAAATAAAAACCTAAACCTAAAAATAAAATCTAAAAAAAATAAAAATTAAAACCTAAACCATGAACTAAAAAAAACCTAAGCCTCAAATAAATAAAATAAAATAAACCTAGACCTAAATTAAAATAAACTAAACAAAAATAAATAAAACCTAAACCTTAAACTAAATAAAATAAAATAAACAAAAAATAAAGCTAAACCTAAAGTAAAAAAAAAAACCTAAAAATGAACCTAAAATAAAAACCAAAAACCTAAACCTAAAAAATTAAAATAAAAACCTAAACCTAAACCTAAAAATATAAAATAAAACCTGAACCTAAAAAATGAAATAAAACTAAAACTAAACTAAAAAATAAACAAAAACTTAAACCTAAACCTAAAAAATAAACTAAAATAAAAAATGTAAACTAAAAAAAATAAACCTAAATTAAATAAATTAAATGAAAATTAATAAAAAATAAACTAATTAAACCTAAATCTATCGGTTTGCTAAATTTTAAAAAAACCATAAATTCTAAACCCTAACCCTAAAACCTAAATCCTAAACCCTAAACCCTAAACTATAAACCCTAAAACTAACCCTAAACACTAAACCTAAAACCTTCAACCCTAAACCCTAAACTAACTCTAAACCACAAACCCTAAATAAAAAATTTTAAAAAAATACTCTAACCCTAAACCGTAAACCCTAAACCATAAACCCCAAAACCCTAAACACTAAAAAACCCTATGCCCTAAACCCTAAAAGCTACAACTTTAAACCCTAAACCCCCAAAACCCAAAAACCTAAACGCTAAAACCCTAAATCCTAAACCATAAACCCTAAACCCAAACCCTAAATCGTAAACCCTAAACCTTAAACTAACCCTAAACCGTAAACCTTAAACCTTAAACCCTAGAAAGCTAAAAACCTAAACCTAAACTAAATAAAACCTAAAAAAAATAAATAGAAATACCTAAACAAATATAAAATCAAAAAATAAAATAAAATAAAAAATAAATTTAAACATAAACCTAAACATAAAAATTAAAAAATTAAACTATAATAAAATAAATAAAAACCTAAACTAAACTAAAAAAATAAAAAACCTGCATAAAATAAAAACTAAACATAAATTAAAAATAAAATAAGCCTAAAATAAATTAAAATAAAAACTAAAAAAACCTAAAAATAAATAAAAAAATAACACCTAAACACTATAACAACAACAACAAGCCTTAATCCCACTAGGTGGGGTCGGCTACATGAATCCTTTGTCTCCATTGTGTCCTATTATGTGTCAAAATCTCATTTAAATCAAGCATACTAAGATCATTTTTATACATCTTAACCAAGTCTTTTTAGGTCTACCTCTACCTTTCTTAACATAAGGCAAATCTAATGCATCTACTCTCCTAATCGGATCATTGGATGGCTGACGCTTTATGTGGCCAAACCATCTAAGGCGACTCTCCCTAATCTTATCTACCACTGGAGCTACTCTAACTTTTTTTCGAATATACTCATTTTGCATTCTACCTCTAAGAGTAAAGCCACTCATCCACCTAAGAATCCTCATCTCTGTGACACTTAACTTAGTCTTATGCTTCTCTTTTATTGGCCAACATTCTGCACCATAAGTCATTGCAAGTCTTACCACCATCTTATAAAATTTTTCCTTAAGTTTAAGTGGAACTTTCTATCACATAATAAGGCCATTCCTCCACTTCAACCATCCAACTTGAATTCTACTAATAACATCTCCATCTATTTCACCATCATTTTGAACAGTAGAGCCTAAATACTTGAAACACTCACTCTTATTAATGACTTGTTCACCTAATGTTACAACACTACCACTAGAACTTCTACAACTAAAATTACACTCCATATATTCAGTTTTAGATCTACTTAAACGAAAACCTTTAGACTCTAGAGTTGACCTCCATAATTCAAGTTTCTGTTGGACTCCCTCTCTAGTCTTATCAACAAGAAGAATGCCATCAGCAAAAAGCATAAAAAACCTAAGCACTAATCTAAAAAAAAACTAAACCTAAAATAAAAATAAAATAAACCTAAGCCTAAACTAAAATAAATAAATTCTAAACCTAAACCTAAAATAAACTAAACCTAAACCAAAAGCAAAACTAAATAAAATAAAATAAACTAAAAATGAACCTAAACCAAAATTAAAAAAATAAAACCAAAAAATAAACCTAAAATAAAAACCTAAAACCTAAACCTAAAAAAATAAAATAAAAACCTAAACCTAAACCTAAATTAAAAAGATAAAATGTTAACCTAAAAAATAAAATAAAAATAAAACTAAATGAAAAAATAAACCTAAACCTAAACCTAAGAAAAAAATAACAATAAAAAACCTAAACTAAAATAAATAAACTAAATTGAATAAGAATAAAAAATAAACCTAAATATAAATAAAAAATATAATAAACTAAAATAAATGAAAAATAAACTAAATGAAGAAACTGAAGAACGGTTGTGGTGGCGGAGGGAGAGATCGGGGATATGATGGTGGATCCCGCTACTCGAGAGGCCGAGGTGATTCTGATGGGAACTGAAGAAACTGAGGAACGGTTGATCTGCTGCTTATGCAACTGTGTCTTTATATTAGAGACGGTTCTAGTTATCTAGGGTTTTTAATTTGCCCTATGCGTGCTCATTTCTTATCTATGTCATCGCTTGTGTCTTAGAAAACTTGGTGTGTTACTTGGTTGATGAAATCGAAAAGAAGAAATGTTGAATCTAAATTTGTTCTTTGTTAAAAAATACCAAAAACTCTAAACCCTAAACCATAAATCGTAAACCCTAATCCCATAAACCCTAAACCCTAAACACTAAACCCTAAACCCTAAACCCTAAACCCTAAACCCTAAAGCCTAAAGCCTAAACTTTAATCCCTAAACCATAAAACCTACAACCCTAAGCCCTAAACCTAAACCCTAAACCCCAAACCCTAAACCCTAAACCCTAAACCCTAAACCCTAAACACTGAAAACCTAAAAACCTAAACCTAAACTAAATAAGACCAAAAAAATAAAATAAATAAATAAACCTAAACCTAAATAAAATTAAAAAAAATAAAATAAAATAAAAACCTAAACTAGAACCTAAACCTAAACCTAAAAATAAAATAAATTAAATTAATAATAATTAACTAAAATAAATTAAATAAAATCCTAAAATAAACTAAAATATAAAATAAACCTAAGAATAAAAAACCAAAATAAAATAAAAACTAAACGTAAAATAAAAATAAAATAAACCTAAATTTAAATAAAATAAAAACCTAAACCTAAAAAAATAAACCTCAAAATAAAACCTAAACCCTAAACTAAAAAAAACATAAACCAAAAATAAAAATAAGATAAATAAAACCTAAACTAAATAAAATAAAATAAACTAAAAATAAACCTAAACCCTAAACCCTCAAGACTAAAACCTTAAACCCTAAAACCCTAAACCAAAAATATTAAACCCTAAACCCTAAACCCTAATCCCTAATCCCTAAACCCTAAATCTTAAACCATAAACTTAAATCGAAAGTAACAAAAAATAAAGCTAAACCCTAAAAGCTAATAAACCTAAACCCTAAGAATGGGTAAAACCTTGACTGCATGAACATCACAGTCAACCAAGTCAATCAATCACGGGTCTGGAGGCAAAGCGAGCAGCTTATTGCAATGGTGTTGGGAATCTGGAGGTTCTGGTGGATATGGAGGTGGCGGTTATGGAGGCATGACCAGTAATGGAGGTTATAGCCGTGATGGTGGCAGTGGGAGAGATCAGGGATATGATGGCGGATCCCGCTACTAGATAGCGAGGCGGTTGATGTGAACTAGAGAATCAAGAACGATCCGATCCACTGTTTTTTCATTTGTATGCCCACTTATTTTTTTATCTATATTGTCGCTTGTCTTTTACAAAACTTAGTGTGCTACTTGCTTGATGAAATTAAAAAGAAGAAATGTTGAATCTAAATTTTTTCTCTGATAAATAAAACCATAAACCATAAACCATAAACTAAAACATAAACCGTAAACTCTAAACCCTAAACTCTAAACTCTAAAAACCCTAAACCCTAAACCCGAAATGCTACACCCTAAAACCCTAAACCTTAAACCATAAACCCTAAATCCTAAAACCTATAACCCTAAACCCTAAACCATTAACCCCAAACCCTAAACCCAAAAAACATAAAACCTAAACCTAAACAAAATAAAACCTAAAAATAAAATAAACCCTAAACACTAAACCTAAATAAAATAAAGTAAAATAAAATGATAACCTTAACTAAAACCTAAACCTAAACCTAAAAATAAAATAAAACAAACTAATAAAAATAGACTAAAATAAAATAATTAAAAACTTAAACTAAACTAAAAAATAAAATAAACCTAAGAATAAAAAACTTAAATAAAATAAAAAATAAACATAAAATGAAAAAAAAATAAACCTAAAATTAAATAAAATAAAAACGAAATAAAAACATAAATTAAAAAAAGACTTGAACCTAAAATAAAAATAAAATAAACCTAAACCTTAACTAAAATAAATGAAACATAAACCTAAACCTAAAATAAACTAAACCTAAACCTAAACCCAAACTAAATAAAATAAATTAAACTGTAAATAAACTAAAACTAAATTTAAACCTAAACTAAAAAATAAAACCTAAAAATAAACCTAAAATAAAATACTAAAACTTAAACAAAAAAAATAAAATGAAAACTAAAACCCTAAACCCTAAACCCTAAATTTCAAAACTTATAACCCTAAACCCTAAACCCTAAACCCTAAATCATAAATCATAAACCCTAAACTAACCTAAAAGCTTAAAACCTAAACCTAAACTAAATAATATCTAAAATAAAATAAACCCTAAACCTAAATAAAATATAAAAATAAAACAAAATAAAATCCTAAACTAAAACTTAAACCTAAACATAAAAATAAAATAAGATAAACTAATAAAAATAAACTAAAATAAAATAAATAAAACCCTAAACTATACCAAAAAATAAAATAAACCTAAGAATAAAAAACTAAAATAAAATAAAACTAAACATATAATAAAAATTAAAAAAAACTTAAAATAAAAAATAAAAACTAAATATAAAACTAAACATTAAAAATAAACCTTAAAATAAAATCTAAAAAGAAATAAAAAATAAAACCTAAACCCTAAAATAAAAAAAGCATAAACCTAAAATAAAAAATAAAGATAAACCTAAACTAAAATAAACTAAACTAAAATAAATAAAACCTAAACCTAAACCTAAATTCAATAAAATAAAATAAACTAAAAATAAACCTAAACCTAAAGTAAAAAATAAAAACTAGAAATAAACCTAAAATAAAAACCAAAATCCTCAACTTAAAAAATAAAATAAAAACTTAAACCTAAACCTAAAAATAAAAAATAAATCCTAAACCTAAAAAACAAAATAAAAATATAACTAAACTATGAAATAAACTTAAACCTAAACCTAAAAAATAAACTAAATAAAAAATCTAAACTAAAATAAAAGTCCTAAAATAAATAACTAAACTAAATAAAATAAAATTTAACCTAATATAAATAAAAATTAAATAAACTAAAATAAATAAAAAAAATAAACTTAATAAACTAAATAAACCTAAACCTACAAGTTTACTTAATTTAAAATATATAAATAAATAAATAAAAAATCCTAAAAAACCCTAAAACCCACCAAACCCTAAACCCACATAAACCCTAAACCTAAACCTAAAACCCAATCCTAAACCCTAAACCCTACTAACCATAAACCCTAACCCTAAACCTAAACCTAAACCTTAAAACCTAAAATAAACACACTAAACCTAAACCCTAAATCCTAAACCCTAAGCCTTAAACCCTTACACTAAACCCTAAGCCCTAAAACCCTAAACCCTAAACCCTAAAACCTAATAAACCTAAACCTAAACCCTAAACCCTAAACCCTAAATCCTAAACCCTAAGCCCTAAACCCTAACACCAAACCTTAAATCCTAAACCCTAAACCTAAACCTAAAGAAACTAAATAAATATAAAAAAACTAAACCCTAAAACCTAATAAACCTAAACCTAAACCCTCATAATGGGAAGAACCTTCACGGCAGGAACATCAGCATGAACTACACTCAATCTAGATCTGGCGATGGAGGGTGAGGAGATGATTTTCTGTGGTGGTGGGTGATCAGGTGCTAGTGGATATGGAGGTGGTGGTAGGCGTGGTGGTTATGGGCGGGAGGAATGAGGAGGTCGGCCGTCTTTGGTCACGGAGGGATAGATCGGGGATATGATGGCAGATTCTACTACTCGAGAGGTTGTGGTGGATCTGATGGGAACTGGAGAAATTGATGATCGATCGATCCGATCTGTTGCTTATGGAACTGTGTCTTTATAATAGAGATAGTTCTAGTTATCTATGGGTTTTTAATTTGCTCTATGCATGCTCTTTTTTTATCTATAGCATTGCTTCTGTCTAAGAAATCTTGATGCACTACTTGGTTGGTTAAATCAAAAATAAGAAATGTTAATTATGAATTTGTTCTCTATTAAAAAGATTACCTTAAACCCTAAACCTAAAACCTAAACCCAAAGCTCTAAACCTGACAAACCATCAATCCTAAACACTAAACCCTAAATCCTAAACCCTAAACCCTAAAACTAAACCATAAACCTTAAACCCTAAACACTAAACCCTAAACCCAAAACCCTAAACTAAACCTAACTAAAACCCAAACCCCAAAACTAAAATCCTAAACTCTAAATTCTAAATGTAAACCCTAAACCTAAACCATAATTCCTAAACCATAAACCCTAAATCCTAAACTACTGACCCTACTTCTAAACCTAAACCCTAAACCCTAAACCTAAACCTAAACCTAAACCCTAAACCTAAATCTAAACCCTAAACCATAAATCCTAATCCTAAACCTAAACCTAAACCTAATGTTAAACATAAACCTAAAACCTAAACCTAAGCCTAAACTATATCCTAAACCTAAAATACAAACCTAAAACCTAGACTAAAAAAATAAAATAAAAACCTAAATCGAAACATAAAAATAAAAAATAAAGCCTAAACCTAAAAAATAAAATAAAAATAAAACTAAATTAAAAACCTAAACTAAACCAACCTAAAAAATAAAATAAAACTTGATTTAATAAAAAATCTAAAATAAATAAACTAGATAAAAATAAAAAATGAACCTAAATAAAAATAAAATAATAAAATAAATTATAATTAATAAAAAATAAACTATATAGACAAAAAAAACCTAAACCTACTCATTTACTTAATTTAAAAAAAATTTATAAAAGTAATAAAAAACCCTAAACCCTAAATCCTAAACCCTAAACCCGAAAAATCCTAAATCCTAAATCCTATACCCTAAACCCTAAGCACTAAACCTTAAACCGTATACCCTAAGCCCTAAAAAAACCCAAGCCATAAAACCCTAGACCCTAAACTCTAAATCGAATCCCTAAACCCTAAACCCTAAACATTAAACCCTAAACCCTAAACCTTAAAACCCTAAACCCTAAAACCCTAAACCGCAAAACCTAAACTAACCCTAAATCATAAGCTATCTCTAAACTGCAAACCCTAAACCCTAAAGCCCAAACGCTAAACCCCGAACCCTAAAGCGTAAACCCTAAACCCTATCCTTAAACCTTAAACCCAAACCTTACTGGAGGTGCTGGTGGATATGGAGGTGGTGGTTACAGAGGCGGGAGAAGCGGCGAAGGTTACAACCATTATGATGGTCGAGGGATAGATCTTGGATATGATGGGATCCGCTACTCGAGAGGCAAGTGGTTCTTGGAACTAGAGAAAGAATGGCTAATCAATCCCGCTGGAGCTGTGTGTTTTAGTAGAGATGATTCTAGTTATCTAAGGTTTTGATTTCCTCTATGTTTATTTTATCTATCGCTTTATCTTAGAAATCTTGGTTACTTTGTTGATGAAATAAAAAAGAAGAAATATTGAATCAATTTGTTCACTATTAAAAAAAAACCTTAAACATTATACCTAAATCAAAAGCAAACCTAAACCCTAAACCTTAAACCCTAAAAACCTTAAAAACTCTAAACCTGAAACACTAATCCCTAAACCATAAACCCTAAACTAACCTAAACCTTAAACCATAAACCCTAAAATAACATAAACCTTTCATCCTATATCCTAAACATAAACTTTAAAACCACTAAACCTAAAACTTCAGAAACCCTAAACTCTAAACTACCCTAAACCCTAACTTACCACACCCTTCCCAGCCACCTAAACCCTAAACCCCAACCCTCTTTAAACCTAAACCTCCTAAACCATAAACCCTCCATAACCACCACCCTCTAATCTTGACTTGGACCCCTACTCTGACCCTAACTCTTAACCATTGATCTGACCTGGACCCCTCCTAAATCTGATCTGATCTTAAATCGTGAGCCTCCCTGGGCCCTCATCTGACACTGAGCCCTAAACCTAAATCTTCCATGATCTTTACCACTCCCAGGCTTAAATCTACCTCCACTGGGCCACTAAACCTTCCAGGCCCTCCTAACCACTTAAACTGGGCCCTAAACCCTGGGCCCTAAACCCTGGGCCCTTTAGACCCTGTGGTGACCTAAACATAACTCTCTAAACTCTACCCACAAACCTATAAATAACTTTAAACCCTAAAATCCTAAAACCCTAAAGCCTAAAGCCTAAACCCAAGCCTTAAACCCTAAGCCCTAAATCTTGAATTCTAAAAACTTACATCCTAAACCCTAAACCCTAAACTAATCGTAAATACTAAGACAACCCCAAAGCCTAAAGCCTAAACACTAAACCTTAAACCCTACACCATAAACCCTAAACCTTAAACTTAAACCCTAATCACTAAAACCTTAAACCCTAAAACCTTAAACCCTAAAACCCTAAACCCTAAACCCTAAGCCCTAAACCCTAATCCCTAAACCCTAAACCCTAAACCTTACACTTTAACCTAAAGTAATAAAAAAATAAAGCTAAATCCTAAAAGCAAATAAACTTAAACCTAAACTTAAACCCTAAGAATGGGCAGAACCTTGATGACAGGAACATCATCACCAACCACGCTCAGTATAGATCTGACCATGGAGGCTAATGCAGAGGCGGCGGTTATCGTAGTGGTGGTGGGGGATTTGGAGGTTCTAGTGGATATAGAGGTGCCAGTTATGCAGGCAAGATGAGAAATGGAGGTTAAAGTCATGGTGGTGGCAGAGGATATATGATGGCGGATCGCTACTTGAGAGGCGGGGGTAGTTCTGATGGGAACTGGAGAATCTAAAGAATGGACCATCTAATCTACTACTTATGGAACTTTGTCTTTACAGTAGGGACGGTTCTAGTTATCTAGGCTTTTTCATTTGCTCTAAGCATGCTCATTTTTTATCTATGTCATCGCTTGTGTCTTACAAAACTTGGTATGCTACTTGCTTGATGAAATTAAAAAGAAGAAATGTTTAATCTGATTTTGTTCCTTATTAAAAAAAAGCCATAAACCCTAAAGCATAACTAAAACATAAACCCTAAACCTAAAACCTAAACCCTAAACCCTAAACCATAAACACTATACTCAAAAAAACAAAAAAAACCCTAAACCCAAAACCCTAAATCGTAAACCCTAAACTCTAAAACCCTAAACCCTAATCCCTAAACCCTAAATCCTAAAACCTACAACCCTAAACCCTAAACACAAAACCCCAAACCCTAAACCATAAACCCTAAACCACACACCCAATCCTAAAACCTAAAACCTAAACCTAAACAAAATAAAACCTAAAATAAAACTACTAAAAAACCTAAATAAAATAAAATAAAGTAAAATGAAAACCTTAACTAAAGCTAAACATAAACCTAAATATAAAATAAAATAAATAAAAAATAAAATAAAATAAAATAAATAAAACTTAAACTAAACTAAAAATAAAATAAACTAAGAATAAAACCTAAATAAAATAAAACTAAACGTAAATGAAAATAAAATAAACCTAAAGTAAATCAAAATAAAACTAAATAAAACCTAAAACTAAAAACTAAATGTTAATCTAAAACCTAAACCCAAATTTTTTTTAAAAATGTCTTAAAACTATAATTAAATTCAATAAACCTAAACCTAAACTAAAATAAATGAATCCTAAACCTAAAATAAACTAAACCTAAACCAAAACCTAAACCTAAACCTAAACCTCCCTAAACCCTAAACCCTAAACCCTAAACCCTAAACCCTACCTGAGCCCTGGACCCACCCTACTGACCCTAAGCCTAACCCTAAACCCTAAACCCTAAACCCACTCCTAAACCTACCACAACCCCACTAAACCTAAACCTAGGCCCTAAACCATAAACCAAACCCTATCCTAAACCCTAAACTAAAATCCTAAACCAAAACAACTAATCCTAAAACCTAGGCCACAATAATAAACCCTAAAATCTAAACCCTACCACTACTAACCCTAAATTCTAAACCACGGACACTAAACCTACTTTATACACCCCAAACCCTAAACCTAAAATAACCCTAAACCCTTTTGGCTAAACCATGACCTAAACCCTAAATCAGAACTTAAAAAAATGGACCTAAACTAAATAAAATGTAAACTTAAAATAAATAAATAAACCTAAACCTAAATAAAAATAAAATAAAATAAAAACCTAAACTTAAAAATAAACTAAACTAAAAAAAATAAAATAAACCTAAAAATAAAAAAATAAATAAAATAAAAACTAAACCTAAAATAAAAATAAAATAAACCTAAAATAAAATCAAATAAAAACTTAAAACTAAATAATAAACCTAAAAATAAATAAAAAATAAAGCCTAAACCATAAACTAAGAAAAACCTGAACTTAAAATAAAAATAAATTAAATTAAATAAATTAAATCAAAACTAAAAATAAACTAAACTAAAATAAATAAAACTTAAACCTAAACCTAAAATAAACTAAACCTAAACCTGAACCTAAACTAAATAAAATAATATAAACTAAAAAAAATTAACCTAAGCCTAAACCTAAACTAAAAAAATAAAATTTAAAAATAAATCTAAATTAGAAACATAAAACCTACAACAACAACAACAACAACAACAACAACAAGCCTTAATCCCACTATGTGGGGTCGGGTATATGAATCCTTCGTCTCCATTGTGTCCTATTATGTGTCAAATTCTCATTTAAATCAAGTATACTAAGATCATTTTTTATACATCTTAACCAAGCCTTTTTAGGTCTACCTCTACCTTTCTTAACATAAGGCAAATCTAATGCATCTACTCTCTTAATGTCAGGATGTCGCTGTGGACAAACCATCTAAGGTGACTCTCCTAATCTTATCTACCAGGTGCTACTCAACTTTTCCGAATATACTCATTTTGCATTCTATCTCTAAGAGTAAAGCCACTCATCCACCAAACCATCCTCATCTCTATAACACTTAACTTAGTCTTATGCTTCTCTTTTATTAGCCAACATTTCATAAGTCATTCAGGTCTTACCACCATCTTATAAAATTTTCCTTAAGTTTAAGTGGAACTTTTCTATCACATAATAGGCCAGATGCATTCCTCCGCTTCAACCATCCAACTTGAATTCTAGTAATAACATTTCCATCTATTTCACCATAATTTTGAATAATAGAGCCTAAATATCTGAAACGCTCACTCTTATTAAGGACTTGATCACCTAATGTCACAACACTACCACTAGAACTTCTACAACTGAAATTACACTCCATATATTGAATTTTAGATCTACTTAAATGAAAACATTTAGACTTTAGAGTTGACCTCCATAATTCAAGTTTCTGTTGGACTCCCTCTCTAATCTTATCAACAAGAAGAATGTCATCAGCAAAAAGCATACACAAAAGTACATCTTCTTGTAAATGCCTAATAAGAACATCCATAACTAAACTAAAAAATATAAGGGCTTAAAGCTGATCCTTGTTGTAATCCAACTGAAATAGGAAAATATTTTGTCAATCCTCCTTGTGTTTGGACACAAGTAACAGCTCTAGTATATATTTCCTTAATGACTTGAATATAACCAATATTAACTCCTTTCTGTTCTAGAACTCTCTAAAGAACATCTCTTGAAACTTTATCATTAGCTTTCTCTAAATCAATAAATATCATATGTAGATCCTCCTTACTTTCTCTATGCTTCTCCATCAAACCCCTTAACAAATGTATAACATCCATAGTTGATCTACCTGGCATTAAACCAAATTGATTGTGAAACTTCACATCACATTACTATATTACTCTCTCCCATAATTTTAATGTATGGCACATTAACTTAATTCCTCTATAATTTGCACACTCTTGTGCATCACCTTTATTCTTAAATATAGGAACCAACAAACTCTTTCTCCACTCATCTTGCATCTTTTATTCTTTAAAATGACATTAAAAGATTTGTAAGCCAAGAAATTCCTTGATCTCCTAAACATTTCCACACTTGGAATATTATCCGGACCTTGCTTTTCCACATTTCATTTTCTTTAAAGCTTCACTAACTTTAGATTTACTAATCTGACGATAAAATGAAATTCTCTCTATTTTTGTTTAGGGTATTAAGGTTGCTAAACTCAATCATACTTTTGATCTTTCATTGAAAAGTTTATCAAAATACCATCCACCTATTTTCAATATCCTTTTCTAAAAAAAGCATTTTATTATTTTCATCCTTAATACACCTCACTTGAAATATGTCTTTACTTCTCCTATCTCTTTGGTTGGCTAACTTATACATACATCTTTCACCTTCTTTAGTATCTAATCTATTATATAAATCACTAAAAGCTAAATTTTTTTGCATCATATATTGCTTTCTTAGAATCTCTACAGGCCACTTTATATCTTTCCCAATTCTCTGAGTTTTTACATCTAAACCAAGTTTTATAACAATACTTCTTATTTTTATCTTTTCTTGCACACTCTGAATCCACCACAAACTATTCTTATTAAAAGAAACTTTTCCTTTTGATTCTCCAAGCAAATATTTAGCAACTTCCTTAATTTCACTTGCTATTTTTCCCACGTAATGTTAGCTTCCTCATGAACATCCCAAATTCTAATCTCTTGTAGCTTGCTCGTAAAAATATTTTTATTTGTGTTCTTTAAGTGTCCCCATCTAATTCTAGGACAATAATTTGGTTTATTTTTTCTCTTACAACCTTTCATCATAAAATCTAAAACTAACAATCGATGTTGGGTACTTAGATTTTCACTTGGAATGACCTTACAATCTTTACAATCTAAATGCTATTTTTCTTATCGAAAATAATCAATCATGTTTTACTAGATCCATTTTTATAAGTAATAATATGTTCATTTCTTTTCTTAAATAAAGTGTTAGCAACTACAAAATCATAAGCTAAAGCATAATCTAATATAGTCCTACCTTCTTCATTCGTCATACCAAATCCATAACCACCATGAATACTTTTAAAATCTTCTACTACTCTACCAACATGTCCATTTAAATCTCCTCCAATAAATACTTTTTCTTCAAGAGGTATCTTTTGTATTAATCCCTCTAATTCATTCCAAAATTTTTCTTTTCTTACCTCCAAACCTACTTGTGAGCATAGACACTTATAACATTGATAATCTTAGTATCAACAATAATCTTTAAAGCTATAATTCTATCTCCACATCTATTAATATTTATAACATTATCCTTAAAACTTTTATCTATAATCACACCTACACCATTTCTAGTTTGACTTTTACTTGAATACCAAAGTTAAAACCTAAACTATCAATCTCCTTTGCTTTCTTCCCAACCCATTTAGTTTCTTGAACACATAAAATATTTATCTTTCTATGAACCATAATATCTATTAATTCCATTAATTTACAAAGGTACCTATATTCCAGATCTAACCTAATTCTAGTATTGGACTAACTTCTTTGCGCATCCGTCCATAATGTGGGAACCCTTGCTTATTTAACGGCGAGCACGCGGCTCTAGCATATTTTTCAATGTATTCAAGCCATACATCGTGTCGCTTCCAGGGGACGCCCTAGCATTAACATAATGATTTAACGGATTCACGTCATGATTATTTTGACAAGTTTTACGCTGGCTGTCGACTACCTAATGCAACCCTAAACCTAAACCTAAAAAATTAAAATAAAAATTGAAACCAAAACCTACAAATAAAAAATAAACCTAAACCAAAAAGATAACATAAAAATAAATAAAAACTAAAATAAATAAACTTAACTAAATAAAAATAAAAATAAACCTAAATAAATTAAAAAATAAAATAAACAAAACTAAATAAAAAAATAAACTAAATAAACCTAAACCTATCGTCTTACTTAATTTATGAAAAAAATAAATAAATAAATAAAACCCATAAAACCAAAACCATAAACCCTAAACCCTAAAAACTCTAAACCCAAATCCCACTCCCTAAACCCTCTCACTCTAAACCTACTGACCACTCACCACCTAAACCCTAGGCCACAGGCCCTAAACTAATGGACCTTCTCACTGGAGTCTTGGGCCTGGCCACCCTAAGGCCTAAATTACATGACTTCCCCACCTGGGCCACCTCTGTCTTCTCTGACCCTGGGCCCTGACCTGACCTCTCACCTGGGCCCTAAACCTGGGCCTCCATAAACCCTGGGCCTACCTGGGCTCTCCTGCAGTCTGGGCCTTTCCTTCTTTCTCCCACCCTGATGGTGTCACTGGGCCTCTCACTGATCTTACCCACCTAAACCTTAAAACAACCACAAACCCAAACCCAAAACCCTAAGCCCTAAACCATAAATTCTAAAACCCTAAATCCTACACCCTAAACCCTAAACTAACCGTAAACTGTAAGCTAACCCTAAATGCTAAAGCCTAAATAGTAAACCTTAAACCCTAAACTCTATGCCTAAACCCTAAACACTAAAACCTTTAACCCTAATACCTTAAACCCAAAAACCTTAAACCCAAATCCCTAAACCCTAAACAATAAACCCTAATCCTTAAACCCTAACCCTAAACCCTAAACCCAAAGCCCTAAACCTAAACCTAAATTAACTAAAAAAATAAAGCTAAACCCTAAAAGCTAGTAAACCTAAACCTAAACTGAGACCCCAAGAATGGGCAGAACCTTGACAGCAGAAACATCACCATCAAGCAGGCTCAATCAAGATCTGGCCGTGGAGGCAAAGGTGGAGGCTGATTAGATGGTGATGGGGGATCCCAGAGTCTTTGGTGGATATGAAGGTGGAGATTATGGAGGCGAGATGAGCGATGGAGGTTATAGCCATGGTGGTGGCGAAGGGAGAGATCAGGGATTTGATGGTGGATCCAGCTACTTGAGAGGTAGGGGAGGTTCTGATGGGAACTAGAGAATTTGAAGAACGGCCGATCTGATCTAAAGCATATGGAACTGTGTCTTTATAGTAAGGATGGTTCTAGTTATCTAGGGTTTTTTATTTGCTCTATGCATGCTCATTTTTTATCTATTTCATCTCTTGTGTTTAACAAAACTTGGTGTGCTACATCCTTGATGAAATCAAAATGAAGAAATGTTGAATCTGAATTTGTTCTCTATTAAGAAAAAAACCATAAATCCTAAACTCCAAACCCTAAACCCTAAACCATAAACTAAAACATAACCCTAAACCTAAAACCAAAATTTTAAACTCTAAACCTAAACCCTAAACCCTAAATCCAAAACCACAATCCATAAACCCCACCCCACCCTAAAATAATAAAAAATCCTAAATGTGAGCCATAAACTAAAACCCTAAATAGACCCTAAATCCAAAACCTGCACCCAACCCTAAACTAAATCCCAAACTCTAAACCAAACCCTAAACCCTAAACCCTAAACCCCTCTAAACCTGATCACTCCCAAACTGAGCTAAACCAAACCTAAAACTACCAGCTCTGACCTAAAAATAAAATAAACCCTACTTAAACATAAATAGAAATAAAATAAATTAAAATAAAACCATAACTAAAACCTTGAAACCTAAAATTAAAATAAACTAAACTAAAATAAAATAAATATAAACCTAAACTAAACCAAAATAAAATAAACCTCATTAAAACCTAAATAAAATAAAAACTATAAAATGAAAATAAAATAAACCTAAATTCAAATAAAATAAAAACTAAATAAAAACCTAAACTTAAAAAATTATCATTAATCTAAAATAAATAAATAAATAAAAAATAAAACCAAAACCCTAAACTAAAAAAAGACTTAAACCTAAACCTAAATTAAAATAAACTAAACTAAAAAAATAAAACTTAAACCTAAACATAAAATAAACTAAACCTAGACGTAGACCTAAACTAAATAAAATAAATTAAATGAAAAAAAACTAAACCTAAACCTACAATAAAAAAATAAAACCCAAAAATAAACCTAATATAAAAACCTCAAACCTAAACCTAAAACAATGAAATAAAAATTGAAACCTAAATCTAAAAATAAAAAATAAAATTTAAACCAACAAAATAAAATTAAATTAAAACTAAACTAAAATAAATAAACATTATATAAATAAACTAAACTAAATAAAATAAAAATAAACCTAAATAAATATAAAAAAATAAAACAAACTAAAATAAATAAAATTAAACTAAATAAATTAAATAAACCTAAACCTCTGGACTTGCTTAATTTAAGAAAAAATAAATTAAAAAAAACAAACCTAAACCCTAGGCCCTAAAACTCCAAATCCACCCAGATCCTAAACCACACCTTAAACTGCACTAAATATAACCCTGACCATGGGCCAAAAGATCATGGGCCACTGGGCACAAACTGGGCCCAGGCCTAAGATCCATGGGCCACTTGACCTAAACCCTGGCTGATCACTAATAGTGTTAAACTGACTGGGCCCAAGGCCTATGAAGCACCCTGGGCCAGGCCTGGGCCCTAAAAGCCCTGGAGGCCACTGGGCCAGGCCCTAACTGGGCTAACTGGGCTTAAATCGCATTGCCCTGGGACTCTACCCCACACTACCCTAAACTAAACCCCACACTGGGCCAAGTGACCCAGGCCTACTCACTGAGCCCAACTTAAACTGACTAAATAAAACCAAATAAATTAAATTACTGAGACCTGACAGCAAATAAAATAATAAAGATAAAATAAAATAAAACCTTAACTAAACCTAAACCTAAACTTGAAGAAAATAAAACAAACTAATAAAAATAAACTAGCATATAAATAAAAGAAAACTAAACCAAAATAAAATAAACCCAAAATAAAACCTAAATAAAACAAAACTAAACATAATAAAATGAAAATAAAATAAACCTAAAATAAAATAAAACTAGATAAAACTTAAACCTAAAAATAAACACTAATCCAAAACCTAAAAAATAAATAAAAAAAAATAAAACCTTAAACTAAAAAAGACTAAAACTTAAAATAAAATAAAATAAACATAAACCTAAACTAAAATAAACTATACTAAAATAAATAAAACCTAACCTAATCCTAAAATAAACTAAACTAAACCTGGACCTAAAATAAAATTATAATCTAAACCTAGAGGTTAAAATAAAATTAAAACTAAACTAAAATAAATAAACTAATAAATAAACTAAATAAAAATTAAAATAAACCTAAAGAATATTAAAATAAAATAAACTAAAATAAATAAAAAACAAACTAAATAAACCTAAACTTACTTAATTTAAGAATATAAATTAAAACCACTGAGCACTGGTGACCTCTCTAAAAACTCTTAAATCTTGGGCCACCACCACTCACAGGCCCACTGGGCTGTATGGGCTCAAGGCTGATCTTGGGCCATGACTCCTGCTACTGACTTAAACCATGGGCACTCTAGCCACTGACCTAAACTGAAAGGTGACCCCTGAGGCCCAGGCTCTGGGCCACTGAGCCCACTTGGTGCCACCCAGGCCACAACTGGGCCACTGAGCCCTATCCCACCTCAAATCCTACCCTACCCAGATCCCAAACTGGGCCCCCCCTGGGCCCTACACTAAATCTAAAAGGCTAAAACTAAAATACAACCTAAAGAGAAATAAAACCACTGAGCTTAAATATATTAAAAATAAAATAAAATAAAACCTAAATGAGCATATAAAATAAGATAAAATAAATTAATGAAATAAATTAAAATAAAATAAATAAAATCTAAACTAAACTAAATAATAAAATAAACTTAAGAATAAAACCTAAATAAAATAAAATAAACATATAATAAAAAAAAATAACCTAAAATAAAATTAAATAAAATTAAACAAAAAAATAAACCTTCAAAGACACAAAATAAAAAATAAAATCTAAACTAAAAAGCTAAACCTAGATAAAATAAAATAAACCTTAAATTAACTAAAATAAATAAAACCTAAACAAAAAACCTAAAATAAACTAAACTAAACCTACACCTAAACTAAATGATAAATTAAACTAAAATCAACTAAACGTGTACATAAACTAAAAATATAAAACCTAAAAAATAAACCTAAAAACCTTAAACCTAAACCTAAAAAAATAAAAAAATGGAAAACTAATAAAATATAACCTAAAACCTTAAAATTAAAATAAAATTAAAATAAACTAAAATAAATAAGTAAATATTAATACACTAAACTAAATAAAATAAAATAAATCTAAATAAAAATAAAAATAAAATAAACTAAATAAATAAAATAAATAAATTCTAAATAAACCCAAACCGATACTTAATTTAAGAAAAATCAATATAAAAACCCTGAAACCCTAGTGAGCCACTAACTAAAACCCTACCTTTAATCCTAAACCCTAGGCCCTAGGCCTACAAACCTGAGCTCTAGGCCACTGACCCTGGGACCTCAGGCCCAATCTTGACCCTCAACTAGATCTTAAAACCATGGGCGCCACCATAGGCCACTGACTGGGCCCTAACTGACCCTCAGGCTTTGGGCCATTGCCCTGGAGCTGGGCCCTGGGCCCTGATCACTGGACTGGGCGTTGACTGAGCCAAGTGAGAGCCTAACTGAGCCAGAATCACAGACCACTGAGCTGGGCACTGGGCCCACCTGGGACTGAAGGCCACTTCTGGGCCCAGGCCAGATCCTGGGCCTAAAATAAAGGCTAAAACTAGATAAATAGGCCTGGGCTAAAGGCCTATCTAGGCTACTAAAGATAAACAAATAAATAAATAAAAACTAATAAATAAAAACTAAGGATAAACAAAATGAAATAAATAAACTAAACTAAACTAAATAAAACTAAACTAAACTAAACTAAACTAAACTAAACCTACTAAATAAAACTAAAAATAAAATAAAAATAAAATAAAAAAAATAAATAAAAAATAAATAAACTAAAATAAACTAAACTAAAAATAAACTAAATAAAATATCTAAACTATAAATAAATAAACTAAAATAAAATAAACTAAACTAAATAAACTAAAAAATAAACTAAAAATAAAAAACTAAACTAAAAAAAAAAACTAAATAAATAAAAATAAACTAAAAATAAACTAAATAAAATAAACTAAAACCTAAACTAAACTAAACTAAACTTAAACCTAAACCTAAACTAAAAAACTATAAATAAAACTAAAATAAATAAAATAAACTAAATAAATAAATAAAATAAACTAAACTAAATAAAACTAAATAAAACTAAAATAAAAACTAAAATAAATAAACTAAACTAAAAAACTAAAATAAACAAAATAAAAAAAATAAACTAAACTAAAAAAAAAAATAAATAAAATCTAAAAAACTAATTAAAAATAAAATAAAAAATAAAATAAAATAAACTAAACTAAACTAAAAAAACTAAAATAAAAAATAAACTAAAAAACTAAAACTAAAAACTAAAACCTAAAAAAACTAAACTAAACTAAACTAAACTAAAAATAAAATAAAAATAAAAACTAAATAAATAAAAAAACTTAACTAAACTAAACTAAGCTAAAATAAAAACTAATAACTAAACTAATAAAATAAACTAAACTAAATAAAAAACTAAACTAAAACTAAACTAAACTAAAACCTAAACTAAACCTAAAACTAAACTAAAAATGCTAACTAAACTAAACTAAAACTAAACTAAATAAACTAAACTAATTAAATAAATAAAATAAAACTAAACTAAACTAAACTAAAAAAACCTAAACTAAACTAAACTAAACTAAAATAAACCTAAATAAAAAACTAAACTGACTAAATAAATAAAATAAACTAAAAGATGAACTAAATAAACTAAACCTAAAAGATAAATTAAAGATAAAGATAAAACTAAAATAATAAAATAAAATAAAACTAAAATAACCTAAACTAAAATAAAAATAAAAAAAACTAAACTAAAGATAAAACAAACTAAAATAAACTAAACTAAACTAAACTAAACTAAAAAAACTAAAATAAACTAAACTAAAAGTAAACTATACTAAACTAAAATAACCTAAAAATTAACTAAACTAAAATAAAACCTAAACTAAAATAAAAAACCAGACAAACTAAATTAAAATAAACTAAAATAAATAAACTAAACTAAACTAAACTAAAATAAAAAATAAACTAAATTAAAACCTAAACCTAAACTAAAAAAAATAAACTAAACTAAAATAAATAAAATAAAACTATACATAAACTAAATAAAAATAAATTAAATAAAATAAATAAAAATAAAATAAAATAAATAAACTAAAATAAAATTAAAAAAAATAATAAACAAATAAAAACTAAACTAAACTAAACTAAACTAAAATAAAATAAAAAAAACTAAAAAAAAACTAAAAAAACTAAACTAAAAATAAAACTAAATAAACTAAACTAAAAAATAACTAAAAATAAAAATAAATAAAATAATAAATAAAAACTAAAATAAACCTAAAATAAACTAAACTAAACTAAAATAAACCTAAATTAAACTAAACTAAACTAAACCTAAACTAAATAAATAAACTAAAACTAAACCTAAAATAAACTAAACTAAAAAAAACTAAATAATCCTCAAATAAACAAAACAAAAAAAAACAAAATGATAAATAAAATAAAATTAAATAAAACCAAATCCTAAACCCTAAAATACTAAACCTAAAACCCTAAACCCAAACCTAAAACCTAAAACTAGACCCTAGACCCTAAACTCTAAACTCTTGTAACCCAACCAAGCTAACCACCTTAAACCTTAAATCCAAACATTAAACCCTAAATCCTAAACTAACCACTCTAAATGCTAAACCCTAAAACCTAAATCCTAAAACCCAAATTCTAAACCATAAAGCGATCATAAACCCTAAACCCTAATCCACAACCCAATCATAAAACATAAACCCTAAACATAAATTTATAGTAACTAAATAAATAAATGATAAACCTATACCCTAAAAGCTAATAAACATAAACTAAAATCTAAACCCTAAGAATGGGCAGTACCATGATGGTAGGAACATCTCCATCAACAAGGCTCAGTCTGGATCTAGTGTTGGAGGCTAAGGCGGAGGCGGCAGTTATCGTAGTTATGGTGGTGGGTCTGGAGGTGTTGGTGGATACGAAGGTGGCAAAAAGAGCGATAGAGGTTACAGCCATGGTGGTAGCGGAGGGAGAGATCAGGGACATGATGGCGAATCCCGCTACTCGAGAGGTGGTGGTTCTAATGAAACTAGAAAAACTAAAGAATAGCCAATCCGATCTGCTGCTTATGGAATTGTGCCTTTATAGTTGAGACGGTTCTAGTTATCTAGAGTTTTTTATTTGCTCTATGTGTGCTAATTTTTATCTATGTCATCGTTATGTCTTAGAAAACTTAGTGTGGTACTTGGTTTATGAAATCAAAAAGAAGAAATGTTGAATCTTAATTTATTCTATATTAAAAAAAACCCTAAACCCTAAACCCTAAACCCTAAACCCTAAACCTTAAACCCTAAATAAAAAATTTAAAACAAAACCCTAAACCCTAAATCCAAAAACCTACAACCCTAAACTCGAAACACTAAACCCCAAACCCAAACCTACCCAAAACCCAAAACCTAAAAACCTAAACCTAAACTAAATAAAACCTAAAAGTAAAATATATAAAAAAAAACTAAACTTAAGAAAAATAAAAATAATAAAATAAAATAAAAACCAAAACTAAAATCTAAGTCTAAACCTAAACCTAAATTGAAACTAAAATGTAAAAATAAAATAAAAGAAAAATTTAAAACTAAACTAAAATAAAAGAAATAAAAACTTAAACTAAACTAAAAAATAAAATAAACCTAAAAAATAAAATAAAATAAAATAAAACTAAACCTAAAATAAAATAAAATAAACTTTAAAAAAATCCTAAACCTAAATCTAAAATAAAAATAAAATCTAAAATAAAATAAAAATAAAACTAAAATAAAATAAACCTAAATCACTTAAAAAAAATACTAAAATAAAATCCTAAACAAAATAAAGAATCTTAAAATAAATAAACTAAACAAAATAAAATTAAAATAAACCTAAATAAATATAAAAAATAATAAAATAAATTAAGTAAACTAAATAAACTAAACCTATTAATTTTGCTTAATTCATAAAACAAATAATAAATAATAAATAAAAGAAAACACCCACACTAAACTCACTAAACCCTAAACTGACCTAAACCCTAAACCCTAAACCCTAAAACCTAAATGGTAAACCCACCCAAACCTACAACTCAAACCTAAACCCTAAACCCTAAATCTTAAACCCTAAACCAACCCCATAAACCTCTACCTAAAACAAACCTAAACTATAACCCTAAACCCTCTTAAATCCTAAACACTAATTTAACCTTTCTTGCCCCTAAACCTAAACCCAATAAACCCTACCACCTACCACTAAACCATAAACCCTAAACCCTGAAGCCTAACCCTAAACCCTAAACCCTAATTTTTAATCATTCTGGTTTGGATTTCTCTCCCTGATATGCATATCCATTTCGTTAGCCATCAATTCCTTTTATTATGGGTGCTTTATTTGGTCAGTTTTTTCAAATTGATTAGCATCGACTACAAAATCTCATCCTTCATTGGCTAGAATCCTTATTGAATTGGACATTACCAAGAAACACCCCAAAGAAATATAGTTGGGATTTAAAAATTGTGGTTACATGCAAAGAATTGAATTTGAAAATTTTCATTCTTTCATTCTCACTATAAAATCCACGGGCATGATAATTCTTAATGTTTCATTCTTCATCCTCACCTTAAAAAGAAAATCCTTATTAAAGAAACTTTTATTCCTAACCCTAGGCTGACCACTATTAAATATAAAAAAATTACTTTAGAAAAAAGGATTCTTTGAATGTTTCAAATAAGGCTAATTTACCTTTCACTTCTTCTAAGCAATTGAAGGCTTCTAATGTGAACAATAATAGCTTTTATAAACTTTTGAATGAGGATTTTGTTTCCTCGATTCAATCCTTGCATCCTTCGACTTTGATATATAAAATGAAGCTTTACTGGAGAACATAAATGAATAATTTAATAATATGCATCATTCTAATTCAATGGTGAATATGGCTTTAATACCTCATGATAATCAGGTTGATAAACCTGATTCCATATTCCAAATTTAGGATGATTTAGCTTCTCAAAAATATTTGCTTTTATCTAATAATTTGGTTAATGATGAGGAAGGTTTTGGTGTTCCCACTTGCCTTCTTAATAAATTAGTTTCTGCTCCCTCCCTTATTATTCCTGATGCTCATTTATCTTTAATAAATTCTAGTGTCTTGGAAGAAATAGAATTCACTTCTCATCAGGAGATCCTAAATCTATGATTAATGTTGCTAAATATTTATCGGATGATGATTCAATGGGCAATGAAAATGTCTTCCAAACTTTATATTCGAATGAGAAAAAAAATGTTAAAAATTTTCTTCCCAATTTGCTAGGAAACACTAAACTGCTGCAGCCTCCTTCTCTTCTCTCAATTAACTTTTACTACCCCCCACCCCTTTCTTTTCTTTATGTTTAATTTTTAATTTCCAATGTTAGAGGGATTGAAACCCTATTTATTCGTAACCATAATATAAATATTTATCATATCATAATATTTGCTTACTTATTATTCTTGAGCCATTTATTCATGCTAATAAAATTAACCATGTTGCTAAAATGATCGATTTCAATAAACTTTTCTGTAATGTTAGTAATAAGATTTGGTGTTTTTGGAATAACTTTATAGACATTTCTATTCTTGATGATTTTCATCAAGTTGTTAATGCTCAAATCTCTTATGGTGGTTATTGTGTTTTGGGCTCTTCTATTTATGCATCTTATAATAGATCTGGTAGAAATCTTCTTTGGGATAACTTGACTAATTTTGCCACCTCTGTCACTAAACCTTGGTTTGTTGGTGGTCATTTCAACACTATTTTGTTATCTTTTGAATGAAGTGGTGGTTGTTCTCCTAATATTCATTTCATGGAAGAATTTTCCAAGATGATCCTTTATTGCAATTTTAATAATATTGGTTTTAAGAGTTTTTATACTTGGCAAAACTAGACTTTGGCAAAGGTTGGACGATTCTTTTTTACTCATTGGATTACTCATTATTACTTCTATAGATCATTTAAGTGTCGATCATGCTCTTCTTTTGGTTTCTATTCTAATAGATTCTAATAGATTTTCTCTCCATTTACATTTGAACATGTGGATTCAACATATTAATGTTGACCTCACTTTTAAAGTAAGTTCTCAACCTTCTCTTCTTAGACCTAGAGATCTTCTAGACACTAAAACTTCCTTAGTCATAAGACACTTCTAGTGATTAGAAAGGTTAATCATAGGCACTTAACCTAAACCTAAAGACATAGAAAGGTTAATCATAGGATTAGGCTATGCCTTGGGGATTAAGAAGATCCACCTACTCTATAGCCTAAATTTGACCGGTGTTCACCTTCTCAAACCAAACCTCAAATTCAATTCAAATATAAAAACCAAATTCAAATCAAAATCAAAAGATTGAAGCACATGATTGAATCCAAAATTGCAATGAAAGAGAGAGAGAGAGAGAGAGAGAGAGAGAGATTAAAGTAGTTCTAAACATCAAAAAAATTTATTCAAAATTAAATCAAAATAAAAACTAAAAATAAATGTTATATACATATATATAATATATTAACCATTAAATAAAAATAATTAATTTATGAAATTATGAATCCATATTATCAACAATTATTAATCATAATTAAAATTATCTTATTTTATACACAGCTTATAAATTTTCATTCAATTATTTACTAAAGTTATTACAATTATGTAAAACTTTTAAAATCATTTTTTAAAAAGTCACGTTTCACCAAATTTTTAAAAAAATGTGAAAAATACAAAACTATTAAATGACCTACTCCTTGCTAATTTATGTGATCATGATAACACATAAAAAATTTAAAAAAAAAAAGAAAAAGAGGGAATATGGGAGAAGTTGAGCATGTAGGACAAAGTTGGCATCTCTCTCTCTCTCTCTCTCTCTCTCTCTCTCTCTCTCCAAGAGAAGCCAAAGCCCTCTCATTCCTACTTCACTTAAGAGCAGCTCTCCCATCCTAACTGACCCTAATAAAATAAAAATAAAAATCTCTCTGAGCACCTCTCCTTCGCTGGACGCAAAGCCAAAAGTAAACTCTCCCTCACATCCATCTCTTCCTCTCAAGTAAGTGAAGCCTAGCTGACCCAAGCAGCATCCACGCCTCCTTCTTTCTCCAGTAAGTGACCTATCTTCCCTCACTTTCTCCAAAATTAAGACACACAGTAGCATGTAGCAAGTATCTGATCGAGACTTCCTTGATCCCAACTAACCCCCATAAATCTGGCTACCTGCAAAAAGAACATGAGACATCCCATGAATTTTCTATTGAACGATCGAACCATGCCACTCACATGGCCTAGCCACCAGTGAACTCTCCCTTTATGCCTCCATCCTCTTTCATAAAGACCACTACTTTCTAGCCTCAAGCGTCGGTCCCATTCTTCATCACTTCTCCCATTGCATTGCTGGTAGCAAAAGAGCCCCTTTGAAGGTCTCCGATGGATGGTTCTCTGGATTCAGTGTGAAGAATATTCCCTACCTAAAGTTGTCAAGGACATTGATTTGGTCCTCCACGAGCCCACTATTGAGTTCTCAATGGAGGAGATCAGTTCGAAGAAGATCGAGAAGATCATAGATGACATGATTGAGGTCATGTAGAAGGCCCCTAGTGTCAACCTCATTGCTCTATAGATTGGTATTCCTTTGAAGGAAATGAGCTGAGTGAACATGGAATAGGTGCAAATATTGATGCAGAGTAGTATGTGAGGGATTTATTTGCCCTGAAAGCCATCCTAAATGATCTATACAAAAATTCCAAATCAAAGGCACTGTTGGTAGCACCTGGAGGGTTTTTTTAATGATTTATAGTGATATGCTCAGCTTCTAGAAGCTTTTGAACCTATTGTTCTCAATGCCCTAAGACATTATATATATATATATATATATAATCAAGGTGAAGATTATTATTCTTGAAGAAATAAAGGAATACATTAGCTGCGCTCCTAAGAGTAAAACTGATGCTCAAGACCATCGACCTTTTGATCTGCTGGTAATACTTAATCCAAAGCTTTAGAAGAAGGGAAGCAAAACTTGCTTTATTCTTTGAAAGATGTTTGAGCATTGATGGATTTAGAGCTATGGTAGAGCTGCATCTACAGGTGGAGGTGACAAGTCATGATCATTTTGGTCAACCTATCAAAATTACTACTTCTGGATGGATGGCTCTGCATATTGACATGAGTTTGATCATCGAATGGGACTATATAAGTGGATAAGATTATTAGAGAACATTCAAAAGGTCAAGAATCTAGATTGCCTCTTCTAGTAGGATGCTAAAGCAAGTGTCTATGAGAGAAAGTGAGGAGGAAGGAAATAATAGGAGAAAATAAAAAGAATGATAGCTGAAGTATTGATCCAACCCAACAAGCACCTCAATAGGGCTTTATTTCTTCCAAACGAAGCCACCTCTTGGTCGAAATCCACCGAACATTAGCTTCGATGATGTATAATTCTAAAAATCCTTAGGGATCTCATGTTTGATGTGTTGAATGTAAGTGTAATTAGGATCCAACCTTTAGAGCCCATGCACTTTACTTTTTAATCTTTTCAACGAGAGTTTAGAGACAAAAAGTAAGACTATTTATTTTATGTGTTTGAAGTGAATAGTTTTGATTAGGTTGAATAGCGTAGTGATTTGATTTCACCTATCAAGCCATGATTAACTCATGTGCCATTTGATCTTTGATTGAATGATCATGATTAATCAAATATTTTATTTATTATTAAATTTAATCAGATCTAAAAAATAGAGTTAATCACACTTTAGAGTAAAAAAAGAAAGAAATAATATGTGATGAAACAAATTCCAAATGTACAAATTAAATTATCATAAAATTTAAGTAAAACTTTGTATAAAAAAATTAACTAGACCAATAACATTATAAAATATTATAATCAAATATAAAAGTTGTTTGAACATAATTTATTAATGTCAATTATAAAATCAATTTAATCCCTAATTTATATATTGATCGTAAAAGTCAAAAAGAAAATTTAGTTATGAGACATATCCTTATTATAATTAATTTAACTATTACAATTGACTAAGCTTTATTTGATTAGTTATTCATATAAAATATTAGAGCAAAATGATTAGGACTTCTTTCCTAATTGTTTCCTATAATTTATTTCATTAAAAGATTGGATTTATGAATATGATTGGACCTCTTTCCCAACCCATTCCTTAAATCTATTTCATTTGGAGGATAATTAATCAATTTGGCAAATTAAGTAAGAGAAATTGATTAATTAATTAATTATTTCATTAATCAAATCAAAATTATAATCATATTTGATCTTCATTAATTAATTCATGGATAGATCTTTAGGTGTTTAATAGCCATAAAGAGATTTAATGAAATTATGATTTACCCATAAGTGTTGGAAACTCATAAAAGTAATTAATTAAGTTTTTTAATCTAATTAGTCAATAATTGTGAGCTAATTGCATTAGGCCTTTTCATTTCTTAGGATCATTGTAAGTTATTTTACATGCATATCATGTTGGCTCATAATAATTTAATTAATTACTTTAAAGTAACATAGGTAAGAGTTAATTAGTGGATTTAATGCATATTACAACCTAATTAATCCATAAAATCCACTTAATTACATTTTATTGAACCAAATCAATTCACAAACATGGGAATGGGTTAGGATCAACAAACTTTCACGTGTTTATGTTTAATTATTACTCTCCATTCATATTAAATGTTGTATGTCATTTGATTCATGCATTCATCTTTTGCAAAATTAACTAAATCAAATGGTTCCCTTTATGTCAAGCTTGCATGTGTTGATTTTATTTAATATAAGTTTTTCTATTATCACTATTAAACTAAAGTTATTTTCCAAAGTTTATAAGTCAACTACAACATTTGGAGTGATAATATTTATAAATATTTATAAGCTTGCATGTGTCTATGGCTTAGAACATGTGATATGGAGTTCTCTTTCTTTAGTCTATATGAATTTACATAAAGTTTGAATGTTAACAAGTGTATAGTCCATTCGAAAAGGACACAACATTTATTTGAATTCATTCCAATGTATTTCTATGTTAGAATTTAGATAGACCTTTAGCTCAGATGTATAAATAATTCAATTGAAAGAAATATAATTTTTGCATGATTTTCCATTTTTGTAGTCACTTGTACATTCATGTGTATTCAAGAATAGTGGATATATCTAGTCTGGACATTGGGGATGCAAGGCTTTAAGTAGCCCCAAGAAAGTCTTTACCTCACTCCCCTAGTATAACAATGGTGAAGTATCTGCTTAAAACTTTTATACACTTGTATGTGCATTTAGCTAATGAATGAAAATCTTCTTTTTCAACTTTAGCTCAAATGTATAAATAATTCAATTGAAAGAAATACAACTTTCGCATGATTTTTAATTCTTGAAGTCACTTGTACATTCATGTGTATTCAATAATAGTGGGTATATCTAGTTTGGACATTCTAGGGATGCAAGGCTTTAAGTAGCCCCAATGAGGTCTTTACCTCACTGCCCTAGTTTAACAATGGTGAAGTATCCACTTAAAACTTTTATACACTTGTATGTGCATTTAGCTAATGAATGAACATCTCCTTTTCAAGTTTAGCTCACATGTATAAATAATTCAATTGAGAGAAATACAAATTTTGCATGATTTTCCATTCTTGTAGTCACTTATACATTCATGTGTATTTAAGAATAGTGGTATATTTAGTCTGGACATTCCAGGGATGCAAGCTTTAAGTAGCCCCAATGATGTCTTTACCTCACTCCCCTAGTTTAACACTAGCAAAGTATCCACTTAAAACTTATATACACTTGTATGTGGATTTAGCTAATGAATAAAATTTCATTTTTTCAACTTTAGTTCACATGTATAAATAATTCAATTGAAATAAATAAACCTTGTGCATGATTTTCCATTATAGTAGTCATTTGTACATTCATGTATTCAGGTCTTTATCTGTTCCCCGGTTTAACAATGGCAAAGTATCTACTTAAAACTTTGATACACTTGTATGTGCATTTTAATGAATTAAAATCTCATTTTCTACAAATATACATCTACATTCATCATCTAAGTGTGCTAAAATATTGTATGTGCAGGTATATTTAGGATTAATATCATATGCATGTTACATGTGATGGAGAGGAATGATTGACCATATGCCATGTGATAGTAATTCAATTGAATTAATCCTAAGATACCTTTCATATTAAATAAGATTATTAAAAGTGAGCCTAAACTTAGAAATAAGTTAAATTTTGTAATAAGCCATTCAATAAAGAGAACTAAATCAAATTTACATGCTTTAGAAAGTGGCTTAAGGTAGGGATGAAAGAGGGAAATCATCTTTTCTTCTCTTTATAAAACTTAGTTGCTAAGTGTAATCAAATTAAACAAAAGAAAACATAAATTAAAATTCTAAAATCAATTAAATAACTTCAATTGAAACCAACCCTTCATGTTAAATTAAATCCTTCTAAACTTAGAGAACTATAACTCTAATGCCTAGCAAGACATACCACACAAGCCTTAACACACTCATTAGAATTAAGTCACAACTTCTAGCTTATGTCTGGGTGGTACTTTGTATGATGTGTATTTTGGTTTGTGATCTATTATTGTAGGCTGTATGTTAGGGTGTATGCTTTGTAGACTAGATTGTAGGCCATAATTAGCCTAATCATATTTTTTATAGGGCATTATATTTAAGGGGCCAATTAAAAATAAATATAAATGCTCTCTTTGCAGGTTGCTTAAGCCCCTAAGCATTATTCAAGTTAGGATAGGTGAGCATGGTTACCCATGTGCAGGGTGCTAAGCCCAAATTATGATATAATTGCTTTAGATTGTATGTATGTTTAACTAACCTCTATTTTGTAGGTGTAGTTAGATTTACTTTTCCTATTCTTAATGTAATTTTGCAATTAGAAATTAGGACTAGTGCTATGGGGATAAGGATGAGCATTGGCTAGAAGGCTTTGTCATGGGAGGCCATGTGATGTCTTTGAGTGGAGCAAATTAAATAAAAGAAAAGAAATAAATACATGAAGGATGAAGAATGAAGACCACCCATAACATTCATTCATTATAAGTTGTAATTATTATTTTGTAATTTTGGGTTGTATAAGGGTAGAGCTCGACTACCCATCTTTTTTATTTTTTGGGTGTATGGCGATACCCGACTGCATCGACCTTTTATTCTTTCATGATAGTTATAAAAATTAGTTGATGATTTGTCAAGGATGTGTATTAGAAATGACATGCTTTTCTTAGTTTCTTAAATGATTGATGTTTGAATGTGTGGTTTGGATGCAATTAGGCTCTTAGGAAAAAATAAATATTTTACCCAACTATAACTCATAAATAAAGTTTTAAATAATTCATAACCTCACATAAAGCCTAGGCATTAAATCAAGATAATTAAAATATTTAGCAATCCCTTAGCTGAATGTTGTATGTCTCACATCATGCATGCATATTGCTTCACTCTTACTAAGAGAGGGTTTCCATCCTTACACGATAGGGGAAAGCTTGACCTTTGAGGGCCTCCTCTGTGGTGGAAAACACCTCTTTCTCACTGATTTAGCTAATAATGTAACTTCATCATGCATATAAGCATACAAAATTCCAAAACCTTTGTCAAAACGAAGTGTCCAAAATCAAATAAAATTTGAAAAGATTTGCATTTGTAGATTAAGTCATTACTCATACCACTCATGCTTTGGTCTCTTAAAGAATGGGTTTAAGGACTTTTATCTCTTTCTAAATTAATAATAGCCCAACTATCTTGCAAATGCATAAGACTTGCCTACATGGTTTCAAAATCATAGGAGGAGTTAGTTGGCGGCCACTCCAGGAGGTTATAAGCCCAGCAGTCGGGCAGTTTATTCTCTCTTATAGAGGTGAACCTTATGCCCATTTTCGCTTATACTTAAGTCATGCTTTGGCTTATGTCAAAGCTACCTAGATAGAGGGTCTTAGGTTGCTATTTCCTTCAAGCTACTAGCATAAATCCTCACCTCTTAGGCATTTCCACAACCTTATGTTCTTGGATTATAAGTCCTAGCTTTCTAATAAAATATTAATTTCAATAAAATTAATCTCTTCAACTTTAAACATATAAAGCCCAACCATAGGATAGATTGGAATTCTCACTAGTCTTTCTAATATCATGAGCATTTCCAACTCATTCCCTTTGGCTTTGATAATAAGTCTTCTCCTTGAACAATCTTATTTAATTTTCCAGTACAAATAATCTTTTAATAGTCTAGCCTTGAAATCTTTGGAGACCTTAATTTCTACTTTAATCAAGATTATTCTTAAGGAATTCCTATTCCTTAGGGTGTAATTAACTATGGGGGCTTACCTCCATAAGGAATTTAATTAACTCAACTTAAAATAAACCCTACTTTTCCACGTAAAGTAGAAGAAAGATCTCTAGTATATTCGAAGACCCATCATACCTTAGGAGTCCTTATTAGGTGATTAGGTCCATTATATGGTGATGATTTCTACCTTTTGATATAGTGCATCATTCTTTAATGTCATACCCAATCACTTCAATAAGTACCTTCTAAGATCTCAATGGTGTCCTACATCTCAAAAATAAACACCATAATTAATTTTTTTTAATGTTATGGCTAACAATTGGAAAGCTCCTTCACATCCTGATAATTCGATTAGGGGGATGAATAGACTCTAGTTTAAACTTAAATGACTTAAACAAAATATGGTTTGGTGGAACAAGCATTATTTTTAAAATATTTTTGCTATTATGAAGGATATGGAAAATTTGGTTTGTGATCTTGAAGTTTCTGTTATCATGAAACCTTCCAAGACTTTGAACTTGAAAGATGCGAAGGATAAACTTATTAATTTTCAAAATATGGAAGAAACTTATTGGCATCAAAAAGCTTCTAGTAAACATATTGCAGATGGTGAAAAGAATACTAGGTATTTACATGCTTTAGTTAATAAAAAGAGAGCTTTAAATACTATTTAGAAAATTAAAAATGATAATGGATAATGGATTACAAAGAATAATGATATTAAATATTTGGTTATTAATTATTTTATAAATATTCACAAAAAGAGTTGCTCTAATGATGCTATTTCTAAATCACACTTGATTCCTTCTATTATTACCAATGATGACAATGCTTTGCTTATTATTTTGTCTAATGAAGATGAAAATTTTAAAGTTCTTAATACCATGAACATAGATTATGTTGTTGGACTGGAGGGTTTCACTACTCAAAATTTTCAAAATTATTGGTTTATTATTAAAAATGATTTGATTGATGTTGTCGTTGATTTCTTTCATGACAATCCTTTTCCTAGATATTTTTCTAGCACTTCAATTATTCATACCTGAAAGATAATCACGGACTATTGGGTGAGTTTAAACCTATTAGTCTTTGCACCTTCTTCAATATTACCAAAATTATTGCCTTAGCAGGCTTAGTCCTCTTCTTCATAAGATTATCTTTCTCAACCAAATTGGTTTTGTTAGAGGTAAATATATTTCTTATAATATATTACTTGCCCAATAATTAATTCATGATTTAGATGCTAAGACTAGAGGTGGAAACATCCTTTTCAAATTAGATATTACCAAAGCTTTTGATAATATCTCTTGGGATTTCCTTTTGATATTTTGAATTTATTTAGGTTTTCTAATATAATTATTTTTCCTATTAAAGATTGTATTAATAATGCCTAGTTTTCTATTTTTCTTAATGGGGAAGCTTTGGGTTTCTTTCCTTCCTCCCATGGCTTAAGACAAGGGGATCCTTTATCTTCTGCTTTATTTATCATTGTTGTTGAATACTTATCTAGGAGCATCAATGATTTATTCTTAAATAATCCTAGTATCTATCACAAAACTCTTGGTGATTTTCATATTTCCCATTTAAGCTTTGTGGATAATTTCATTATTTTTTGCAATGCTTCTATTCATCATATCAAGAATCTTAAAAATCTTTTAAATACATTTCGTAGAGAAAGTGCTCTTACTATCAATGATAACAAAAGCTATTTTATTACTTCTTCCAGTATCTCCAATAATAAAATCAATCACATCCTGCATATCACTAATTTTAAACATCAACATTTACCTCTTAAGTACTTTGGTGCTCTTCTTTTCGAAGGTCCAAAATGATCCCATCTTTTTGATGAGTTAATTCAAAAGATTTTAAATAAATTTTCTCTTTAGGAATCTCATTTACTCTCCTTTGGTGGCAGGCTCACTATTCTTAAAAGCACTCTCAATTTAATGCCTCTATATTTGATTGAAACTATTATTCCTACTAATTCTACTCTTATCAGAATTGATCGCTTTCTTAATAAATATTTTTGGGATCTAATAATTCTATTAAAAGAATGCATTGGACATCCTGCATAAATGTTGTGATCATTTGGGTGAAGGTGGTCTTGGTTGCAAACTATTGTGATGCTATTATTGCCTTCTCTCATAAGCTCTTGTGGAATTTTAGAGAATGATAGCCTTTGGGCTAATTTTAAGATGGAAAAAATCCAATGTAAACACCCTCTTATCTGTTCTTATAAATTTGGTGACTCTCTGATTTGGAAATGACTTTGCTCCATTAAATGGGTTGCTAAATCTTTAATATCTTGGGGTGTTCATTTGGGTTCATCTTTGTTTTGGCAAGAAAATTGGATTGGCAATGGATCTATTTACTCCCTTTTATCTACGCACTCTACTACTACTATCAAAGTTAACTCTTTTTAGCTTAATAACAATTGGAATGAAAACAAACTTAAAAATTATATCTCTATTTCTCTTTTTTAACTTTAGAAATGCCCTATTTTTTTAACAAACTGATCAAAATGTTTTTAAGCTCTCTTACAATGGTGAATTCATTCTTAAAGAGGTTTGGAATTTCATTAGAGATAAGAACTCCTCTAATGTTTTCATTAAACTTTGGAACAATATCATTCCCATTTCTTATTTTATTTTAGCTTGGAGGGTTTTGAATAACTTTATTCTTGTAGATTTCTTGCTTTGGGATAAAGGGTTTTATTTACCTTCTAAGTTCTATTGTTGCTTTCATATTGAAAATGTTAATCATGTTTTTTCTCAATGGTGCCATTGCTTTCAAATTATGGATATCGTATTATGATTTATTTAACACTAACTATTTTCATGTTTTCCTTTCTTTATATCAACTTCTTGAAGCTTGTTTCCCAAAAACTGCGAAAGGTCATATCAAAATCTTAATTGCTATTACTTTTATTTTGGTTCATTTGTATGGATAGAAATGATGCTAAATATCGTGGTATTCTTATTAATCATAAAAGGATTACTAGAACTAAAGAAATAATTCATGCTTTGTTTAATGCTAATTTAATTAGTAACATCCATTTTAGAAGTTACAAATTTGTTGCTAAAAATTAGGTCTCATTACGCTAATGTTTCTTTCAATAAGGCTATTAGAATTATCCATTGGATCAAACCTAATGAGAACTTTATTAAAATCAATCATGGTTTAGTTTCACCTAATAAATATGGTTGTGGTGGTATTATTAGAGATTCCAAAGATACTATCATTTGTGCTTTTGCTTATCCCCTTAAAGCATGTTATGTTATTTATGCTCAGCTTATGGTTGTTAATAAAACTATTGATAGTTTTTTTTAATAAAGGCCTCTTTAATATTTGGATTGAAGTTGACACTCTTCTTTTACTTGATATGCTCACTTCTAATAAAATGGGAAATATTGACTTATTTTATCTCCTTAATCACACTAAAACCGTCCTCTCTTAAGTTTACTACAAAATTTCTCATATTCGTCATGAAGGTAATGCTTGTGTGGATTTCCTAGCCAATTTGGGTGTTGAATTAAATGAGCTCACTATATTAGATAATCAAAACTTACCTAAGCTGCTGATAGGCTTGGTTAATCTAGATTGCTCTAGACTGCCTTACTTCAGACTTTAACTTGTGGCTTTTTTTATTGGTCTTTGGCTATGGTGTTTTCTTTGAGCCTTTTTATTGATTGCTACTTTTGTGCTTTCCCATATTGAAATTGCTCCTTGCTATTCTTCTTTAGGGTCTTGGCTAACCTCATTTTCTACGAGTTCTACCTTGTTTGGTGGATGCTACAGATTATTTCTACCCTCTGCCTGGTTGTCTTGGGTGGTGTTTGTTTGAAGGCTATTTTTAGTCTTTTCATTTCTATCTTAGTGTTGGGCTTTTTGGCGATTGCTGCTTTCTTTTTCTATTTTGGCTCGCTGGCTACTAATTGTTTGTTGTTCCTCTCACTTGTGGCTTGAAGCTTGATGTTTTGTGGTTGTTGCCTTCTTATTTTCTCTTTGGTGGTGGCTAGTTTTTCTCTAGGGTCTAGAAGGGACCTTATTTTGCTCGGGTCAGGTTCCTTTCCTCTCTGGTTTGCTACTGGTGGGTTGGTAGTCCTCCTAGGCTTGCCTTTCCTTAGTTGTTTGCCTGGCTGGGTGATTACCATAATTATTTTTTGGTTATTTTTGGTGGCCTCCAATTGGGTTGTGGCTATGCCTGCCATCTATCTTTCCCTCTGAATGAGGTTTGCCTCATAATTGGGCTGGTTCCTTCTTTATCTGAGTTGGATATTTTGCTGTTGTGGTGGTTGGTTGGGTGGCCTTGTTGGCTGGCTGAGTTGATTGGCTAAGTTGGTTGTGGGTTGGTTGGTGGTGTTGGTGGTTTTACCTCCTCCTTTGGTGGCAGATCTTGGGGGTTGTTGGTGGTTTATCTTTGGTTTGGATTTGGCTGGTCGAGGTTATTTGTTGGCTATTATTTTTTCAATTTTATTGATTAGGGCTTCATGATCACTTTTGCTATTTTGGTTTGGTTCTTTTGGTTATGTTTTCAGCCTCCTCTTGTAATGGTCTTCCTGTTGGTTGGTGCTTATCATTTGCTTTTTTCTCTATTTGGGTGGCGCTTAGGCGTGGGTCTATTTTCTCCTACCATAAATGTTGTTTGCTAGTGGGCTAGGCGGCTTTATTGGTTGTTTGGTTCTATTTTGTTGCTAGTGAGCTCTTGTAGTTTTTTTGTCTTGGTTTTTGGTTTGTTGTCATTTCAGGTTTACTGGTTAAAGGCTGTTTATTGGCTATTGTTTTGCATTGGGTGCTGATGACTTGGTTTGGTGTCTTGGATTTTATTTTGGCTGTGGGTATTACCTCTTTTAAATGTATTTTGCTCTCCCTATTTCCTAATACCGACCTCTTAGTTTGTGGTGGTGGTTTTTTGCTATTACACTTCTATTCTTCTGTAGCCTTCTTTGGATGCTCCTTTAGTCTTTTTTCATATATGTCTTGGTGGAGGTACAACACACCCTTTTATCTTTTGCTTGTCTACTTGGGTTATCCTCTAGATTGGATTGGTGGTTGCTATTGGTGTTAGTTGTCCCCTCTATTTGGGTATTGGTTTGTTGTTGCTTTGGGGACAATCTTGGGATGGTTCTTTGGCTTTGGGCCTATCTTTTCTGGACCGTGTTGTTATCCTTGTAATGGTGCTGCTCTTTTTGGTATTTCTCCTCACTTTTGGTGTTGGATTTGGTGGTTTTTCTGCTGTCCCTAACGAATGGCCATTGGTCTGCCTTACTGGGCTTGGTTATTTTGGTGGCTTTATGTTTGGATGTTCTATTTGTAGGTTGGAAGAATTTGCAGTATTGTTGGATGATGATCTTTGGATGACTGCCTATATGAGGTAAGCTGGCTATGATGGCCTTGATGTTTCCCTCTGTTTCTTGTTTTGGTTGGTAGCACTATATGTAATTGTAACCCTTCTTCTGAAGTTTGGATGCTTACATATAGTGTTGCTCCTTGACATGATTGCAACTGAGCCTAAGCATTTTCTTAACTTTGCTATTTCTCTTTATGGTTAAAACCCTAAACCCTAAAACCCTAAATCATAAACCCTAAACCCTAAACTAACCTTAAACCCTAAACTAACCCTAAAAACCCTAAAGCCTAAACACTAAATACTAAACCCTAAATGCTAAACCCTAAAAACCACAAAACCCAACCCACAAAACCCACAAACCCTAAACTAAACCTAAACCCCCCAACCCTAAACCCAAATCCTAAATCTAAACCTAAACCTAATCCTAAAGTAACTAAATAAATAAAAAATAAATCTAAACCTTAAAATGGGTAGAACCTTGATGGCAACATCACCGTCAAGCGAAGGTGAAGCGGCGATTCGCGGTGGTGGTGGGGATCCGTGGTGTGATGGATATGCAGGTGGTGGTCAGAGTAGTGGTAGTAATGGAGGTGGGAGGAGCGAAAGAGGTTACAACCGTGGTGGTGGCAGAGGGAGAGATTGTATATATGATGGGGGATCCCGTTACTTGAGAGACGGGGGTGGTTCTAATGGGAATTAAGCGAAGAAACGGTCGATCGATCTGCGCTTATGGAACTATCTTTACAATAAACAAATCTAGTTATCTAGGGTTTTGATTTGCTCTATGCATGCTCATTTTCATTTACGTTGTCACTTGTGTGGTGAAAACCTTATGTTACTTTGTTGATGAAATTGAAAAGAAGAAATGTTGAATCTGAATTTGTTCTATGTTAAAAAAACTTTAAACCTTAAACCCTAATCCCTAAACCCTAAACCCTAAACCCTAAAACCTTAACCTAAATAAATAAAATAAAATAAAAATAAAATAATAACCTAAACAAAAACCTAAACCCTAAACCTAAACCCTAAAAATCCTAAACCCTAAATCCTAAACCTTAAACCCTAAGCCCTAAACTCCAAACCCAAACCCTAAACCCTAAAATCCAAAAAACCTAAACCTAAACTAAATAAAACCTAAAAATATAATAAATAAAAAAACCTAAACCTAAATAAAATAAAATAAAATTCTAAACTAAAACCTAAACCTAAACCAAAACCTAGAAATAAAATAAAAAAAAAATAAAACTAAAAATTAAATAAATAAAACTTAAACTAAACTAAAATAAAATAAACATAAAAACCAATAAAATAAAACTAAACATAAAATTAAAATAAAATAAATCAAAAAATATATTAAAACCAAAACTTAAACCTAAAATAAAAATAAAACCTAAACTTAAAATAAAATAAAACTAAAACAAAACTACAAAATAAAAACTTAAACCTAAAACTAAACTAAAATAAAACCCAAACTAAATAAATAAACCTAAAGAGAACAAAACAAACTAAATAAAATAAAATAAACTTAAATAAAAACTAAAGAAACCTAAACTGTGGGTTTACTTTTTTTTTAAAAAACCTAACCCACCCTAAACCCTAAACCACAAACCCTAAATCTAACCCTAAACCCTAAACCCTAATAAACCACCTGACCTAATCCTAAACCTAAATCTTAAACCCTAAAACCACAAACCCCAAACCCTAAACCAAACCTAACTAACCACAAACTAAACTAAACTAACTCTAAAATGCTAAACCTTAAACCCTAAAAAAGCATAAACCCTAAAACCCAAACTAAACCCAAGCCTAAATACTAAACCTAAAGCCTAAATGCTAACCCTAAACCTCTAACAAACCTAATCCCAGCCCTACCAAACCCTAAACCAAAACCCTAAACTAAACTAAAGTAATTAAATAAATAAATAAAAATAAACCTAAACCCAATGGGGAACCTTGATGGCAAGAACATCACTATCAAAGCTCAGTCAGATCTCTGGTGGAGGTGGAGGAGGAGGTGGCGGTTATCAAGTGGTGGTGGATATGGAGGCAAATGGTTATGGATGTAGTTGTTGGCGATTAGTTATGGAGGTGGGAGGAATAGAGTTCTACATGGTGGGTGGTGGTGGAGGGAGAGATCGCAGATTTGATGGTGGATCCCGCTACTCGAGAGGCGGGGGTGGTTCTTATGGGAATTAGAGAAATTGAAGAATAGCCAATCCAATCTGCTGCTTATGGAACTATGTCTTTATAGTAAAGACAATTCTAGTTATCTAGGGTTTTTTATTTGCTCTACGCAATCTCATTTTTTATCTATATTGTCACTTATGTCTTAGAAAACTTGGTGTGTTATTTGGTTGATGAAATCGAAAAGAAGAGATGTTGAATCTGAATTTTTTTTCTGTTAAGAAAAAAACCTGAAACTCTAAACCCTCAACCACTCTAAACAAAAACATAAACCCTAAACTCTAAACCCTAAAAACCCTAAACCTTAAACACTAAACCATAAGCCATAAACCCTAAACTATAAAACCCTAAATCATAAACCCTAAACTTTAAACCATAAAACCTAAACCTAAATAAATAAAATAGAAACCTAAACTAAAACCCCTCCCACTCTCTAACTACCAAACCCAAACTATAAACCTATATCTAAACCCTAAACCTAAACCATAAATCCTAATCCTCAACCTAAACTTTCCCTAAACTAAACTTGCCCTAAACCTTCCACACTCCCCCTAAACCCTAAAACCTAAACTAACCTCCCAAACCTAAACCACCTGACTAAATAAACCTAACTAAAACCTAAACTAAACTAAATAAATAAAATAAAATAAATAAATAAAACTTAAACCTAAATAATAATAAAATGAGACCTATACTAAACCTAAACCTAAACCTAAACACCTAAAATAAAATAATAAAATTAAACCAAATAAAATAAATAAAAACCTAAACTAAACTAAAATTAAAATAAACAAAAATAAAACCTAAATAAAATAAAACTAAACCTAAAATAAAATAAAATAAAAAATAAAATAAAACCTAAACCTAAACTTAAAATAAACAAATAAATAAAATAAAATAAAACTAAAGTAAAAATAAACTGACCTAAACCTTAAAATAAACTAAAATAAAACTAAACTAAATAAATAAACCTAAATGAAAAACTAGATAAAAAATAAAATAAACCTAAATATAATAAAATAAAACTTAAATAAATAAATAAATAAACTAAACCTCTTGGTTTGATTTCAAAACAAAATCCTCCACTAAACAACCCTAAACCCTAACTAACCACCATCTTAAATGCTAAACCTCTCTAAACCCTAAACTGCAACCCTAAACCCTAAACCTACCCTACCCTAAAACCCTAAACCAACCTAAATCTACCACCACCCAAATAATAAACTCTAAACTAACCTCCCTAAACCTAAACTAACCCTAACTAAACCCTAAAAACCTAACCATAAAGCCTAAACACTAAACCTAAATGCTAACCCAACCCTAACTAAATAAACCCTAAACTCTAATCCCAAGCCCTAAACACTAAACCGTAAACCCTAAACCCTAAACTTAATCCTAAAGTAACTAAATTAATAAAAAAATAGACCTAAGCCTTATGAATGAGCAAAACTTTGATGGCAGGAACATCATCGTTAATTAAACTAAGTCTAAATCTGGCGATGGAGGCGAAGGCAAAGGCAGTGGTTATCATAGTGGTGGTGCAGGATTTGGAGGTGCAGATGGATATGGATGTGGTGGTCAAAGCAGTGGCGATTATGGAGGTGGGAGGAGCGATAGAGGTTACAATCATGGTGGTGGCGGAGGGAGAGTTCACTGATTTGATGGTGGATCCCGCAGAGGCGGGGTAGTTGATGGGCTGAGAAACTAAGAACGACCAATCGATATGTTGTTTATGGAATTATGTCTTTACAGTAGAGATAGTTCTAGTAATCTAGGGTTTTTAATTTGATCTATGCATGCTCATTTTTTATCTATATTATCACTTACGTCATAGACAACTTGGTGTGTTACTAGGTTGATGAAATTGAAAAGAAGAAATGTTGAATCTGAATTTTTTTTGTTAAGAAAAAACCATAAACCCTAAACCATAAACCCTAAACCCTAAACCCTAAACCCTAAAAACCCTTAACACAAAACCCTAAACACTAAACCCTAAACTGTAAAACCCTAAACCATAAATCCTAAAATCCAAACCATAAAACCTAAACCTAAATAAATAAAATAAAAACCTAAACTAAAACCTAAACCCTAAACAAACTACTACAACACAAACCAAAATCCCAACCCCCCCCTTCCACCCAAACCTTAAAACCCAAACCATAAAACCCTAAACCACAACTAAAACCTAAACCACAAAACCCTAAATCCTAAACCTAAACCTAAAACCCTAACTAACCTACTAAAACCTCCTAAACCCAACTTTAAACTCCAAACCCTAAACCCTAAACCCAAAATTAACCTAAAACTAAACCAAAACTAAAACCTAAACTAAATACATAAAATTAAATAAAACTTAAACTTAATATAAATAAAATAAATAAAACCTATATTAAAACCTAAACTAAACCTAAACTAACTTAAAATAAAATAAACTAAATAAAACTAAACCAAAATAAAATAAATAAAGACCATACTAAAATTAAATAAACTTAAAATAAAACACCTAAATAAAATAAAAGTAAACCTAAAATAAAAATAAAATAAAATAAAAACTAAACCTAAAATAAATATAAAACCTACACTTAAAATAAAATAAAACTAAACTAAAATAAACCTAAATAAATAAACTTAATAAAAATGGAATAAAATTAAACTTAAAAACATAAATAAAATAAAATAAATAAATATATACTAAATAAAACCACATCTGGTTTACTTACTTTCTTTTAAAAAAACCAACCCAAATTATAAACCCTAAACTCAAACCCTAAATGACATAAATATTAAACCTGCTCCCAATCCCAAAATACCATAAACTAACCTAACCCACCAAACCCTAAACCCTATCCATAAATCCTAAACCTAAAAACCTAACTAAAACTAACCTAAACCAACTAACCCTAAACACTAACCCTAACCTAAACCACAAATCACAACTGCAACTAAACCTAAACCTCTAAACCCCAAATCTAAACCACAAAAATCTAAACTAAAACTAGATAAAACCTAAAAAATAAAATAAATAAATAAACATAAACCTAATTAAAATAAAAAATAAAATAAAATAAAAACCAAAACTAAAAATAAAACCTAAACCTAAATCTAAACCTGAACTTAAACTTAAAATGAAAATAAAATAATAAATAAAACTAAATAAAATAAAATAAATAAAACCTAAACTAAACTAAATTTATAAAACTAAACAAAATAAAAAAACTAAACCTAAAATAAAATAAAATAAACTAAACCTAAATTAAAATAAACTAAACCAAAATAAATAAAACATAAACCTAATCTTAAAATAAACTAAACCTAAACATTAAACTAAATAAAAAAAATAAACTAAAAATAAACCTAAACCGAAACTAAAAAATAAAACCTAAAAATAAACCTAAAATAGAAATCTAAAAAAACCTAAAATAAAAATAAAACCTAAACCTAAACATATAAAATAAAATAAAACCTAAACAAAAAGGATAAAATAAAATAAACTAAACTAAAAAAAATAAACATTAAACCTAAAATAAACTAGATAAAAACTAAACAAAATAAATAAACTAAAAATAAAAATAAAATATTCCAAAATAAAATAAAAACTAAAATAAACTAAAATAATTAAAATAAACTAAATAACCTAAACTTGGTTTGCCAATTTTAAAACCTAAACCCTAAACCCTATTATCCACAACCTACCACAATTCCTACCATAAACCTCCATACCTAACCCTATAATATTAAACCAACCAAACCCTTAACTGACCCTAAATCCTAAATCTACCACCCAATCCATACCCTTCCTTAATCCCAACCTGACTCTACCACTACCAACCCTACCTAAGAATGAAACTACCACTGAGCCTAAACCACTAAACTGAGCCACTAAATCTAACCTGAGCCCTAAGCCTGACCTAAATCTAAACCCCACTAAAACCCAGACCCTAAAACCCTACTTAACCCACAATCCCTAAAAAAAAAACTAAACTAAACTAAATAAATAAATAAATAAATAAACACCTAAACCTAAATAACATAAAAGATAAAATATAATAAAACCTAAACCTAAAAGCAAAATAAAATTAACTAATAAAAAATAAACTAAAATAAATAATAAAAAAAACTAAAAACCTAAGAATAAAATACTTACAAAAATAAAAACTAAATGTAAAATAAAAATAAAATAAACCTAAAATAAAATATAATAAAAACTAAATTAAAACTTAAACCTAAAAAATAAACCTTAAAATAAAAGCAAAAAATTATTTAAAAAAATAAAATTTAAACCCTAAACTATAATAAAAGACCTAAACTTAAAGGAAAAATAAATAAAATAAAATAAACCTAAATCTAAAAAAAATTAACTAAATAAATAAATGACCTAAACCTAAACCTAAAATAAAACCTAAATAAACCTAAACTAAATAAAATAAAATAAACTAAAATAAACCTAAACCTAACAATAAAAATAAAAACCAAACCAAATAAAAAATAAAATAAATACCTAAACTAAACATAAAATAAAAATAAAACCTAAACTACACTTAAAATATAAACTAAAATTAAAACCTAATCTAAAATACATAAACCTAAAATAAATAAAATAAATTAAATAAAAAAATAAAAAAAATAAATAAATAAAAAATAAAATAAAAAATAAATAAATAATAAACTAAAATGGTGACTTACTAGTTTACTAATTTAAGAAAAAACCCTAAATCCTAAATCCTAACACTAAACCTAAACCACCCCCTAACCCTAAATCCCAAACTAAACCCTAAACCCTAAATGCTTTGCCCCACAAAACCCTAAACCTTAATCCTAAACACTATACCCTAAACTCTAAACCCCAAATCTAAACTAAACCTAAAGTAACTAAATAAATTTAAAAAACCTAACTATTAGAACTAATAAACATAAACCTAAACTTGAAGAATGGCGGGACCTTGGCAGTAGAACATCACCATCAACCAGGCTCATTGGATCCACTGTGAGAAGGTAGAGTCGGGGTTGTGGTGGAGGCGTCTAGAGTGATGGATATGGAGGTGGTGGTAGGAGCAGTGGTGGTTATGGAGGTGGGAAGAGCGATGATGGTTTCAATAGTGGTGGTGGTGGAGGAAGAAATTAGGGATATGATGGTGGATCCAGCTTCTCGGGAGGCCGAGGTGGTTTTGATGGGAACTAGAGAAACTAAAGAACAACCAATCTAATATGTTGCTTATGGTACTATGTCTTTATAATAGAGATGGTTCTAGTTATCAAGGGATTTTAATTTTCTCTATAGGTGTGTTGTCATTTCTGTCTTAGAAAACTTGGTGTGTTACTTGGTTGATGAAATCAACAAGAAGAAAAGTTGAACCTGAATTTGTTCTCTATTAAAAAAAGAAAAACCAAAACCCCTAAACCCTAAACTAAAACCTAAACCCTAAACCCTAAACCTTAAACCCTAAAAAACCCTAAATCTACTAAACCACAACCCAAACCTCCTAACCCTAAACCACCTAAAATCTAAACCCTAAACCCCACCCAAAACTAAAGCTAAAACGCCTACTAAATAAAATTTAAAAATAAAATAAATAAAAAACCTAAATCAAATGAAATAAAAGATAAAATAAAATAAAATAAACTAAAACCAAAATCTAACCCTAAAATTAAACCTAAAAAATAAATAATAAATAAATATAAAACTAAATCAACTAAACCAAAGTAAAAGGCTAAATAAACTAAACTACTGAGCCAAACCACAAAAACTGACCAAATCCTACCACTCTCCACACCTACTAACCCCCACCACCCAAACTGACCCTGCTTTAATACTCTTAATGACCCACCACCAAACCCCAAAACTGACCTAAATCCCTACCCAAAAACTCTAAATAAACCCTACCCCACCCCAAACTACTAATCTAAACCCTAAACCCTAAACTCCTAAACCCTCCACCCACTCCCTAACTCCCACTACCTAAACCTAAATCCACCCTACTAAACACTACCATAAAACCATAAATCCTAAACCCTAACACTAAACCCTAAACCCTAAAAGCATAAACCCTACAACCCTAAACACAAGATGTAAAACCTAAGCCTAAAGTAACTAAATAAATTAAAAAATAAACTTAAACCACAAAATTAATAAACTAAACCTAAACTTAAACCTTAAGAATGGGCAACCCGACAGAATATCACTATCAACCTCAGATATATTGCTATAAATGAAGGTGGCGGTTATCGTAGTGGTGGTGGGGGATCTGAAGGTGATGGTGGATATGGACATGGAGGTCATAATAGTAGTGATTATGGAGGCAGGTGGAGCGACGGTGGTTAAATTCATGGTGGTGGAAGAGGGAGAGATTTGGGATATGATGGTGGATTTTGCTACTCGAGAGGTTGGGAAGTTCTAATGGGCACTAGAGAAGCTGAAGAATGGCTGATTTGATTTGCTACATATGGAACTGTGTCTTTACAGTAGAGATAGTTCTAGTTATCTAGGGTTTTTAATTTTCTCTATGTGTGCTCATTTTTTATCTATGTTGTAGCTTGTGTCTTAGAAAACTTGGTGTGTTACTTGGTTGATGAAATTGAAAAGAAGAATTATTGAATATGAATTTGTTCTCTGTTAAAATAAATCAAATACCCTAAACCCTAATATAAAACCTAAACCCTAAACCTAAAACCTATACCCTAAACCCAAAACCCTAAATAATAAAAAATCATAATCGTAAACCCTAAACTCTAAACCCTAAAACCCTAAAACTTAAACCCTAAACCCTAAACTATAAACCCTAAACCCTAATAATATTAAAAAATTAAAGTGAAGAAAGCCCACCCTTGAGGCCTCTCCTAGGGTTCTAGCAATTTTCCTTTCTTGCCCTCATTTTGTGTTTTTTGGACACTGCTAGATGGCTATTTTGAGTGATTTTCACTAGATCCCTTCTAGAATGGACAGCCACTGGCTTATTTCATGTCTTTGTTGGAGTGACATCGTGGCTTAGCATCTTCTTTAATGATTCTTGGGGAAAACTGAAGGTCCTATGGATCCTGCTAAGGCATCTTCTACCCAGTCTTTGGCTACTTTGAAATCATTCAAAGACATTCTCAATGGTAAGGATGGCTATTCAGGTGAGTCCTTTGAACTTATTTTGACTTTTTTTTGACTCATTCCTGCGATTATGTGTTCTGATCTAGTTGTAGAAAATATTACTAAGCCATTTGATTTCACCTTGGTTGAAAAGTTTACTCTTCATAGACATAATCTGGAAAACATTTGCTCTTTCTTTCATAGTCTGAAACTTTCACGTGCTTTTCTGATTGGGTTTATTGATCCGCACAACATTTTGATTCAGTTAATAAATGATTTGGATTACTCTTGCATTTTCTCTCATCATTCTTATTTTGTTTTCAATTGCCAAATGAGGTTGTTGAAATGGTCCCACTATTTGATATTAAAGAAGAATCCCCAATTATTCTAGTTTGGATTTCTCTCCCAAATATGTGAATTCATTTCGGTAAACAAGAATTCCTTTTTACTTTGGGTGCCTTTTTTGGTTAGCCATTGCATATTGATCAAGCAACGACTACAAAATCTCAGCCTTCAATGGCTAGAATCCTTGTTGAATTGGACATTACCAAGAAACACCCAAAAGAAATCTAGTTCAGATCTGAAAATTATGGTTATATGCAAAGAATTGAATTTGAAAATTTTCCTTTGTTTTGTTCTCACTGCAAAATCCATGGGCATCATAATTCTGAATGTTTCATTCTTCATCCTCACCTAAAAAAGAAATCCCTATTAAGTAAACTTTAATTCCTAACCCTAGGCCGACCACTATTAAATATCAAAAAACTACTTTGGAAAAAAAGGATTCTTTGAATGTTCCTAATAACACTGATTTACCTTTTATTTCTTATGAGCAATTGAAGGCTTCTAATATGAACAATAATAGCTTTTCTAAACTTTTAAATGAGGATTTTGTTTCCTCTAATTCGATCCTTGCAACATTGTTGTCTTTGATAGATGAAAATGAAGCTTTAATAGAGAACATAAATCAGGAATTTAATATAATGCATCATTCTAATTCAATGAAGAATCTGGCTTTAATTTGGTTGATAAATTTGATTCCATATTTCAAATTCAGTATAATTTAACTTCTCAAAAAGATTTGCTTTTATCTAATAATTTGGCTAATGATGAAGAAGGGTTTGGTGTTCCCACTTGCCTTCTTATTTTTTCCCGGGGCCCTACCTAAAATTCTGTAGAGTTTTGTTCGATTAATTTTGGAGAAATTAGCTTTTGTAATAATTTTATTGTTGTTTCTAGTCATTTTCCTAATTTTTTAATTTATTGCTCTAGGTTTTCTCTTGATTCCATTAAAATGAAAGCCTTCTCTCTGTTGTTATCTCTAAGCATAAAGTCTATGGATCCAACATGCTTTTGTAAATAATATCCTATGTTTAGTAAATAATCTACTCCTATAATCGTCTTTCACCTTACTGGGGTATGACCTTGCATTCTCTGGTTCATATCGTACTCTTCTAACAACAAGTGGATTTCTTAGGAAGATAAGGGCTCAACACTTAAGACCACAACCCTATAGGATCACTTCAGGGAAACAAAGCACTGCCTTCATTCGTTTCCTACACTAGGCATAACCAATAAAGCAAAATACAATTATAACAACATATTATTACAAACTAGTGAATATTACAACATAATAAACTGAAAACATATGGTTCAGGTCGTTGTACTTGTGGATTTGTAGGGATTAGAGTATTATCGATATGAGAGCTGTGTGATCCTGTGTTAAGTAAGATTGGTATTATTTTTTAGGGTTATATATAATAACCTTTAAGAATTAATTGGTTATTAGTGTATTGTATTTTATGTGAATCTATAGAATGTCAAGGTTGAATTATTAATTCATTATTTATTTCATTGAAACAAACTTGTTTTTGGGGTAAATTAAAATTTTTAGTTATGCTACTACTTTCACCAAAGTCTAGAGCTAAATTATCAGGTGGTGGTGTTAAGGTTGAGTAATCAACTTCGTTGGGTTTTATAGTTTGTCATATTTGGGAAAATATTGAGTCTAGATGTATAGGCTCATTTTGAGGTTTACATACTACTGTATTGTGGTTATTACTATAAGCATATGTAGCTTGGTAGGTTATGCTATAAACTGTGCTTCCTTGTCATAATTGAATACGATCTAGCTTTTATTTTAAAGTGAGTGTCCGATCAAAATGTCTATCATTAATATTGATAGCATAATTCGGGTGTAGATTAAATAGTAGTGTCTGATAACATAAATTTCCTTGTATAACTCCTAATAAAGCAACTTTTTTGGAATGAATAATTTTATCTTCATAGATCCATAATGTTATGGGACTATCAATCCCTTTTCTAAAATAAGCTTTTATTAATATTTGAATACCTCCAAAGAATACATGTCTGTATTTTTCTAGATGTGGAATTTTTTGTAAATCTTGATAATTTTCTTCTGTTCCTAAAGATAATTTTCTTTTTCTAATCTTTTTATATTCTTCCTCTAAAATGGTTAGATGTCTATTGTATTCAAATTGATCATCAATAATTGTATCTTCTTTAGAGAGTTTTTCAATTTCAGACATATTAATCAGAATATAAGTAATCATTTAAATCTGTCTCTTCGTAACACGAAGAATTTATTAAATCTTCTTTGATTTCAGTTAACTCATAAAGTTCTTCTTCAGATTCTATTTTGAAGATGTCAAAGATTGGTTCTAAGTCATTTTCTTTGATAATTTGGATAGATTTTATACTGGCTACCTTTTGTCATTTCGGACATTCGTTAGCATAATGTCCATCTTCTTTACATAACCAACATTTACATATTTTTGGTTTCTTAGTAAATTGTTTACTTCGGAAGGTTCATTTTTTATTATTAAAATTCTATTTATTTATTTTCTTAAAGAATTTTTTCTTTTTAGTGTTATTACAATTTGGTCCTTTGCATGATGTTGTTTCTTTTGTACATCCCCATTGATGTACAAAATTATTTAAACAATGATTGCTTATATTTTTTGTTTTATTTATGTAGTCAATTTGTTGGCAAGCAGCATAAGTCTTTCTTCTTGATAAATTGAATTCTACTACCTAAAGTTATATCATTGGGGTAATTTTGGAGAAACTGTTGGCTCCATAGAATATTATATGGTTCTCGTAATTTGTAAAAGTATCTATATAGGTTTCGATCATTAGCTAAAATACTGTAAAAGTATTTCTAATATTCACAGTTGTATTCATTTAAATAATAGATATTGCATATACCTAATGCAGTGAGTTTTTGTTTTTCTATTTCTCACTATTTTTTGGCTTTTTCTTCTTTAGTAATATATTTTATAGTATATCCCATAAATTAGCTTTTAATAAATTCTTCATATAGAACGAGCCATCTTCCAAGGGTATGGAGGGTACGTTCGGCTAAACAAGTAGATCTAATAGTTTATTTTTGATCTAAACTTAAGCCTACAAGCATTTTTTTACAAATTCCAATAAGTGTATTTTCTATAAAACTATGTGCATCTTCTCCCAGAAGAATATAATTAAAAATTGCTAAATTATTTTCTATTGTCCCTTTGTTAATCATTTCATTAAAGTTTTTACAACAATCTATTTTTAAATAGATTCTGTGTCCACTAATTTGTTCAAATTGAAAATTTGGTACTTGAGGAGTTTGTTGGCATCGTGGTGTTGGAATATGTCAAGTTGTTGTTGGTGGCATAAATATTTATCTAGGCATATTATTGTTACTAGAACTAGCTTGAGTACTAGTTATGCCAGTATTTGTATTTGTGGGCATAAGTGGTCTGTCCAAGGATGGAGTTTGAGGAGTATTCCTAAATTGATGTTTATTTAGAATAGAGATTAACTCATCAAGTTCTTGTGAGGGTTCTTTTATGTCAACGGTTTCATTAATTTTGATTGCTCCTTGAATATTACTTTGTGGTGGTTTTAAAGTTTTTTCTAGATACCATGGAAGTGTATTATTTATATTTTGTAAATCAAATTCAGTGCAGACACATTCTGCAATTATGGCTGCAGTGGCTATATTATTATTAAGGATCTATTGATTTTCTAACAGTCTTTTTCCTAGTTCATTAATATTACTAGTGCTTTCAGTATAAGTTAAAGTTTTATACCTACTTTGTAAAAGATTTTTAAATGTTTTGGTTTTATTATTCTGAGTTTGATTTAGTTCCATATATCCTTTGTGCTTATATTATTTGAAGTATTCAAACTTAATCTGAGTTCATATTGTTGTTTAATAATCATTTAACTAATTACCATCCATTCATTAAAGTTTCCTAGGGGGGTTTTATGTGAAATGATTGTTCTTCAGTGAAGATTTCTAACTGATTGTTAGAAATGTTAATGTTTAATATATCTTGAATTCTAAATTCCTTTTGATGTATTCTTTATTTAATTTAGGCATGAAAAATGTCATCTTTTAATTCTTCTAATTTAAGACGTTTGTTACATTCTTGTTCTTCTTTTAGTTCAGAGTGGTAAGAAGGAAAATTAGATTTATATGTATAAGATGGTGTACAAAAAGATGAATAGTATTTGTTACACTGTTGATCTTTTTCAGGCTCTGATACCATTTTTGTAG
>CM038214.1:109017345-109094820 GCA_021442155.1 Cymbidium sinense
TTTCTTCCTCTATTCTCGACATAGACCACATGTCATCCCCATCTAGTAGATTCCTCCATGTCCTTGACATGGAATTCTCATTAAATCTTATTTCTTCTTATGCACACCTTTAATAGTTCAACCAAAAGCCTAACAATGTATTCCTTCAAATTACATCATCTTAACATTATAATCAACATTTTATGATTTGTGATGGTGCAAGCTCAAACTAATTATACAATATCATGCTAAACATATTATAGTGTCAATTAACACACTATATTATATTATAAAATATGATGTTATATTATAATTTACTATAATATAATATATTGTCTAACATTATACCTCATTAGAATCACTTAAAAGGAACAAATAACAAAATTTTCTCAAAATATGAATATGTTCATTTTGGAAGTAAAATTACTATTTTTCTATTAGAAATGGTACAAAATAGCATAATTTTGGTGTTGCTTCTTGGTGTGTGCCATGAATTTGGCCAAATTCTTCCATCTCAACCTTCGAATTAACATTTTTGTGAGTTTTGACCTAATGTAATATAACAAAAGTAAAACATACTAAAATGTACAATAACATTTAGTAGACACCACCACATTCATATATATGTGAAGTTATATTATTTTGTACATTATATTTTAATATGCTTTCATATAATATATTATCTTTCATTACACCTTAAAATGAATCACTTTAAGCAAAAAAATTTATAAATTTTGGTTGAAAATGAACATTTATTTTGGATGCAAAATTCTATTATTTTGATTAAATGACACACCATAGCACACCCCTAATGATGTTCCCTCAAGCTTACCTTAATTTTGGCCAAATACCATCATCTCAATAGTATTTTTATGAATTATACTAGTACAAACTCTTCTACATCATACTATAACAAACTAAATTATGCTAAAAATAAGTAGTAATACATAATAGTATATAATGTATGATACACTATGTTATGGCATCCTATATTATAATACACTATAACATATTATATTATATTATATTATATTATAGCATATCACATCACAAGGGATTTCTTAAGATAAAAAATCATAAAATTAGTTTAAACAATAAAAAACTATATATTTTAGTAGTATCATTTACATATTTTAAGGTGAAACTATATATTATGATGTCATGCTCTACATATTATGAATTTGTCTAAATTTCACCATTTTAAAGTCTAAATAGACATTTTTATAAATAATGCTAGTGTAGGCTTGACTGCATGATTATAAAATACTAAAAGAATTTAAACTAGTAATAATATATTATGATATATGATGTTATACTATGCTACAACATATAATATTTATTTTGAACATAAAATCTTACTTTTAGACTAAAAGTGGCATAACACACCTTTGGTATTACAACCTAATTCCCACTTTAAATTTAACAAATTTCATCATCTAATTTATTAAATCAATATTTTTGATGATTTAATTAATATAAACTATAGGCACAATACCATAATATACTAAAATAATTTAAAACATCTTATAACATCCAAAAACACATCACTACATGCTCAAATATATGATGCTACATTATACTATAATATATTGTATTATAATATGATTTAGGTTTAGGTGGGTATTTAAATCTCTAATTATTAAGGGAGAGTCTTTTTGATAACATTTTCTTTAGCTACCATAACTATGTTAGATTAGGTCATTCTTAAGATATACTCAAGGACATCTTTATTCAAGGTTTAGGTTAGGTTTAGGGTTTGTTTAAGGTTTATGATTTAGGTTAGTTTAGGGACTTTTGGTTTATAGTTTAAGGTTTAGGGTTTGGAGTTTAGGATTTAGGTTTAGGGTTTATGGTTTATGGTTTTTATTTAGCATATTTAGGTTTTGGGGTTTAGGTTTAAGGTTTAGGATTTGGTTTTAGGTTAGTTTGGGGTTTGGGGTTTAGGGTTTAGGTTTTAGGTTTAGGATTTATGTTTTAGTTTAGGGTTTATTTTAGGATTTAGGGTTTAGAGTTTAAGAAATTTCTTTAACAAAGAAAAATTCATTCAACATTTCTTCTTTTTGATTTCAACAACCAAGTAGTACCCCAAGTTTCCTAAGGCATAGTGATGACATAGATAACAAATAAGCACCCATAGAGCAAATCACAAACCCTAGATAGAACCATTTTTACTATAAATACAGCCCATAAGGCAGATCGATCGCTTGTTCTTCAAGATTTCCATCAAAACCACCCTTTGAGTAGTGATCCGCCATTATATCGATCTCTCTCCTGCACCACCAAGGTCAGAACCTATGTTCCTCCGCCTTCATAACCAGCTCCACCACCATTATATCCACCACCACCTCTAGATCCCCCACCACCACTATGATAATCCATTAACTCCTCGCCTAGTTAGCTGATGTTCTGCAGAAAGTTTCACTTATTCTAGGGTTTATGGTTATTTTAAGGCTTAGGGTTAGTTTAGGGTTTACAGTTTAGGGTTTCGTTTTTTAGAGTTTAGGGTTTAGTTTAGGGTTAGGGTTTGTGGTTTAGGTTTGGGGTTTAGGTTTTAGGGTTTTAGGGTTTAAGGTTTAGGGTTTAGGGTTTTTGGGTTTTTTGGGTTTAGGGTTTGGGGGATTGTTTAAGTTAGGGTTTGGGATTATGTTTAAAGATTTAGGATTTAGGTTTTTTTTTAAAAAAAAATTACAAACTAGAGTTTTAGGTTTATTTAGTTTATTTATTTTATTTTATTTGAGTTTATTTTATTTTATTTTTTATTTAAGTTTATTTTATTTATTTTATTTTATTATTTATTTTATTTAGTTTTTATTTAGTTTATTTTTGGTTTAGGTTTATTTTTAGTTGAGTTTTATTTTTATTTTATTTTAGGTCTTTTATTTTTTTATTTTGGGTTTAGGTTCTAATTTATTTTTCTTTATGTTTGTTCATATTTAGTTATATTTAGGTTTTATTTTTTAGTTTAGGTTTAGGTTTATTATTTTATTTTATTTTATTTAGTTTAGGTTTAGGTCAGTTTAATTTATTTAGGTTTAGGTTTAGGTTTTATTTATTTTAGTTTAGGTTTAGGTTTATTTTATTTTATTTTAAGTTTAAGTTTTATTAGGGGTTAGGTTTTATTTTATTTTAGAATATTTTTAGGTTTATGTTTTATTTAGTTTAATTTATTTTATTTTATATTAGGGTTTAAGATTTAGGGTTTGGGATTTAGTTTTAGGGTTTTACATTTATTTTAAATTCAAATGACGTGTTTATTTAATTTATTTATTTTATTTTTTTTATTTTTATTTAGGTTTATTTATTTATTTTATTTATTTTTTATTTATTTAGTTTTAGGTTTTTTTTTTTATTTTTAAGTTTAGGTTTAGGTTTATGCTTACTTTTAGTTTAGTTTTATTTTATTTTATTTTTAGGTTTAGGTTTTATCTTTCTTAGGTTTAGGTTTAGGTTTTATTTTATTTTTTTAGGTTTATGTTTTAGGTTTTATTTTTTTAGTTTATTTTATTTTTCTTAGGGATTAGGCTTAGGTTTAGGATTTATTTATTTTAGTTTAGGTTTAGGTTTATTTTATTTTATTTATTTTAGGTTTAGGTTTTTTTTGGTTTCGGTTTTATATTTTTTTTAAATTAATTTTGGTTTTCTTTTAGGTTTATTTTAGTTTAGGTTTTATTTAGTTTTTTATTTTATTTTATTTTATTTTAGGTTAATTTAACTTTATTTTATTTTGTTTTTATTATTAGGTTTATTTTAATTTTTTTTTGTTTTTATTTTTTATTTTATTTTATATTTTTTTATATTTAGGTTTAAATTTAGGTTTAGTTTAGGTTTTAGTTTAAATTTTTTATTTTATCTTATATTTTTTATTATTTAGGTTTAGGTTTATTTATTTATTTTATTTTAGGTTTAATTTTGTTTAGGTTTAGTTGTTAGGATTTTAGGGTTTAGGGTTTGGGTTGTAAGTTTTAGTGTTAAGGTTTATGATTTAGGGTTTATTTAGGTTTAGGGCTTAGGGTTTAGGCTTTTAAGGTTTAGGGTTTAGGTTTAGGGTTTAGTGTTTAGGGTTTAGACTTAGGGTTTTATTTTTTTATTTATTTATTATTATTTTAAATTAAGTAAACTTCTAGATTTAAGTTTATTTTATTTATTTTTCATTTATTTTAGCTTATTTAATTTTTTTTTTTTTTATTCAAATTTATTTTTAATTTTATTTAGTTTAGTTTTTTTTATTTTAGGTTTATTTATTTTAGTTTAGGTTTTCTATTTTAATTTTCTTTTAGGTTCAAGTTTAGGTTTTGTTTTTAGTTTAGTTTTATATTTATTTTTATGTTTAAGTTTTATTTTTATTTCACGTTTAGATTTAGGTTTTATTTTATTTTTAAGTTTAGGTTTTGAGTTTTATTTTTGGTTTATTTTAAGGTTTTATTTTCTTGTTTTAGGTTTAGGTATATTTTTTAGTTTATTTTATTTTATTTAGGGTTTATTTTAGGATTAAGTTTAGTTTATTTTATGTTTAGGTTTTATTTATTTTAGTTTATATTTTAGTTTAGGTTTAGGTTTTTTTAGTTTATTTTAGGTTTATTTTATTTATTTTTTAAGTTTTATTTTTAAGTTTATTTTTTAGGTTTGGGTTTTTATTTTATTTTATTTTATTTTATTTTAGGTTTAGTTTTTATTTTATTTATGTTTTCTATTTTTAAGTTTAATTTAGGTTTTTATTTCATATTTTATTTTCTTTTTAGGTTTAGGTTTAGCTTTTAGTTTAGGTTTTATTTTATTTAATTTTATTATTTAGTTTAGGCTTTCTTATTTATTTTATTTTAGGTTTTATTTAGTTTAGGTTTATGTTTTTAGCTTTTTTAGGTTTAGGGTTAGGGTTTGGGGTTTAGAATTTAGGTTTTAGTGTTTTGGGTTTAAGGTTTAGGTTTAGGTTTAGGGTTTAAGGTTTTAGGGTTTAGGGTTTAGGGTTTAGGGTTTAGGTTTAGTTTTAGGTTTAGCATTCAAATTTTAGTTTAGGGTTTAGGGTTTTTGGTTTTTTCTTTTTTAACAAAGAACAAATTTAGATTCAACATTTCTTCTTTTTAATTTCATCAACCAAGTAACACACCAAGTTTTCTAAGACACAAGCGATGACATAGATAAAAAATAAGCACCATAGAGCAAATAAAAAACCCTACAAAACTAGAACCATCTCTACTGTAAAGACACAATTCCATAAGCAACATATTGGATCAGTCATTCTTCAATTTCTCTAGTTCCCATCAGAACCACCCCGGCTTATCGAGTAGTAGGATCCACCATCATATCTCGATCTCTCCCTCTAACACCACCATGCCTGTAACCTCCGTCATTCCTCTCACCTCCATAACCACCATAGCTCTGACCACCACCTCCATATCCACCAACACCTCCAAATCCCCCACCACCACTGATAACTCCACTGCTAGATCTAGATTGAGCTTGTTTGATGGTGATGTTCACCAAGGTTCCCATTCTGGGGTTTAGGTTTTTTTGGTTTGGGTTTAGTATTTTTTAATTTATTTAGTTACTTGGTTTAGGTTGTTTGGGTTTACTGTTAGGTTTAAGGTTTGTGGGTTTAGGATTTAGGGTTTTACGTTTATGCTTTTATTTAGAGTTTAAGGTTTATGCTTTAGGTTTAGGGTTTGAGTTTAGGGGTTTAGTGTTAGGGTTAGGTTGGATGGGGTTTAGGGTTTATTATTTTTGCTTTAGGGTTTAGTGTTTTGAGGGTTTAGGGTTTAAGGTTTAGGGTTTAGGGTTTTGGGTTTAGGTTAGGGATTTTGTGTTTAGGTTTAGGCTTAGGTTTTAGTGAATCAGTATGGTTTGGGGAGGGTGCAGTTAGGTGTGGCCTAGGTAGGTTTAGTTGGGTTAGGGTAGAGTTTAGGGATGCAGGTAGGGTCAGGTTTGGGTCAAGATTTAGTTAGGGCTCAGTTTAGGGTCAGGATTTGGGTGTAGGATTTAGGTTTTTTTTTTTTAAGATTAACGCCCAGGTTAAGTTTATTTTGTTTATTTTTTATTTATTTTAGTTTATCTTATTTTTTATTTTTATTTAGGTTTATTTTTTTTGTTTACTTAGTTTAGTTTATTTTTAAGGTTTAGGTTTAGGTTAAAGCTTATTTTTTCATTGTGTTTCATTTTTTTATTTTTAAGATTAAGTTTTATTTTAATTTTAGGTATAGTTTAGGTTTTATTTTATTTTCATAGTAGGTTTTATTTTAAGTTATTAGGTTTTATTTTACTTTAGGTTTAGATTAATTTTTATTTTATTTTTTTTATTTGTTTATGTTTAGGTTTAGTTTATTTTAGGTTTAGGTTTTATTTAGTTTAGTTTAATTTATCTTAGTTTAGGTTTAGGATTATTTTTTTTTATTTTAGGTTTAGGTTTTTCTAGTTTAGTGTTTAGGTTTTATTTTAGGTTTATTTTTTAGGTTTAGGTTTTATTTAGCTTTATTTTATTTTATTTTAGATTTATTTTATTTTTATTTTAAGTGTTATTTTTTATTATATTTAGGTTTTATTTTTCTAGTTTAGTTTAGTTTTAATTTAATTTATTTTAGTTTAGTTTTATTTTTATTTTATTTTCTTTTTTAGCTTTAGGTTTTAGTTTATGTTTTATTTTATTTTATCTTTTCATTTTATTTTTGTTTAGGTTATTTATTTAGTTTATTTTTAGGTATTATTTAGTTTAGGTTTAGGTTTTATTATTTCTTATTTAGGGTTTTATTTTAGGTTTAGTTTTAGGTTTTATTTTTTAGTTTAGGTTTAGATTTATTTTTACTTTATTTTATTTTTAGTTTAAGTTTAGGTTTAGGTTTTATTTTAGGATTAAGATATAGTTTAGGTTTTATTTATTTTAGTTTAGTTTATTTTAGTTAAGTTAATTTTATTTTTTATTTATTTATTTTATTTTTTTAGATAAGTTTATATTTCATTTGGTTTTATTTTATTTTATTTTTTATTTTTTTTTATTTTTTTAAGATTAAGATTTTATTTAGTTTTATTTTATTTTATTTAGGTTTATTTTATTTTTATTTTACGTTTAGTTTTATTTTATTTAGAGTTTAATTCTAGGTTTATTTTATTTTTTAATTATTTAGGTTTTATTTATTATATTTTAGTGACTTTATTTATTATTTTATTTATTTTAGGTTTAGTTTATTTTAGGTTTGTTTTATTTTATTTTATTTATTTATGTTTTATTTATTTTGGTTTATTTTACTTAGAGGGAAGGGTTTAGGTGGTGGTGGGTTGGTGGTTAGGTTTAGAGGTTTAGTGTAGGGTTAGGTTGGGTAGGAGTTTAGGGTTGTGGTGGGGTTTAGTTGTGGGATTGGAGAGGAGTTTAGGTTTAGTTTAGGTGGTTTTTAGGAGTTTAGGTTAATGGATTTAGGGTAGGAGTTTAGAGTTTAGGTTTAGGAGTGATAGGTTTAGGTTTAGGGTTAGAGAGTTTGGTGGTTGAGTTTAGGTTGGGTTTAGGGAGTGGTTTAGGTAGGTTAGGAGTGGAGGGTTTAGGTTAGGTTTAGGTGGGTTTAGGTTTTGTTTAGGGAGAGAATTTTGTTGATATAATCAACTTGTATTTTTAAATATTTGATGATGATAAAAGGGAGAGAAAAATTAATGTTGGAGAATATCACAAATGATGTTGATTTTAATTTTATTTTCTCAGATATGTATTTATTTAGGGGGAAAAATGTTTATAATATAGTTTTTACCTTTAACTCAAACATCAATTTCTCATGATAAAATATGGGGAGATTGTTAAGAATACATTTTATATCTCTCACCATTTGATTTGATGATAACAAATCTTGTGTAATAAAGATTAATATTTTCTTTGTAGGATGAATTATTTAAATTAATCATTATGATTATCATTATTAATTTAAAGTTTTATAGATAAAAAATATATTTTCTTAAAGTTGCTAATTATTTATTTAAGATATTTCAAGAAATTCATCAGACTCAACTTGCTTCATTAAATCGAGAAAGTCATATCAGTTTGGACAATGGCTATTTGAAAATTTTCATAGGACTTGTAAAATTAAATAAATTAAAGCTCATAAAAATCAATATTTTTGCTGAATTATTTTTATCTTGTTTATTTTTATTTTTGAAATGTTTTTCCATACTTAATTTACATTATTTTCTAATTTTCAAGAAATTATTTTATCTGGATAATTTGACTACTTGCACTTAGTTTAGCCTTATCCATTACATCTAAACTTGAGTTTAGTTCATTTATTTCTTCTTCAATCAATTTTCATACTTATAATAATTTCTATCCATTTATTTTAGCATGAGAATTAATTTATTCAGTTAATTATCCAAAGTACCCTTATTGAGATTAAAAGTTTAAAAGGAGAGAATACTAATATTATAAGTAAATTAAATGATGTATCTTTTTGTTCTACATCTTTTATTTTCCCTCATGCTTTACATTCAAATCCATTCATGTCATGCAAGCAATATTTATGAAACTCAGATACTTTAAATTCTTGTGCATCTAACATGCATGTTAGTTTATTCTTAAAATTAAACCTAGAAGTTATAATTCATTTATGTATGCTTTGCCCAATGTTATACGTACTTTTTATTGTAGACATGTTTCATATGTTTGCTCATTTTGGAGATCAATATAATTAAATGCTTCAACTTTGTGCATTTGGATTCCTAAGGGAACTAAGTTGCATTGTAATGCTACACTATTAGTAGATCTAAGATTTCTTAGATACCAAAATCTAGGAAATGAGATTGTATTATAGGATTGTCTTGATGATAGACAAGTCATTAATTCGTATACAAAGCAACATTTAATTATAATAGTATACAAGAAAGAATAATATGAGGTAACATATTTTGTATTATTCATTAATACCTTCCTTACATGTATTTAGATCTTATGATTAGTTATGTTTCATTCATGTCTAACTACTTTAGTTAAGCTTCATATTTTTTATTTTTTTAATGAATGAGTTATTTAAAAATATGATTTGAAAATAATTCTATAAATCACATGAAATCCATATTTTAAATATTATTTGACTTATTTTGGAATAATATTTTTCATAGACTTTATAAGTTTTACATTATTTTACCAATGAATTTTTTAGATTCAATTTTAATTTTTTTACAATTCGTGATAAGTAAATTTAGTTGCTACTTTATGTAGATCTTTTAATATTTAAACTAAGGGGTTGTTTGGGATCACTTCCATTTTTTAATTTTTGTTTTATATTTTTATTTTGTTTTGTTTATATTTTGTTTCAAAGTAAAACATATTTGATGGCTATTATTATTTTTTAAAACACTCTAAACATCTAAAAGTAGTTTTGAGTGTTTTTAAAAATAATGTTATTGGTTTTTAAAATTTAAAAAAACATAAAAAACACATCAAACAAACATGTTTTTAAATATATCATAAAAAAACATAATTAGTTTATAGTTTTGAAGATAATATGCTTTACATAATTGATATTTACAATTGTATAAGTAATTTGATCTCTTATGCCCCTTTAATAAATTTTGATTTTTGTTAGTTTATTGAATTTATCAAGCTTATTCTGCATATGTTTTGTGATCCAAGGTCAATATTCTTAATTTGAAACTCATCATTTATTGGTATAGTTTATGATTATTAATTTGCCTTAACTTATGTTAAAAAAAATGGATATGATTCATAAATTAGCTTTTATGCATTAAATTGGAACAAATATGAAATTAAATTTATGAATCATTTTGAATGATTAGAAATTTGCTTGTAATATCTATCTTCATTATTCATGAAAATCTATAATTTTTAGCCTTTATTCTAAATTTAACATTTGATACAATTGCATTTGATTTGATGATAAGATAATTTTAGTTGGTATCTTAAGTTATCATTACTTTCAAAATATTATTCATTTTGATTAACTAAGTTGTAGAATATGAAAAAAATTTTATTTTAGAAACATGTTTGTATTTCTCTTATGCTTAACTGTATATTGTCATCGCATATGACATTTTCCTTCATTTACATGTCTAATCAAAGTTAGTTTTATATTTAAAAAAATACAAATTGGTTTACATTAAACATGAGATAATATCAAGCATGTTAATTATTATTTATCTTTATCATCACATGCTTAATTTAATTCTAGAACTAATTAAGGGGGAGAAATTTGTTGATATAATCAACTTATTTTTTTTAATTTTTGATGATCTAAGGGAGAGAAAAATTAATGTTGGAGAATATCATAAATGATATTGATTATAATTTTATTTTATGAGATATGCATTTATTGATGGAGGGAAAATCTTTATAATATTTACCCTTCACACTAACATCAATTTGTCATCATAAAATAGGAGATTGTTAAGAATACACTTTATATCTCTCACCATTTGATTTGATGATAACAAATCTTTTGTAATATTAACATTTTTCTTTGTAGGATGAATTATTCATATTATTCATTATGATTATCATTATTAATTTAAATTTTTACAGATAAAAAATATATTTTCTTAAATTTACTAATTATTTATTTTAAGTGTTTCAAGAAATTCATCAAATTCAACTTGCTTCATTAAATCGAGAAAGTCATATCAGTTTAGACAAGGGCTATTTAATAAATTCCATAGGACTTGTAAAGTAAAATAAATTAAAGCTCACAAAAATGAATATATTTGCTAAATTATTTTTATCTTATTTATTTTTATTTTTAAAATATTTTTCCATATTTAATTTATATTATTTTACAATTTTCATGAAATTATTTCTTCTGGATAATTTAATTACTTGCACTTAGTTTAACCTTATACATTGCATTTAAACCTGAGTTTAGTTCATTTATTTCTTATTTAATTAACTTTCATACTTATAGTAATTTGTATCCACTTATTTTAGCATGAGAATTAATTCATTTTATTAATTATCCAAAGTACCCTTTTATTTTAGGGTTTATGATTTTAAGGTTTAGGGTTTAGGGTTTAAAATTAGTTTAGGGTTTAGGGTTAGGGTTGTAGGTTTAGGGTTGTAGGTCTAGGGTTCAAGGTTTAAGATTAGCTTTAGGGTTTAGGGTGTAGGGTTTAGGGTGTAGTGTTTAAGGTTTAAGGTTTAGTGTTTTTTTAATATTAGGTAAACCAATAAGTTTTGGTTTTTTTTAATTTATTCAGTTTATTTTTATTTATTTTAGTTTATTTTATTTTTATTTTTATTTAGCTTTATTTTTAATTTTTATTTAGATTTTTTTAGGTTTGTTTATTTTAGCTTAGGTTTTTTATTTTAGTTTCTTTTTTAGGTTTAGGTTTAAGTTTATATATATTTTTTAAAGTTTAGGTTTATTTTTTTTAGTTTAGGTTTATTTTTTTTCTAGGTTTAGGTTTTATTTTTTATTTTTAGGTTTAGGGTTAGGCTTTAATTTTATTATTTTAAGTTTTAGGTTTTTATTTTAGGTTGATTTTTAGGTTTTATTTTTAGGTTTAGGTTTTATTTATTTATTTTATTTTATTATGTTTAAGTTTAAGTTTATTTTATTTTGTATTTTAAGTTTAGGTTTAGATTTTATTTTTTATTTATTTTTAGGTTTAGGTTTTATTTACTTTTTTTAGTTTATTTTATGTTTATTTTCTTTTATTTTCATTTAGTTTTTATTGTATTTAGGTTTTTTATTTTTAGGTTTATTTTAATTTTTTATTTATTTTAGGTTTTTATTTTAGTTAAGTTTTTATTTTTTATTTTATTTTATTTTTATGTTTAAGTTTAGGTTTAGGATTAAGTTTTAGTTTAGATTTTATTTTTTTATTTTATTATATTTAGGTTTAGGTATATTTATTTACATTTTTTTAGATTTTATTTAGTTTTGGTTTAGGTTTTTAGGTTTTTAGGGTTTAGGGAATAGGGTTTAGGGTTTTAGGTTATTGGGAATAGGGCTTAGGGTTTAGGCTTTAGGGTTTAGGGTTTAGGGTTTAAGGTTTTACGGTTAGTGTGGGTTTAGGGTTTAAGGTTTTAGGGTTTTAGGGTTTAGGGTTTATGGTAAGGGGTTTTTTAAAATTTTTATATTTTTTTATTTTTGATGTTTAGGGTTAAGGCTTTAGGGTTTAGGGTTTAAGTTTTAGGTTTAGGGTTTAGGTTTTAGTTTAGGGTTTAGGGTTTTTTATTTTTTTTTAATGGAGAACAAATTCAAATTCAACATTTCTTCATTTTGATTTCATCAACCAAGTAACCCACCAAGGTTTCTAAGACACATGCGACGACATAAATAAAAAATTAGCACACATAGGGCAAATAAAAAACCCAAGATAACTACAACTGTCTCTACTATAAAGACACGGTTCCATAAGCACCGATCAACTCAGCCGTTCTTCAATTTCTCCAATCCTCATCAGAACCACCCCAGCCTCTCGAGTAGCGGGATCCACCAACAAATCCCTTATCTCTCCCTCCGCCACCACCATGGATGTAACCTTCATCGCTCCTCCCGCCTCCATAACCACCACTGCTCTGACCACCACCTCAAGTTCCCCCACCACCATTGAGACAACAACCGCCTCTGTCTTCTCCTCCATCGCGAGATCTAAACTGAGCCAGGTTGATGGTGATGTTCCTGCCATCAAGGTTCTCCCCTTTGTTAGGGTTTAGGCTTCTTAAGTTTTAGGGTTTATCTTTATTTTTTAATTTATTTAGTTACTTTAAGTTAGGTTTATGGTTTGGGGTTTAGGGTTTAGGGTTTAGGGTTTAGAGTATTAGCATTTTTGCTTTTAGGGTTTAAGGTTTAGGGTTAGGGTTTAAGGTCTAGGGTTTAGGGTTTTTTAGGGTTTAGGGTTTAGGATTGTAGGTTTAGGGTTTAGGGTTCAGGGTTGAGGGTTTAGGATTTAGGATTTAGGGTTAATGATTTTTTTGTTTAAAATTAAGTAAACTGGTAGGTTTAGTTTTATTTAGTTTAATTAGTTTTTATTTATTTATTTTAGTTTATTTTATCTTTTATTTTTATGTAGATTTATTTTTTTTATTTAGTTTAGTTTAATTATTTTAGGTTTATTTTTTTTAGTTTAGGTTTTTTAGTTTAGTTTTAAATTTATTTTTTAGTTGAGTTTTATTTTATTTTATTTGGTGTAGGTTTAAGTTTTATTTTATTTTAGTTTGATTTATTTTATTTAGGTTTTTAGGTTTAGTTTATTTTTGGTTTAGGTTTAGGTTTTATTTATTTTAATTTAGTTTATTTTATAGTTTAGGTTTAGGTTTATTTTATTTTATTAGGTTTTTTTTTTAGTTTAGGGTTTAGGTTTTATTTTATTTTAGGTTTTTTAATTAGTTTTATTTTATTTTAGGTTTATTTTATTATTTATTTAGGGTTATCTTATTTTATTTAGGTTTTCTATTTTTTAGTTTAGTTTAGGTTTATATCTATTTTATTTTAGTTTAGTTTTTATTTTTTATTTTATTTTCTTTTTAGGTTTAGGTTTAGATTTAAATTTAGGTTTTAGTTTATGTTTTTATTTTATATTATTTTTTTATTTTATTTTGCTTTAAGTTTTTTATTTATTTTATTTTTAGGTTTTTACTTAGTTTAAGTTTAGGTTTTTAGGTTTTTAGGGTTTAAGGTTTAGGGTTTGGGGTTTAGGGTTTAGGGTTTAGGGTTATAGATTTTTGGATTTAGGGATTAGGGTTTACGGTTTAGGGCTTAATGTTTATGGTTAGGTTTAGGGTTTTATAGCATTTATTTTAGGGTTTTAGGTTAGGATTTAGAGTTTAGGTTTAGGGTTAGGGTTTTTTATTGTTTATATTATTTTTTATTATTTTTATTTTTTAAATTTTGTAAACAAGTAGGTTTAGGTTTATTTAGTTTATTTTTTGTTTATTTTATTTTATAGTTTTATTTCAGTTTATTTTTATTTTTATTTAGTTTAGTTTATTTATTTTAGTTTATTTTTTAGTTTTAGGTTTATTTTTTAGTTTAGTTTTATTTTTATTTTATTTTTTAGGTTTATGTTTTATTTCTTATGTTTAGGTTTAGGTTTAGGTTTTTATTTTATTTTTTTAAGTTTAGGTTTTAGGTTTTTATTTTAGGTCTATTTTTAGATATTATTTTATAGTTTAGGTTTAGGTTTATTTTTAGTTTATTTTATTTTATTTAGTTTAGGGTTTAGTTTTATTTTAATTTAGGTTTAGGTTTAGATTTTATTTATTTTAGTTTAGTTTATTTTAGTTTAAGTTTATGTTTATTTTATTTTAGGTTTAGGTTTTTTTTTTAGTTTAGTGTTTATGTTTTATTTATTTATTTTTAGTTTTAGGTTTTATTTAGTTTTTTATTTTATTTAGGGTTTTTTTTTCACCATCCTTCAAGATCTTTGATGATAGTGGGAACCCAATGACACATTACACTTTAAAGGCATTGCAACACCGGTGGCAGCAACACAGTTCTCTTCTACCCTTTTGTTAGCAGTCTGTTAGTTGTTGTGTTTGATTAGTACGTCAAACTGCCCAATGGTTCGGTGAAGAATTTTCTTGAGTTGGAGCACCTCTTCATCACGAGGTTTCCTAGAGCTCAGTTGAGGGTGACCGTAGCTGACCTCATTGTAGAGAAACAGAAACTCAACTAGTCTCTTGTTGATTACATTCTCAAGTTTAAACTGAACATCAAATGAAACAAATGTCGTACAACATGCCATTGAGATTCTTCTCAAGAATATCCATGGCCAATCTCCTTCATGCTTAAGGGCTTTACAATCAAAACATTCTAGAAATTAATCAACAAGATGGCCAGCCTATAAGAGGAAGCCAAATAGTTGCTCTTTCCCGACCAATCATATAGGCCCAAGCAGTAGAAGGTGTTTGAGATGAAGCCAGAGATAGTTATGTCAGTGGATAGAGGGAAGCAGCCAACCAGAGTGTAGTATGAGAGATTATGAGCTCAACAACCTCCTTTGCCACCACCTTTTCCATGACCTTGTCCATCATACTAGCCACTGTAGCTGCCACAATGATAATTTCCACCACCTCAGTAGCCTACCTAGTAGCGGTATTCATATTCATCGCCAGGTAGATACTTTCCACCTACTCTTGTCGATAGATTGAACAAGCCATTTTCATTCAAGAGGTAGGTAGTTAGGAAAATCTTTAAGAATCTCTTAAAGAAACCTAACTTTTAGTTACCAGTGCCTAAGAGGCTGGAGGAAGTGGGCAAGAGCGATGATCCTAGCTATGCCCCTACCACCACATGGTAGGTTGTGTCTTAGAGGATTGTATCACTTTTAAGGACTAGCTTGAGTGCAACTATAATTTGGGAGCCATAGTTATCCCTAAGGAATACTTATTAGAACAACCATCTAGTTCTATTAGAGTAATCCTTGGGGATACTTGTGATCCTCTTATGGGTGAAGAAGGTTAGGATATCTCCCTATCCTGAATTTTTAAGAAGATCATTTCTAAGATCAAGAAGATTTCCTTGCAGGTGCCTGAAGTAGCTCAAACCTCCAACACTAATGAAGGTTTCCTAGTTGCAAAGGACAACTCGGGGAGGGTGATAGCCAAATAGTAGCAGTAGCTCACCATACTTGCCCGGGATAGTCTAGTAGCAAAGCCATCATTCGAGTCTAGTACTCCCTCCTCCATTGCAGCTACCACCTCTTCTGCTTGCTCCTCTTCTACTGGTATGAGCATTGTATCTGCGGATAAGGGAACTAAATACCTTACTCTGCTTACTTTACTTGATTTCTATCATGTACCTCCACCCAAAAAGAAATTAATGAAGAAGGCTGATTATACTTATATATTGTATATTTTTGATCCTCTTAATTTTATTTCTATTGAAAGCTCTCTGAGTCTAAATAAAAATAATAGATATAGTAATTTCGATCCTTTCTTTTCTTATTCAGAGTCAGACTATCATTCTCTGAATCAATCAAGTTCACCTCTTGAGATTGACTTGGAGTCAACTGACTCTAATTATCCCATAGAAGAAGCTATAGGTATGCTCGATGAGAAGGTAGAACTTTTTACAATCTCATCATTCCAAGAAGTCACTGAAGTCAATCTATGCAATGGCAAAGTTCTACCTCCTTAGGTAGCACCTCAGGATAAGGGTAAGTAAGTCATTGGTTCTCGTGAGCATATAACCCCTCCATAGGATGCTCCACCCATGGATACTTGTGGATGACCAAGCCATAGTTGATTATAATGTCCTAGCTCACCTTACAAAGTTTTCAGCTAAGTTAAGCATATATGACACCCTTGTATTATCCAAATAGATGAGGGAATCTCAAATCAATGCCTTACTTGATCTAGAGATATGCTTAGCTCAGCTGACCGCTACTAAAGAGGAGGCATGCCACTCAAAGGACATCTTAAGAGTTACATTCAGCAATGAAGAGTTACTCTTAGGGACGACCGACCATAACTGCCTCTTTACATTACAATGGATGTTGGCACAAGTTCTCTGACCTGTGTTTATTAGTCAACATTATGAGTCTAAGAATCCTTGCCTAGTGGGGGGGGTACTTTTTGAGGTGATCGGGTACAACATTGAGGTTTGATGTACTATCCCAAAAGATAGAGGCATCACCCCCTATAGTGAGCCTAATCATGTAATATGGACTCCTAAGGCATGATGGGTCTTTTAATGTACTAGAGATTTTTCCCCTACTTTACATTGATGAATAAAGTAGGGTTTATATTAAACTAGGTTCTTAAGTTTCCTATGGAGGCAAGCCTCCATAGTTAATTACACCTTAGGAAATAAAATTTCTCAAGAATACTTTCGATTAAAGTAGACAATTATCATCTCCAAAGATTTCAAGGTTATACTATCAAAGGATTAGTTGTATTTGGAAAATCAATTAGGAAAGTTCAAGGAGAAGATTTATTTTTGGAATCCAAATGAAATAAGTAAGAAATGGCCTAGTGAGCATTCTAATCTATCCTATGATTGGGCTTTATAATTTTGAAGATGAGGAGATTTATATGTTTTGAGTTGAAATTTAATTAGATTAATAGGGTTTATAATCCACCAACATAAGGTTGTGGGAATGCCTAAGAGGTGAGAATTTATGCTCATAGCCTGAAGGAAATAGCTACCTCGGATCCAAAATCTCGGGATCATTAGTATGAGCTAAAGCACGACCTAAATCTAAGCGATAGGTGAACATAAGGGTTTACCTCCATAAGAGAGAATAAATTGTCCGACTTCTAGACTTATAAGCTTGGAGTGGCTGTTAGTTAACTCATCCTATGAATTTTAAATCCATGTAGTCTGGTCTTATGAATTGTAAGATAGCTAGGGTAGTTATTTAATTAGAAATAGACTAAAGTCCTAAACACACTCCCTAAGAGATTAGAGCATGAGTGGTATGACCATATGACTTAATCTATAGATGAAAAATCTTTTCAAATTTTATTTCATTTTAGACACTTCATTTTGACAGAAGCTTTAGGATTTATTATGCATAAATGCATGATGAAATAGGTTATGGGTCAAATCAGCTAGAAGAAGGTGTTCTCCACTACAAGGGATACCCTCACAGGTCAATCTTTCTTTTATTGTGTAAGGATGGAGATCCTTCATGTTCAAGAGTTAAAGAATATGCATGGATGATGTGAAACATACAACCATCTAAGCTAAATCTTCTAATTATCTTATTTATGTCTTAGGCTTTATGATGAGGTTATGTGTTATTTAAAATTTAGTTATGAGTGACTAGTTGGGTAGAAAAGTTATTTTTATCCTAGGAGCCTAATCGTATCCAAGCCACACATTAAAGCATCAACCATTTAATAAATTATGAAAGCCTGCCATCCTAATGCACAATGTAAACATAACATCAAATAATTATATAAAATATCATAAAATAATAGAAGGCTGGTGCAGTCGGGTACCATTGTACAACCCAAAGAGAGAAAAGATGGGTAGCCGAGCTCTACCCTTATAAAACCTAGAATATGAAAGAATAATTATAATTGTATTAAATGCTATGGGGGGCTTCTTTATTCATATCTCCATTTTTGATTTGGTTCCTTCTTCGATTTGGATGGTGCTTGCTTCAAAGGCATCACAGGACACCCTAGGATAAAGCCTTCTTGCCATTACTCATTCTAATCCCCCATGGCACTAATCCTATTTCGTATTGAAAAAATTACATTTATGTAGGAAAAGTAAATCTAACTACACCTCCATAATAGAGGTTAGCTAAATATACATATAATCCCAAGCGTATTTATAATTTGGACTTCTACACATGGGTAACTAACACTTATCCTAACTTGGATTATACTTAAGGATTTAAGCAACTTGCAAAAAAACATTCACATTTATTTTAAGCATCCCTTAAGCATAATCCCTATAGAAAACATGATTAGGCTAATATTGGCCTATCATCCTACAAAACATACATCCTAACATCTAATCTAAAATAATACAACATAAAATAAAACATACATCATATCATACACCATCATAAGTTAGAACTAGAAGTGGTGACTTAATTATAATGTGTGTATTAAGGCTTATGTGGTAAGCCTTGTTAGGAATTAGTGTTGTATTTTCTAAGTATAGAAGAATTCAATTTAATATGAAATATTGATTTCACTTGAAGTAGTTTAATTGATTTGAGATTTTTAATTTGTGTTTTCTTTTATTTCATTTAATTACACTTAGCAACTAAGTGTTATAAAGAGAGGAAAATAGGATGGCCCTCTTTCATCCCTACCTTAAGTCACTTTCTAAAGTATATTAATTTGATTTAGTTCTCTTTAGTGAATATCTTAATAAGTGATTTAATTAATCCTAAGTTTAAGTTCACTTTAAATAATCCTATTCAAAATGAAAGGCATCTTAAGATTAATTTAACTGAATTACTACTACATGACATATATTAAATCATTCCTTTCCATAACATGTAACATGCATATGATTTAATCCTAAGTGTATCTATATATGCAACATATTTTAGCACACTTAAATGATGAATGTATGTGTATGTCTAGAATTTATATTTTATTTGATTGTAATATTTAAACATATTAATTTAAAACTTTATTCAAATTCATATGCAAAAGGACATAAGAATGAAATTAAATAGGCATATCCTATTGTTAAACCAAGGAAGTGAGGTAATCAAATGACCTCCTTGGAGCTAGCTAAAGCCTTGTATTCTCGAGATGTCTAGACTATATACCCATTTGCATTCAAACATATGTAAATTAATATACATGAACATAGAAAGTAAGCTCTAAGTTATATGGCTAATTAATTAAACAACTTAGCCAATTATGAATGCATGAAATTTTAATGTAAAAATGGGATTTTAATTCACTAATCACATATACATATACATGTATAAAGATATAGACAAGTACGTGTCATTGTTAAACTAGGGAAGTGAGGTAACCAAATGACCTCCTTGGGGCTAACTAAAGCCTCATATTCCTGGGATGTCTAGACTATATACTTGTTTTTCTTGGACACACATGGATGTATGCATAAATGAGGCAAAAGAAAACCATGCAAAGAATGTATATATTTTTTTGATTGAATCATTTATATATATGAATTAAAGCTCTATCTAAATTCTAATATTGAAATACAGAAGAATGAAATCAAATGGGTATGTGCTATTGTTAAACTAAGGAAGTGAGGTAATAAAATGACCTCCTTTGGGCTAGCCTCACAATCCTGTGGATGTCTAGACTATATACCCATTAACATTCAATCTTATATAAATCAACACATGAATAGAGGAAAGAGAACTCAACATTCATACACTTAAGCTATAAGCACACGCATTTCTTATGTATTTATAACTAGCATCATAACACATATTATTATTCATTTATAAGCTTTTGAAAAATACATTTAGATTTAATAGTGATAATGGCCTCGCATATATTAAATTAAATCAACACATGCAAGCTTACATAAAGAAAATCCATTTTATTTTACTTGATTTTAAAAAGATGGATGCATGAATTCAAATGACATACCAAATTTAACATGATTGGAAAGAGGACAATCAAATATAAGCATGTGATTCATTCAACCAAACTAGTTCTTAAGGGCAATCAAATCAAATAAGATTATTTAAAGCAAACCAAAGCTTCTTTATTAATTAAGTTTTGGATTTGATTTGATTTAAAGAGGAGAAGAGAAATCATCACATGATGTTCTAAACCCATTCTCACATTAGTGATTTGATTTAATTTAAGGAAATGTAATTAAGTTGATTTTATGGGTTAATTATATTGAACTCTTAATTAGATGAATTAATTACCCTTACCTATGTCACCTTAAAGTAATTTATTAAATAATTATGAGCCAACATGATATGCATGGAAAATAAACTTGCAATGATCTTAGGAAATAAAAGTGCCCTAATGCAATTGAGTCATGATTAATAGTTAATTAGATTAAGGGACTTAATTACTCTTATGGTTTTCCACACATGTGGACTAACCATAATTTCATTAAACTCCTTTAGGTTATTAAACACCCTAAAGATCTACCCCATGATTTAATTAATTAAGGTTTGATGTGGTTATGATTTTAATTTGATTAAGTTATTTAATTAATTAGTTAAATCTTAATTAATTTCATTTTAAAAAGGGTGAAATGAACTTAGGGAAAGGGGTCCCAACCCTATTCCTTAGTTCACTTATTGTTTAACAATGATTAATAAACTTAATTAACTAATTTATTACTATTCATGGGATTAATTAATAATTAATTAACTTAAAAGAGTAGTTAAGGTTTAATTAGTCAATAATCTTAATTAAGTGAGCAATAAATCCAAAGAAAATCATGGGAGGCATAGGTCATCCTAGTAAATTAACCCACAAAATTTAGGATTAATTGCTCAAGTAATTAAAAAGTAATTAAGCTAATTTTGTAATTAAACCTTACTATTCAAAATTATTTAAGATCATTTTTAATTAATTCTCCTCTAAAATACCTTTAAAATGAGTATTTATTTGCCTTTTTTATTTCTCTATGATTTTTTATGATTTTTAGAAGTTTCAGCCATTAAAAATGATTAATTAAGCCTAATCCTATTGGCGTCAAATGGCACATTGATGCGGTGTACATTCCACGTGACATCACATGATTGGCTACTTAAAACTTATTCAACTCAATGCCTACGTGGCTACAGCGGACACGCTTTCTCGTCTATTGTTCGATCTAAGATCGAATGACTATGATTAATCCCTTAGCTTATAGGATTAAATCAAATCAATGTATCGGATCTAATCATGACAATCCATTCCGATCACTTAGAATGGACGGTGCCTGATCTAACATCACACGAGTGAGAGAGAATGGAGTCTTTTCACCATTTCTCACTTGATCCAAGCTTACCAGAGTGCGGATCAACACCAAAAGGATCCCACACCTTCACAACATCGATCTTAAGAGATCCAACAGTCAAGATCACATGAGATGCAAGTTTTCTTCAAAAATCTCCAACCTATTTTTGGCTATGGATCAATTTTGAAAGCATAACTCATTGGAGCTCAAGACCGATTGCTCGAATGAGATTGAGGAAGTCATCTAGTGAGACGAAGCTCACGAGCATCAATTGGATACCCTCGATGTTCACATGAAAGGCCATGAATCGATGATTTGGAGCTCAGCTTTGATCGAAGTCCCACCTCCGGTGCCCGAGAAGCTTAGGAGATGATTCATTCTTGGTCGATGAGGCATAGGGAAGGTGCTAAAGTAAATCTGAGTTTGATGGAGAAATGGGAATGTTTGGTCAAAAATCAGAGTGTACTATTTTGGGATGGACTGGAATGGAATTTTTTGTTCGAGGAATGAGCTTGAGAGCTTAGGGAATGGCTCTAGAAGCTTGTATTGGGTAGCTAGAGCTTTGAGGAATTATTTTTGTATGTGTTTGAGTTTAAATAAGGGGGTGTATACCCCCTTTATCTTGATCGGATGGTGGGATTGGGTTTGGCTTCTAGCTATGGGTTTCAAATGTTCAAATGAGAAGGGTGAGGTGATTTCACCTCCCATGGGTCATGGATAATCTAACCACCCCTTAGGTTAGGTTGGGCAGTGTATTAGGTGCCTAGGTGGACCATTGGGAGATTACCAAGTGGCTAAGGAATGGAAATGACCACTTACATGGGTGATTTGTCTCATGTGATTCGCTTGACCCAAGGGTAGAATGATCATTTGGCATTGGATTTGATTTGGGAAGATTTGAAATGAGCCAAAAGTGGGTTAGCCAAAATTTCAAGTCAGTTGGAGTTGATTTGGTTAGGTTTGGCATAATTTGACTAATTTTGGTAAAATTAGGTTAGGTTGGGCCAAGTTGACCAATTGATCAAATTAGGTCAAACTAAATCAAGTTCAAATGATCATTTTAGATGTTTTGGTTTAATTTTGGTTTAGTTTCACTTAGATTAGATTTTGGCTCATTTGAATTCATTTGGGTCAAATGGGTTAAGTTGACCAATTTGACCAAATTAGCCAAAGTAGCTTGGGTTGGATGTTGGGTTTACTGACTAATTGAAGATGATTGTAGGCTTTGGTTTCAATTAATTTTTTGATTTAGGCCAACTTGGACTTTTAGGTCAATTTGGGCTGGCAGGTCAATTTGGTTCAAGATCATGGCTTTAGTCAAGTTCAACAACCAATTTGGAATGAATTTGAATCATTGGTTGCAATCAATTTGGTTTATATTTTGATTTGACCCAATTTGGTCTTTAGATTAATTTGGATCAACTTGGGTCAAGAGGGCCAATTGGGTTTGGTTTGACTCAATTGAAGGTCAAGTTATATTCAAATATTAATTTTGATTTGGTATGAATCATTGGTTTCAAGGGATTTGGCTTAGGTTGCAATTTGGCTAGTTTAGGTTCATATGGGTTAAGGGGTTGACTTTCTCAAATGACCAAGTTGACTTGGTTTGACCTAATTTGTGACAATTGATCAACCTAGGGTGATCAACAATCATGATGTGGGGTTTTGATGGGCTTCATTCAATCTAATTTGGGTAGGATTATAACTTGGCTCAAATAGGTCAAATTGGCCACTTTGGGTTTAGTTGGCTTGATTTTGGGCTGAGTTTTATTTAGTTGAGTTTATATATAGATTTGGGATTGATATATAAATTCCATTGCAATTGGCTTGGGTTCAAATGAGTTTTGGTTCATTTGAACATTTCAAGTCAAAAGAAATATTATAAATTATGTTTAAAAATAATTACCATCAATGAAAATTCCATTTCGAATTCAGTATGTTCCATGTTAAAAGTATTCTTATTTGTGAATCTGCCATGATGTGTTTAGGGTAAGGAACCCGAGCAATGTCCTATCCTTCATCGACACAACACAAACACAAAATACACACAAACATATAAAACAAACACATATCTTTTATCTCGGGCTACTCTAATTTGAGATAACTCCCTCAGCGACACTCACTTAGTAGCTGCTCTTGGTCGGGCTAACGTGCCACCCTTGGTGGTCTTCTTGCTTTGGAGGATGTAAGTTTGTTATGATTTACTTCTTTACTTGGCCATTTCTCATTGACGAAGCCTTGTTAGCAGGGCTTACTACGTGGCTGGTAGGCTACCTCAAGTTCGTTTCATTTAAGAGGATGTGAGTCTACCACACTTTCTTCTTGGATTATAATCGACCGGGTCGAGTATATTTGAGGTTTAGGATAAGTCCCCAAGTGGTTCCTTCCCTCCTTACTACTTCAAGTTTGGGTCTAGTCCTTCCTCGGGGCTCCCCCTTAGTAGTAGCTCTATCTCAAATAGCATCTGTCCCATCGATAATAGACTATCCTGATGATCAGTTCCGCTTGGAAAGTTGTAAGCCTACACGATTTCTTTCTAGATTGATTGTTGCACACCGATGGGCACCTTAGGTTGGTTGGTTCTCACTATGTTGATGGATCCACCACTCATGCTAATGGATACACCATAGGTTAGTTGGTTCTCACACCTTAGGATACACCACTCATGGCAGATGTAAGTCTGCTATGCTTTCTTATTGAGTTGGCCACTGTACACTTATAGCCTTTCCTTTCTAGGGCTTAGGCTAATGCCCTTAGTAGCACCTCCCCTGTGGGCACTATATTTGGATAACATCCTTTACAATTCCATTTAGACACTACCTGGGTTATTATCGGATTGGACAGTTCCCCTTTCCTAGTAACCACCCCTATGGTTGGAGAATCCATCATGTGGATGTGCAGATTTTTCCTTAGTCTAGTAAACTTGAGATAATTTAAGGCTGACATAGTACCTTCATAGTGTGGTCCCTCGTACAACAATAGGGTTCACGCAAACATAAAAACAAAATATGTATTCACTTATGTAATAGGAGTACACCCATAGAGATACCTTTTCTTGAGAAGGCATCCTATCTTTAGGGCAGTGTTAGCAAAACTCCCTATAGGAGTCGCCTGACTACACTTGAGTTGATATAAGTCCCCAACAACATTCACTCAATAGTCTCCCCTAAGTCAAGTTTGATTTATTGTGCTACTAATAGGTCACCCCAACAATTGTTCCTTACTTTAGAAGATGTAAGTCTGTTGCACCTTCTTCCTAGCACACCCATTGCACACTAAAAGGAAACCCTTGGTTGGCTACTCTACCAGTAGTAGACTATCCCTTTGGATTTGTAAATCTAGGATAAGTCCGATATAGCTTATTCTCGGGTCCATCACACATGGTCCATAAATTAAACATATCAAATTTGATCGAGCTCACATTCCTGAATATGCCTTAAAAAAATTAAATTAAACAAACAAACCATATGAAATCACATGAATTTAAGATAAAATTAATCCTGACTACTTTTGAGTAAACATAAGTCCCTAGTGGCATTCACTCAATAGTCATCCTAGGTCAGGTTCGATTTGTTGTGCATCCAACAGCTCACCCTAGTGGTTGTTCCTCACTTTAGAAGATGTAAGTCTACTACACCTTCTTCCTAGTACAACTGTTGCACACCAAAAGATAACCCCTTAGGTTGGCTAGCTCTACTCCATATCCAGTAGACTATCCTTTTGGATTTGTAAACCTTTGGTAGGTCAAGGCTGATATAGCCCCTTCTCAATGGGTCCATCGCACACCGACAAGTTCCATACATTAACTCAGATGAAATTAAACCCAATCTGATTTTCCTTAGTGGAGTTAAATCACACCCTTCTCCCTAGTGGAGCCCCAAATCATATATAAACAAGTCAAGCAAATAAATAAAATTCAAAATTGACCTCCCCAATGGAGCCAAATTAAACCAACGCCCCTAGAAGAGTTTAAATCAAGAAAATCCAACCAAACTCTTACCCCTAGCGGATACATCCCCAAAAAAGTCTTTAAAATCAAACTCAAATCCCAATCCCCAACAAATAGCCTGAACCTGCTACCCTAGTGGAAGGCTCATATACCCAATCCCCAGTGGACTCGAGCCCATATCTCTAGCAGATATGCCTCCACATCAATTAAAAAAATAAATTAAAGTCAATTTGATCTTAATCCTCAGTGGTTTATAGATTCTTATCCTTAGCAAATCTTCTTTCCATAAATTATATAATCAAATGAAATTCAAACCTTATCCCTAGCGATTTTATTCTTTATGCCCTCGACATAGATCCCTCACATGTCATGTCCAATGCATGTGTGATCCCATAGTGGATCTCCCTCCATGTCCTTGACATGGAATTCTCATCAAATATTATTTTTTCACTTATGCACACCTTTAATACCTCAACTAAATGCATAACAATGTATTTGTTCAAATTTCATTATCTTAATATTGTAATGAACATTTTATGATTTGTGATGTAAGCTCAAACTAACTATACAATATCTTGCTAAACATATTATAGTGTAAATTAACACACTATATTTATTAGAATATATGATGTTATATTATAATTTGTAATAATATAACATATTGTCTAACATTACACCTCATCATAATCACTTAAAAGAAACAAATAACAAAATTTTCTCAAAATCTGAATAATGTTCATTTTGGATGTAAAATTGTTATTTTTTATTATAATTTTGGTGTTGCTTCTTCATGTGCGCTACGAATTTGGCCAAATTCTTCCATTTGAACCTTCAAATTTACATTTTTGTGAGTTTTGACCCAATGTATTATAACAAAAGTAAAACATACTAAAATGTACAATAACATTTAGTAACACTCCACCACATTCATATATATGTGATATTATATTATTATGTACATTATTTTTAATATGCTTTCATATATTATATTATCTTATAGTACACCTTAAAATGAATCACTTTAAGCAAAAACTTTATAAAATTTTGTTGAAAATTGAACCTTTAGTTTGAATGCAAAATTCCATTCTTTTGATTAAATGACACACCATAGCTGACCCCCAATGATATTCTCTAAAGCTTACCTTAAATTTGGCCAAATCCCATCATCTCAGCTTATAAATTAGTATTTCTATGAATTATACCGATAAAACTCTACTACTTCATATTATAATAATAAACTAAAATATGCTAAATAATAAGTAGTTATACACAATAGTATGTTATAATGCATGATGCTACACTATGTTATAACATCCTATATTATAATACACTATAACATATTATATTATATTATATTGCATATCACATCACAAGGTATTGCTTAAGATAAAAATCATAAAATTAATATAAACAATAAAATATTAAGTTATACACAATGTTTAGGTTTATTTTAGTTTATTTTATTTTATTAGTTTAGGGTTTAGGTTTAGATTTTCATTTCATTTATTTAGTTTATTTTAGTTTATAATTAGGTTTTTTTTAGTTTAGGGTTTGGGTTTTAATTTTAGGTATATTTTTGGTTTAGTATTTAGTTTTATTTTAGGTTTATTTTATTTTATTTTACATTTATTTTATTTAAGTTTTTATTTTAGGTTTATTTTATTTTATTTAGTTTAGGTTTTGAATTTTATTTTATTTAGTTTTATGTTTTATTTTATTTAATTTTTTAGGTTTAGTTTAGGTTTTAATTATTTTATTATTTTATTTATTTTATTTATTTAGGTTTTATTTTATTTTAGGATTTATTTTAGGGTTTAAAGTGTTTCTGTTTTAAGATTTAGGGTTTAGGGTTTAGGTTAAGTATGTGGTAGTTTCAGTGGGATTATTTTTATTTTATTTGTTTTATTTTATTTAGGTTTTGGGTTTAGGTTTCATTTATTTTGTTAGGTTATTTTAGATTTATCTTTTAGTTTAGGATTTATTTTATTTTAGTAGTGTTTCATCTTATATTAGCTCAGCCTAGGTCTTAGGTTTATTATATTATATTATATATTAGCTCAGGTTTAAAGCCCACTAGCCCAGGCCTGTCAGGTTTTAGTTTTGTGATCAGGGCCCAGGGCCTGGGGTTTAGGCCTGTTTAAAGCAAAGTAGGTTAAGTATATGGTCTTAGTGGTCTTCTGGTTTGGCTCCAGGGTTTAGGGATGGCTCAGGGGTCTATTTTTACTAGATCAATCTTTTTAGGGTTTGTGTGGAGTTTAGGCCCAGTTTTTAGCCCAGGTTTAGGTCAGCCTAGGCCAGGCTCTGAGGGTTTGGGCCTGAGATCTAGCCCAGGGAGGCCCAGGTTTAGAGTGTTTTATCTTTTAGGGCCTAGTGGATCAAGTTTTAGTTTATGTATTTATCTTTATACTGTCTTATTAGAAGTCTTATTTTATTAAGTTTATTATTTAGGTTTTAGCCTCAGGCCCAGGCCCAGGGCCCAGTAGTTCAGGTTGGCTCAGTATTTAGTGTTTGGGTTTTGGATTTAGTTTAGGCTAGGATCTGAGCCTGGTGGAGGGCCCAGGGATCCCAGTCAGGGTAGGCCCAGGGCCTTAGGGTCAAGGGTTAGGAAGGCCCATGGGCCAAGATTTAGGTAGGTTTGGGTTTGGTGGTTTAGTTTAGGGTTTTATTTTATTAGCTCAGGCTTATTTTTTCTTAATTTAATTTAGTCACGCCATTTTAGCTTATTATTTTATTTATAGGTTTAGGTTTAATTTATTTTTATACAGGTTTAGTTTATCTTTTATTATTATTTTAGTTTATTTAGTAGTTTATTTATTTAGTTTGTTTGATTAAGTTAGGATTTAGCTAAGGTAGTATTTGAGAAGGTTTAGGTTGCAGAGTGGTCTGGTCAGTGGTATGATTTAGGTTGGTGGGTATTTTTTTTTATAGTTTTTTTATTTATTTTGTGGTAGGTTTTAATAGGTTATTTTATTTTTGTTAATTTAGTTTTATTTTATTTTATTTTAGGTTTATTTTAATTTTATGTTTATTTTATCTTCTAGTTTTAATTTGAGCCATTTTATTTTTATTTTAGGTTTAGTTTAGGTAGTTTAGGTTTTAGTTTAGGTTTTATTTGATCTATTAATTTATTTAGATTTAAATCATTTGTGTTTATTTAGTTAGGTCTGTGGCTCAGGTGTATCAGTGGCTCAGTGGCCTAGAGGTTTAGCCAGGTTTGAGGGTGAGTTGACACAGATCTAGGTTTAGGGCCCAGGTTAGGGGCCTAGGGTCAGCCTGGGTCCAGGTAGGGTTAGTTTTAGACCCAAAGAGGGATAGTGTGGTTTAGCATAGGGTTAGTCAGTTTGGTAGTAGGGCTTTTATTTATTTATTATTTTATTACAATAAATTAAAATTAACATTTTTAGGTTTATTTAGTTTATTTTTATTTATTTTATATTAGTTTAGTTTTATTTTATTTAGTTTAGATAATTTATTTTAGTTTATTTATTTTAGTTTAAGTTTTTTTTAGTTTATTTTTTAGGTTTAGGCTTTATTTTTTATTTTAGTTTATTTTATTTTATTTTATTTTGATTTAAGTTTTATTTTTTTATTTTAGGTTTTAGGTTTTTTTTATTTTTTGTTTAGGTTTTATGCTTATTTTAGGTTTATTATTTTAGGTTTAGATTTATTTTAGTTTATTTTATTTTATTTAGGTAGTTTGGTTATTTATTATTTAGGTTTAGGTTTTATTTATTTTAGTTTAGGTTTATTTTATTTTTAGGTTTAGGTTTTTTTTAGTTTATTTAGGTTTAATTTTATTTATTTTTTTAGGTTTATTTAAAGGTTTAAGTTTTATTTAGTTTTAGGTTTATGTCATCTTTAGCATTTTATGTTTAGTTTTTTTATTTCATTGTTTTTATTTTATTTTAGGTTTATAGTTTAGGTTTAGGTTTAAGATTGAAGATTTAGACTTAGTTTTGGGGTTTAGAGTTTATGGTTTAGGATTTAGGATTTAGGGTAGTTTATTTTTATTTATGTATTTAAGTTTATTATTGTTGGTTTATTTTACATTAGTTATCTTATTAGTTTATTTAGGTTTAGTTTAGGTTTATATTTAGTTTAGTTTAGTTTTATTTTATTTTATTTTAGGGTTAGTTTATTTTATTTTATGTGTTAGGTTTTATTTTATTTTAGGTTTAGGTTATAGGTTTTATTTTGGGTTTAATTTCTTTTACATTTATTTTAAATTTTATTTAGGTATTTTATTCAAGGTTTATTTTATTTTTTTTAGTTTAAATTTATTTTATTTTAGATAGTTTTATTTCATTTTATTTTATCTTAGGTATTATTAGTTTATTTATTTTATATTTTATTTTATCACGCCAGGTTTTATTTATTTTATTAGGTTTTTTTTTTAGCTCAGTTTAGGATTTAGGATCTTGTGATTTTATAAGGGTTTAGGGTAGGTGGGTGGGGTGTGGCTCAGGGTAGCAGGGTTTAGGTTAGTGGCTGGGGTTGGCCTTAGAGAGTGTGGTTTAGGGCCAGAGTGTTGACAGTATAGTGGTGGTTATTTTTTTTTAAATAGCAAACAAGCAGTTTATTAATTTATTTATTATTTATTTTATTTTATTTTTTTTATTTCATTTTATATATTTAGTTTAGTTTATTTTAGGATTATATATTTTAGTAGGTTTAAATCAATTTATTTAGGTTTAGTTTATTGTTTTTTTTTTTTTATTTTATTTAGGTTTAAGTTGGTTTTATTTTTTTTAGTTTAGTATTTTATTTTATTCTTTAGGTTTAGCTTTATTTTAGGTTTAGGTTTTATTTTAGGTTTATTTTAGGTTTTATTTCTTGTTTTAGTTTAGGTTTATTTTAGTTTATTTTATTTCATTATTTTATGTTTAGGTTTAGTTTAGTTTATTTTATTTTAGGTTAAGTTTATTTATTTTAGTTTGGGATTTAGGCTTATTTTATTTTTATTTTAAGTTTAGGTTTTTTTAGTTTAGGGTTTAGTTTTTTTAATTTATTTTTAGGTTTATTTTTTAGGTTTATATTTTTATTTAGTTTTTATTTCATTTTATTTTAGGTTTATTTTATTTTATTTTAATGCTTAGTATTTATTTTATTTAGGTTTTTTGGTTTATTTTATTTTTTAGTTTAGTTTATGTTTTTATTTATTTTATTTTAGTTTAGTTTTTATTTATATAATAATTTATTTTTAGGTTCAGGTTTAAGTTTAGGTTTTTATTTTATTTTATTTTATTTAGGTTTAGGTTTTATTTATTTCTTTTATTTTTTAGGTTTTATTTTGTTTATGTTTAGGTTTTAGGTTTTAAGGTTTAGTGGGTTTAGGTTTAGGGTTTAGGTTTGTGGTTTAGGGTTTGGGGTTTAGGGTCTCGGGTTTTGGGTTTTGACTTGTGGTTTAGGGTTATGTTTGGGGTTTAGGGTTTTAGGATTTAGGGTTTAGGGTTTAACGTTGGTTTAAGGGTTTAGGGTTTAAGAGTAGTTTGTATATATTTTAATTTTATAATTTTTTTTAAATTAAATAAACAAAGTTTTTTTTATTTATTTAGTTTAATTTTATATTTTAGTTTATTTTATTTTATTTAGGTTTATTTTATTTTATTTAGTTTAGTTTATTTATTTTAAGATTATTTATTTTAGTTTAGGTTTTTTTTATTTTACTTTATTTTTGTTTAAGTTTAGGTTTATTTTTAGTTTAGTTTTATTTTTATTTGATTTTTTTATGTTTAGGTTTTATTTTATTTTAGGTTTAAGTTTAAGTTTTATTTTATATTTTAGGTTTAGTTTTTAACTTTTATTTTATTTCTATTTCGCTTTTAGTTAAGGTTTAGGTTTATTTTAGTTTATTTTAATTTATTTAGTTTAGGTTTAAGTCTTTTTTTAATTTACTTAAATTTTATTTTATTTTATTTTTAGGTTTATTTTTAGGTTTAGGTTTTATTTAGTTTTAATTTTATTTTATTTTTGGTTTATTTTATTTTATTTTAGGTTTAGTTTATTTTAGTTTAGTTTTATTTTTAATTTAGTCTAAGTTTCATCATTTATCTTTAGTTTAATTTTATTTTTTATTTTATTTTCTTTAGTTTAGGTTTAGGTTTAGGTTTTAGTTTAGTTTTTATTTTATTTTCATTTATTTTATTTTAGGGTTTTGGGTTTTGGGTTGTGGTTGTAAGTAGATTTGTGTTTTAGTTTTGTTTAGTTTAACGCCAGTTTAGGATTTAGGATTTAGTGGTTTAAGGTAACCAGTAGATTTAGATTTATTTTATTTAGTTTATTTTTTATTATTTTAGTTTATCTTTATTTTAATTTTATTTAAATTTTTTTTTTAGGGTTTAGTGTGTAGGATTTAAGCTTTAGGGTTTATGCTTTGTGATTTAGGGATTAAGGTTATTTAGGGTTTAGTGTGGCTTAAGGTTTAAGCTTTAGGGTTTAAGCTCAGGTTTAGGGTTTCAGGGTTTAGGGTTGAAGATTTAGGTTGGGTTTTGGGGTTTAGAGTTTATGGTTTAGGATTTAGGATTTAGGTTTAGTTTATTTTTTTATTTTATTTAGTTAAGTTTATTGTTGTATTTTATTTACATTAGTTTAGGTTTCTTATTTTAGTTTATTTTTTAGGTTTAGGTTTATTTATATTTATTTTTAGTTTAGTTTTATTTTTATTTTATTTTTGTGGTTAGTTTTATTTTTATTTTATGTTTAGGTTTAGGTTTTTTATTTTATTTTTTTAGGTTTAGGTTATAGGTTTTATTTAATTTCTTTTACATTTATTTTAAATTTTATTTAGTATTTTATTTCAAGGTTTATTTTATTTTTTTAGTCTAAGTTTAAATTTATTTTATCTAGCATAGTTTTATTTTATATTTTATTTTATTTTGGTTTAGGTAGTGGCATGGAGTTTAGTTTTTATTTTATTTTACCATTTTATCTTATTTAGGTTTAGGTTTTATTTATTATTTTTAGGTTTTATTTTAGTTTCAGGTTTAGGATCTTAGGATCTTGTGGGTTTAGGTTTAGGCCTGTGGTCAAGCCTGTTTGGGGTAGGGCTAGGGTCCAGTGGTTGCAGGTCTTGTTTTTGGGTCTTGGGTCTTCTGGGCCTGGGATTTAAGGTTTGGGCCTTGGGTAGCATCAGTTTAGAGCCTAGGTCAGAGTGCTTTAGTGCTTAAATCAGTTTAGTTAGTTTAGGTTTTTTTGTTTTAAACCTAGTAAACAAGCAGGTCAGTTTATTAATTTTATTTATTATTTATTTTAGTTTATTTTATTTTTATCTCAATTTTTTATATTATATTTAGTTTAGTTTATTTATTTTAGGATTATATATTTTAGTTTTTAAATTTCAATTTATTTTTAGGTTTAGTTTTTTTGTTTTTTATTTTATTTTAGGTCATTTTTTTTTTTTTAGTTTAGTTTTATTTTTATTTTATTCTTTAGGTTTAGCTTTTATTTTAGGTTTAGGTTTTATTTTAGGTTTATTTTTAGGTTTTATTTCTTTGTTTAGGTTTAGGTTTATTTTAGTTTATTTTATTCTCATTTAGTTTAGGTTTAGCTTAGTTTATTTTATTTTAGGTTTAGGTTTATTTATTTTAGTTTAGATTTAGGCTTATTTTATTTTATTTAAGTTTAAGTTTTTTTTAGTTTAGGGTTTAGTTTTTTTTCATTTATTTTAGGTTTATTTTTAGGTTTAGATTTTATTTAGTTTTATTTCATTTTATTTTAGGTTTATTTTATTTTATATACGTTTTAATATTTATTTTATTTAGGTTTTTTAGGTTTATTTTATTTTTAGTTTAGTTTAAATTTTTATTTATTTTATTTTAGTTTAGTTTTTATTTATATTATATTTAATTTTTAAGTTTAGGTTTTTATTTTATTTTATTTTTTATTTTATTTAGGTTTAGGTTTTATTTATTTATTTTCCTTTTAGGTTTTATTTTATTTAGTTTGTTTTAGGTTTTAAGGTTTAGTGTTGGGTTTAGTGGTTTGTGGTTTAGGGTTTGGCCTAGGGGTTTGGGTTTGACTGGGTTTAGGGTTTTTTGTGGTAGTGGTTTAGGCAGGATTTAGTGGTTTAGGGTTTAACGGTTTAAGGGTTTAAGGTTTAAGAGTAGTTTGTATTTATTTTTAATTTTATAATTTTTTTTAAATTAAGCAAACAAGGGTTTTGGTTTATTTAGTTTAATTTTATTTATTTTAGTTTTATTTATTTTATTTTATTTAGGTTTATTTTTATTTTATTTAGTTTAGTTTATTTATTTTAAGTTTATTTATTTTAGTTTAGGTTTTTTTACTTTATTTTTAGGTTTAAGTTTAGGTTTATTTTTAGTTTAGTTTTATTTTATTTGATTTTTTATGTTTAGGTTTTATTTTATTTTAGGTTTAGGTTTAAGTTTTTATTTTATATTTTTAGGTTTAGTTTTTAACTTTTTATTTTAGGTTTTGTTTAGGTTTTATTTTTAGTTTAGGTTTAGGTTTATTTTTAGTTTATTTTATTTTATTTAGTTTGGGTTTAAGTCTTTTTTTTAATTTAGGGTTTAAATTTTATTTTTTATTTATTTTTAGGTTTATTTTTTAGGTTTAGGTTTTTTTTTTTAATTTTATTTTATTTTGGTTTATTTTATTTTATTTTAGGTTTAGTTTTATTTTAGTTTAGTTTTTTATTATTTTAATTTAGTTTAGGTTTCATTTATTTTATTTTAGTTTAATTTTTATTTTTTTATTTTATTTTCTTTTAGGTTTAAGCTTTAGTTTAGGTTTTAGTTGGTTTTATTTTATTTTCATTTATTTTATTTTAGGGTCTATTTACGCTTAGGGTCTTTGGGTTGGTAGGGTGTTTAGGATTTAGGGCTCAGTGTTTGTTTGGGTAAGGCTCACATTTAGGGTTTAGGATTTCTGGTGGTTTCTAACGGCAGATTTAGACATTTAGTTTATTTTTTATTTTATTATTTAGTTTATCTTTATTTTTAATTTTATTTAAATTTTGGGTTTAATGTGCAGGATTTAAGGTCTAGGCTTTATGGTCTTAGATTGGGATCCCCTGACTGGGCCCAGGCCTGGGCTGGCCTGTGTTCATGTCTCAGTGCCTGGGCCCAGTGGTCCTGGTTTAGGGCTCAGGGCCTGTGCTCAGTGTGGCCCAGGCCCATGGCTCAGGGTCAGGTTGTATCATCAGGGTCACATAACCTGGCCCACCACTGTGGCCAGTGGTCAATTGATTTAGCCCAGTGGCCTGTGGCCCATGGCCCAGGGCTGGGGTCAGTGGCCTGTGTGGCCTCAGTGTCACCAGGACTCCAGGATCTAGGGCCCAGAACCTGGCTGGCCTGGATCTGGAACTCAGCTCAGTGCCTTTTTGGCCTGGTGGCTCACTGCCAGGTCAGGACTGTGGCCTGTGTGGCCCAGGCCTGTGGCCTGTGGGGTGGCCAGGGTCAGTGGCTCAAGATCTGGCTGGCCTGGAGCCTTTCAGGCCTGTGGGTCCTGGGCCCATAACCCAGGCTCAGGGCCTGGTTCAGCCTGCGTCAGTGTCACTTAGGGAGGTTAGGTCTCTTTATTTATAACCTTTTATTTTTTATTTTTATTTTAATTTTTATTTATTTTAGTTTATTTTATTTTTATCAGGTTTCTTTTATTTTTATTTTATTTAGTTTAGTTTATTTTAGGTTTATTTAATTTAGTTTAGGTTTTTATTTTAGTTTTTTTTAGGTTGACATTTATTTTTTAGTTTAGTTTTATTTTTATTTTATCTTTTAGGTTTAGGTTTTATTTTTTTATTTTTAGGTTTAGGTTAAGGTTTTTATTTAGTATTTTAGGTTTACATTTTAAGTTTTTATTTTAAGTTTATGTTTAGGTTTTATTTTTAAGTTTAAGTTTGTTTTTTCTTTATTTATTTTATTTATTTTAGGTTTAGGTTTTTATTTTAGTTTAGTTTATTTTACTTTAAGTTTTTATTTTATTTTATTTTATTTTAGTTTAGGTTTTTAGTTTAGGGTTTGTTTTATTTTTAATTTATTTCTAGGTTTATTTTTTTAGGTTATTTAGTTTTTATTTTATTTTATTTTATTTATTTTATTTTATTTTAGATTTAGTTTTTATTTTATTTAGGTTTTTTATTTTTTAATTTAGCTTAGGTTTTTATTTATTTTATTTTAGCTTGTTTTTATTTTTTTATTTTATTTTCTTTAGGTTTAGGTTTAGGTTTTGGTTTAGGTTTAGGTTTTAATTCAACTTTTATTTATTTATTATTAATTTTTTTAGGTTGAGTTTTGGGTTTGGGTTTAGGGTTTAGGGTTTGGGGTTTGTTTTAGGGTTTAGGGTTTTTGGTTTAGATTTTGGGTTTAGGTTTAAGATTTGGTTTAGGATTTGGGTTAAGGATTTATGGTTTAGGTTTAGGTTTAGGTTAAGGTATAAGGTTTAGGGTTTTTGGCTTTTTTTAATGGAGAATAAATTTAGATTCAACATTTCTTCTTTTCGATTTCATCAACCAAGTAACACACCAAGTTTTCTAAGACATAAATGATAACAAAGATCAGAAATGGTCACGTATAAAGCAAATCAAAAACCCTAGATCACTAAAACCATCTCTACTATAAAGACACAGTTCCATAAATAACAGATTGGATAGGTCGTTCTTTAGTTTCTTCAGTTCCCATCGGAATCACCCCAGCCTCTCGAGTAGCAGGATCCACCATCATATCCCTGATCTCCCACTTTGCCATTGCCATGATTGTAACATTTATCACTCCTCCTGCCTCCATAACCACCACTGCTCTGACCGCCACCTCCATATCCACCAACACCTCTAGATCCTCCACCACCACTACGATAACTACCACCTCCGCCTTCGCCTCCACCGCTTGATCTTGAATGAGCCTGCTGATGGTGATGTGCCATCAAGGTTCACGCCCATTCATTTGGGTTTAGTTTAGGTTTATTATGAGGTTTTAGGGTTTAGGTTTATTTTTAAATTTATATTTTTAGGTTTAGTTTTAGGGTTTGGGGTTTAAGGTTTAAGATTAAAGTTTAGGGTTTAGGATTTAGGGTTTAGGGTTTTAGGGTTTATGCTTAGTTTGGTTTGTAATTAGGGTTTGTTAAGGGTTATTAAAGACTTAGGGTTTTAGGGTTTAGGCTTAAGATCTGGGGTTTAAGGGTTTAGGGTTTAAGGTTGTAGGTTTAGGTCTTAGGGTTTAGGGTTTAAGGTCAGGTTAATGGCAGTGGTTTAGAGTTTAGGGTTTATTGCAAACGATTTAGTGTTTAGAGCCTAATGTTTAAGGTTTTGGTTTTTTATTTTATATTTTATTTTATTTTACGCTTAGTTTCATTTTATTTTTTTTTTATTTTAGGTTTATATTTATTTTATTTTAATTTATTTTATTATTTTATTTTATTTTATTATTAAGTTTGGTTTAAGCCTTAGCTACACTTTATCTTATCTTTATCTTTGATCTTTATCTAGCCTCAGATCTTTTTTATTTAGATCAGATCAGGCCTTTTCTTTTGTGCCCAGTGGCTCAGTGCACACCCATCTTAGGCCCATGGTCTAATTCTTGGTCAACGGTCAGTGGCCCAGGGCCCAGAGCCCAGTGTTTAGGCCTTTAGGGCCTAGGATCTGAGCCCAGGATCAGGTCAGATCATGACTCCGTCACCAGGGCCTGTGGCCCAAGATCTGTGGCTCAGCCTGTGGCCTGTGGCCTTTAGGCCCAGGTCAAGGTTTAGATCATGGTGGCCAGGGCCTGGCCCACCTGCCCAGTGCTCAGGGTCAGTGGCCTTGGGCCCAGGAGGGAGGCTCAGTCCTGGGGTTCAAGTAAGATCTGTAGTGGCTGTGGCCTGTGGCCTCAGCGCTCAGGATCTTCAGGCTCACTGAGTCTACTTTAGGATCTGGCTGAGTCATGGTGCAAGCCCAGGGCCTAGGTGTTAGCCTTGGGTGGCCTAGGTCCGCAGTACTTAGGATCAGGGCCTAATGCCCAAGGCCTAGGGTCATTTTAAAAAAAACCAAGCAAACCCACGCCTAGGTCATTCTAGTTTATTTTAATCATCTTTAGTCATTTTATCTTTTTATTTATTTATGTATTTTATCTTATTAGTGCAGGGCCTAAGATCATCCCTAGTTTATGGCCTGGCCGTCAGATGTCCAGGGCTCAGGATCTGGTGGTCCAACCCTGCCCAGCTGGCTCAAGTGATCTCAGTGGCCTCAGTTTAGGCCTTAGGTGGCTCACGCCTCTTTGGTCTGGGCATGGGTCAAAGGTGAGGTCTAGGGTTTATCATTTGGCTCAGGGCCATTTTCAGGGTCTTTGGATTCCAGATCTGGTTTAGGGCTCATGGCTCATGGCCTTGCCCGCAGGTCAGGGCCCGGGGGCCTAGAGCTAGGCCTGGTGGCTTGGCCATGGTCATAGGATCTGGGGCCAAGGCCTGGGGGCTCAGTGGTCTTAGGGTTTGGCCTAAGGCTCAGTGGCCTTTGTGGGTTTATGTTTAGGAGGTGGATTAACAGGCCTAGGGCTCAGTGGCTTTAAGGCCCAGTAGGGCTGTGGCCTGGGGCTCTTTTAGGTCAGCAAGCTAGCTAGGCTAAAGCTCAGGGCCTATGTCAAGATTTATGGTAAGGCTCAGGGGTCAGCTTTAATGTGCCATTTATTTTATTTTATCTTTGGGTTTATTTAATTTTATCTTAAGTTTAGCTTTTATTTTATTTAGGTTTTATTCTTAGGTTTATTTTATCTTTTAAATTTAGGTTTATTTATTTAATCTTAATTTATTTTATTAAGATATTTTATATTAATTTTAGGTTTAGATTTAAATTTTGGTTTTCTATTTATTTTATTTTATTTATTTTTTACATTTTTTTTATTTATTTTATTTTTAAGCTTCATTTAGTTTAGGTTTAGGTTAGTCCAGGTCTGGGTTTGTGGTCAGGTGGGGTTAGAATTTGTGGTTTTTAGCCAGGTGTGGCCTAAGGTTTAGGCTCAGGGTCCAAGGTTTGGGTTTTAGTATTTAGAGTTAGTTTTAGGGGTTAGGGTTTAGGGCCAAGGTTTTGGTTTATTTTATTATTTTTTTAAAATTAAGTAAAACAAGATTGTTTAAGTTTATTTTATTTATTTTTTTTTATTTTTATTTTGGTTTATTTTATTTTATTTAGTTTGGTTTATTTATTTTAGGTTTATTTGTTTTAGTTTAAGTTTTATTTTAGTTTATTTTTAGGTTTAGCCACGCTTTATTTTTAGTTTAGTTTATTTTATTTTATATTTTAGTTTTAGGTTTTATTTTTTTATTTTAGTTTAGATTTAGGTTTTATTTTATTTTTAGGTTTAGGTTTCAAGTTTTTATCTTAGGCTTATTTTAGGTTTTATTTTAAGTTTAGTGTAAGTTTATTTTTTGTTTATTTTATTTTATTTAGTTTGGGTTTAGGTTTTATTTATTTTAGTTTACTTTATTTTGTTTAGGTTTAGGTTTATTTTATTTTATTTTAGGTTTAGGTTTTATTTAGTTTGGTTTAGGTTTTATTTTTATTTTTGGCTTTATTATTTAAGTTTAAGTTTTATTTTATTTTATTTTAGGTTTATTTTATTTTATTTTAGATTTACTTTTATTATATTTAGGGTTTTATTTTAAATTTTGTTTAGGTTTTATTTATTTTTATTTTAGGTTATTTTAGGATTTAGGGCTCAGGGTCTGGTTTTGGGTTTAGGGCTCAGTCAGGGTTTAGTGGCTCAGGTGGCTGGGTAGGGTTTTAGGGTCAGGGTCAGGTCCAGCTAGGGCTTAGAGTTTAGGATCAGTGTCACCAAGGCATGTAGGGCCTGGAGTTTATGGTTTAAGGTACTGATTTTATTTTATTTTTTTATCTTGGTTTATTTTTGGTTTTACATTTAGCTTTTATCTTATTTAGGTTTTATTATTATGTTTATTTTATCTTTAAGTTTAGTTTAGGTTATTATTTATCTTATTTTAGTTTATTTTATTACCATTTATATTATTTTGTTTAGGTTTAGGTTTTTTTATGTTTTTATTTGTCTTATCTATTTAGGCTCAGTTTATTTATTTATCTTATTTTTAAAACTCCATCTAGTCCAGTTAAGGTTTTAGGCCTAGTGGCCCAGGTTAGCCCAGGTCACATGTGCCTGGGTTTGGGGCTCAAGATTTAAAAGGTAGGCCAGTCAGGGCCCAGTGTTTAACAGTGGTTTAGGGTTTAGGGTTTTGGATTTAGGATTTAGGGTTTAGTGTTCAGGGTTTAGGGTTTAGGGTTGTAAGGTTTAGGGTTTAAGGTTCTAGGGGGTTTATGGTTTAGGGTTTAGGGTTTAAGGCTTAGAGTTTAGGGTTTTTTTTTGGGTTTAGGGTTTAGGGTTTGTGGGTTTAGGTTTAGTGATTGTGGTTTTAGGTTTTAGGGTTTTGTGTTTAGTGTTTGGGTGTGGTTTGGGGCTTTAGTGGTTTTATGGTTTTATGGTTTTCGTGGTTTAGGGTTAATGGTTTTTAGGGTTTAGGGTTTAGAGTATAGATTTCTTGTTTAGGGTTCACATTCTAGTTCAGGGTTTAGGGTTTTTGGTTTTTCTAATAGAGAATAAAATCATTTTAAACATTTCTTCTTTTCAATTTCATCAACCAAGTAACCCACCATGTTTTCTAAGACACAAGCTAGAACATAGATAAGAAATGAGCACACATAGAGCAAATCAAAAATGTTAGATAACTAGAACTTTTCTAATATAAAGACACGCTCTATAAGTAGTAGATCGGATCGACCATTTTTTAGTTTCTCCAGTTCCCATCAGAACCACCTTGGCTTCTCGAGTGGTGGGATCCACCATCATATCCTGATTTCTCCCTCCGCCACCACAACGGCTATAACCTCTATCGTTCCTCCCGCCTCCATAACCACCATTACTTCGACCACCACTATGATAACTACTGCCTCTGCCTATGCCTCCTCCACCATATCTAGACTGAGCCTAATTGACGGTGATGTTCCTGCCATTAAGGTTTTTCCCATTCTTAGGGGTTAGGTTTATTAGGCTATAGGGTTTAGGTTTATTTATTATTTATTTAGTTACTTTAGGTTTAGATTTATGGTTTATGGTTTAAGGTTTAGGTTTAGGTTTAGGTTTATTAGGTTTTAGGGATCGGGTATATTTTTTAATTTATTTAATTACTTTAAGTATGGCTAGGGTTTGGTTGTGGTGGGTTTAGGTTTAGGTTTTGTGGATTTATGGTTTTATGGTTTGTGGTTTGTGGTTTAAGGTTTAGGTTTTAGGTTTGGGTGGGGTCAGTGGCTCAGGGTAGGGCTCAGATCAGGCTGTGGCCTAGGGTTTAGTTCACACTCACCCACTATGGTTTAGGGCCTGGGCCTGTGGCCTGTGGCTCACTCAGGTCAGCCACTAGAACTGCAGGGGTCATGGTCAGCTAGTGGTCAGTGGCCCAAGGTTTAGGTTTAGTGGCCTATGGTTTAGGCCTGATGGAGGGCCTGGTGGTGGGGGATGGTCTTGAAGGCCTTAATGGCCTGGGGGTTGTGGCCTGGGAGATTTAGTGGGCTCAGGGTAAGATTTAGGTTGTGGATTTAAGCCAGCCTATTTTAAAGTTTATAGGTCATGGCTATTTATTATTTATTTCTTAGTTTATTTTGGATTAATCATTTATTTATTTTCCCTTTAGATTTTATTTTATTTAGGTTTTATCCATAGATTTATTTTACTTTTTTAGTTTAGTTTATTTTATTTATTTTATTTTATTTTTATTAGTTTATCTTATATTATTTTAAGGTTTAGGTTTAGGTTTTTATTAATTTTTATTTTATTTTATTTAGGTTTAGGTTTTATTTATTTATTTTATTTTTAGGATTTATTTAGTTTAGGTTTAGGTTTTAGGTTTTGTGGTTTGGTCCGTGGTTTAGGTTTAGGATTTTGGGTTTAGTTTTTTTTGGGGTTTGGGGGGTTAGGTTTAGTAGTGGGTTTAGTGTTTAGGGTCTGGGGTTTAAGGTTTATGATGTGTTTTAGGATTTATGGTTTCTGATTGGTTTAGGTTTTAAGGAGGGGGTTTTAATGTGGGGTTTGTGGGCTTAGTTTTTTTTTTTGGTTTAGGGTTTGTGGGGTTAGGGTTTAGGTTTTGTGGTTTAGGGATTTAGGGTTTTATGGTTGTGGTTTTTTTTACTTATGGTTTAGGTATAGGTTTTGGTTTAGGTTCAGGTTTTATTTTAGGGTTTAGGGTTTTTGGTTTTTTTTAACAGAGATGAAATTCAAATTAAACATTCCTTCTTTTCAATTTCATTAACCAAGTAACCCACCAAGTTTTCTAAGATGCAAGCGACAACATCGATAAATAATGAGCACACATAGAGCAAATAAAAAATCCAAGATAATTAGAAGCATCTCTACTATGAAGACACATTTCTGTAAGCAGCAGATCAGATCTACCATTTTTCAGTTTCTCTAATTCCTATCAGAACCACCCTGACCTCTCGAGTGGCAGGATCCACCATCATATCTCGATTTCTCCCTCTGCCACCATAATGGCTATAACCTCTGTCATTCCTCCCGCCTCCATAACCACCACTGTTGTGACCACCACTGTGATAACCGTGGCCTCTGCCTTCACATGCACCGCCATATCTAGACAGAGCCTGGTTGACGGTGATGTTCCTACCATCAAGGTTATGCACACTCTTAGGGTTCAGGTTAATGTTTAGGTTTATTAGGTTATAGGGCTTAGGTTTATTTTATTTATTTATTTAGTTACTTTAGGTTTATGTTTATGGTTTGGTTTGTGGTTTAGGTTTAGTTTAGTTTATTAGGTTTTAGGATCAAGTTTATTATTTAATTTATTTAATTACTTTAGGTTTAGTTTAGGGGTTAGGTTTAGGGTTTAGGTTACGATTTAAGGTTTAGGGTTCACGATTTAGGGATTTAGTATTTATTCCTTTAGGGTTTAGGGTTTAGGGTTTAGGGTTTAAAGTTTAGGGTTTAGGGTTTAGAGTTTGGGTTGGGTTTGTGGAGGTTTAGGGTTTAGTTTAAGATTTAGGTTTTAGTGTTGTGGTTTTGTGGATTTAGGGTTTAGGGTTTATGGTTTAGGGTTTAGGGTTTACAGTTTAGGGTTTATGATTTAGAGTTTAAGGATTAGGGTTGTATGGGGTTTTAGGGTTTATGGTTTAAGGATTAGGGTTGTATGTTGGTTTAGGGTTAGTTTAAGGTTTAAGGTTTAAGTTTTAGGGTTTATTGAAAGGCCTGCCAAAAACTTCTCGATGAGATCATGTTCAATGAGGTCAAGCACCTCAGGATTGAACACCAAACCATCATCATACAAGACTAGATGATAAGGCCATGAGATAATAGGCTAATCCCCAACTTAGCAAGGAGAGAATCCTCTGAGGATCCCACCTTATCGCCTTTTTAATCAGCTCAACTAGGGTGATAATTTCAATAGTACCCTTGTTAATCTTAGTTGGGATGTTGAGAAGCTGGAAGAAAGAAGTCTGTGAAGGATCTAGACTAGTGTTCCTTGGAGGAACCATAACATCAATAGGTGCAACAAGACCAAGATGGGCGGAGCACCAACTCGCAATTCACAACATCTTCACCGACTTCTTTAAGATCACCTTCATAAAAAATCCTCAACCGGGTTTAGGTTTATGGTTTAGGTTTTAGGGTTAGGGTTTAGGGTTTAGTTAGGATTTAGGGTTTAGTGTTTAGTAGGGTTTGTGGGGTTTAAGGTTAGAGTTTGGGAGGTTTAGGGTTAGCTTAGTGTTTAAGGGTCAAGGTTTAGGTGATTATACAGGGTTTAGGTTTTTTTGGGTTTAGGGTTAAGGGTTTTATGGTTTTACGGGTTTAGGGTTAAGGGTTAAAGTTAGGGTTTAGGGTATAAGGTTTAGGGTTGTCAGGGTTTATGGGTTTAGGTTAGTTGTTTTGGGGTTTAGGGATTAAGGTTTAGGATTTAGGGTTTAGGGTTTACAATTTTTTTCAAAATAAATTAAGTAAACCATTAGGTTAAGGTTTATTTAATTTATTTAGTTTATTTTATTATTTTAGTTTATTTTAGTTTTTATTTTTATTTAGTTTTCTTTTTTATTTTTGTTTAGTTTATTTTATTTATTTTTGGTTTATTGATTTTAGTTTAGGTTTTTTATTTTAGTATATTTTATAGGTTTATGTTTAGGTTTATGTTCGTTTTTTAGTTTTGTTTTATTTTTATTTTATTTTTTAGGTTTTATTTTTTATTTCTAAGTTTAGTTTTATTTTTAAGTTTTATTTTTATGTTTAGGTTTAGGTTTATTTTTAAATTATTTTATTTTATTTAGTTTGGTTCAGTTTATTTTAGGTTTAGGTTTAGGTTTTATTTAATTTAGTTTAGGTTTATGTTTATGTTTATTTTGTTTAATTGAGGTTTATGTTTTTTTTATTTAGTTTAGGTTTAGGTTTTATTATTTATTTATTTTTTCAGTTTATTTTATGTTTATTTTTTTAGGTTTATGTTATTTTAGTTTTATTTTATTTTATTTTAGGTTTATTTTATTTTATTTAACTTTAGCTTTTATTTTATTTAAATTTTAGTTTTAGGTATTTTATTTAGTTTAGTTTAGTTTATTATTTTAATTTAGTTTTATTTTATTTTAGGTTTTAATAGGTTTAGGTATGTTTAGATTTTAGGTATTTTATTTTATTTTAATTTATTTAGGTTTAGGTTTTATTTATTTATTTTTAGGTTTATAGTCTGGGCTCAGCCTTAGGTTGTGGCCTGTGGAGTCTGGGGCCCAGGGCCTGTGGCCCAGTTTGGGGCCTGGGCCCAGGACTAGGTTGCAGCTCAGGGCCTGTGGTTAAGGTCAGGGTGTGGCCCAGCCAGTGGCCAGGGTCAGCTTTATGGTTTAGATCAGGCTGCATCAGGACCCAAGCCCAGGGCCTGGATAAGTCAACGCCTTAGTGTTTAGAGCCAGATCCAGTGAACCCATAAGGTACCCGCCAACCCCAGTGGCCTGGGGTCATTTAGGGGCCTGGGTGATCAGCCCAGCCTTTGGCACTCGGATCAGGGAGGGTTTAGTGAGTTGAGCCTGGGCTCAGGGTTTAGGGTTTGGTGGCTCAGTATTTAGGTCAGGGTTGGGGTTTGGCCTGGGTTTAAGCCTGGGGCCAGGCATTTACAGTTTACTGCCATTTTATGGTCAGTTTTACATAGTTTAAGTTTAGGGTTTAGTTTATGGTCTTTACCACCAGGCTAGGGTTTAGGGTTTAGGGTTTATCTGTTACTGGCCAGGGTATATGGTTTAGGGTTTTAGGGATCTTTTAAAAATTTTAGTCTTAGTTTAGGAATATTTTTATTTTTTTATTTAGTTTATTTAGGAGTTTAAGTTTATAGTTTAGGTTTATTTATTTTGTTTAATTTATTTTATTTTATTTTAGTTTAGGTTGTATTTATTTTTTAGGTTTTTATTTTTAGTTTAATTTTGGTATAAGTTTATTTAGGTTTATTTTATTATTTATTTAATTAGTTTATTTTTTTAATTTATGTTTAGGCTTTATTTTTTATTTTAGTTTATTTTCTATTTTGTTTAGTTTAGGTTTTATTTCGGTTTAGTTTAGGTTTTTAGGTTTTATTTATTTTTTATTTAGTTTATTTATTTTTAGTTTTTTTTAGTTTAGTTTAGTTTATTTTATTTAGTTTTTAGTTCATTTAATTTAGGTTTAGGTTTATTTTTTTTTATTTAGTTTAGTTTAGGTTTAGAGTTTAGGTTTTATATAGGTTGAGGTTTAGGTTTTATTTAGGTTTAATTTTATTTTGTTTATTTATTTTTATTTAGGTTTATATAGTTTAGTTTATTTTGTTTAGGTTTTATTATTATTTAGATTTAAGTTTAGGTTTAAGTGTTATTTAATATATTTTATTTAGTTTTTATTTTAGGTTTAGGTTTTGTTTAGGTTTATTTTATTATTATTTAGGTTTAGGTTTTTTTATTTTTAGTTTAGTTAATTTGGGTTTAAGTTTAGGTTTATTTAGGTTTATTTAGTTTAGGTTTTTTATTTTTAGGTTTTGGTTTATTTATTTTATTTTAGTTTTTATTTTTATTTTATTAGTTCAGTTTATTTAGCTTACTTATGTAGGTTTATCAAGGTTTATTTTTAGTTTATGTTTAGGTTTATTTCTTTTAATTTAATTTAGTTTTTTTATTCTTAAGCTTATTTACTTTTAAGTTTTATTTAGTTTAGGTTTAGGTTTATTTTTAATTATTTTTTAGGTTTTAGTTTATTTAGTTTAGTTTAGGTTTAAGATTAGGATTATTTATTTAGGTTTAGGTTTAGGTTTATTTATTTTATTTATTTAGGTTTAGGTTTAGGATTTATTTAGATTAGCTTATTTAGTTTTATTTTATCTTGGGTTTAGGGTCTAGGTTTAAGTATAGTTTAGGTTTGTTTTTATTTATTTATTTAGTATTGTTTTGATAAGTTTATTTATTTATGTTTATTTTTTGTTTAGTATATTTTTATTTAATTTTTTTTATCTTTTTTATTGTTTTATTTATTTTTGTTTATTTTTATTTTTATTTTTAGTTTAGGTTTAGGTTTAGGTTTAGGTTTTTATTTTATTTTATGTATTTATTTAATTTAATTTATTTTATTTTTTAAAGTATATATAGTTTAGGGTTTGTTTTATTTTAAGTTTAGGTTTTATTTATTTTTATTTATGTTTAGGTTTAGTTTATTTTTAGGTTTAGGTTTAGGGTTTAGGTTTATTTAGTTTTAGTTTAGGTTTATTTCAGTTTTGTTTATTTTATTTAGTTTAGGATTATTTATTTAGTTTAGTTTATTTTAATTATTTAGGTTTAGGGATTATTTAGTTTATTTTAGTTTAGTTCTTAGTTTAGTTTATTTAGTTTAGTTTAGGTTTATTTAGTTTACTTTTATCTTTATTTTTATTTATTTTTTTTAGTTTAGGTTTATTTAGGTTTAGGTTTATTTAGTTTATTTATTTATTTATTTTATTTTTTATTTATTTAGGGTTTAGGTTTTTTTTTTAGGTTTAGGTTTAGGTTTAGGATTAGTTTAGGTTTATTTTAGTTTAGTTTATTTAGTTTATTTTTATTATAGGTTTATTTATTTATTTTAGGTTTTTTATTTAGTTTATTTTATTTAGTTAGCTAGTTTAGGTTTAGGTTTAAGTTTTATTTATTTAGGCTTAGATTTAATTTATTTAGTTAAGGTTTATTTAGTTCAGTTGAGTTTAGGCTTAGTTTAGTTTAGGGTTTAGGTTTAGGTTTAGGTTTTTTTGTGGTTTATTTTTAGTTTAGTTTATTTAATTTAGTTTATTATTTAGTTTAGTTTAGGTTTAGGTTTGTTTTATTTATTTATTTTATTTTAGGTTTTTAGTTTAGGTTTAGGTTTAGGTTTTGGTTTATTTAGTTTAGGTTTAAGTTTATTTAGTTAGGCCATAGATTTAGGTTTAGGATTATGTTTAGGTTTTAGTTTTATTTTTAGGTTTATTTTATTTAGTTTATTTTATTTAGTTTAGGTTTAGGTATTTATTTATTTAGTTTATTTAGGTTAAGGATTAGGTTTATTTATTGAAATTTTTATGTTTATTTATTTTAGTTTAGGTTTAGCTTTAGGTTTAGGTTTATTTATTTTGGTTTATTTTTAGTTTTGTTTATTTAGTTCCATTTTATGTTTAGGTTTAGGTTTAGGTTTATTTAGGTTTAGGTTTAGGTTTATTTTATTTTTAGTTTATTTATTTATTTTTCATTTTTATTTATTTTAAGTTCAAGTTTGAGTTTAGGTTTTTTGGTTTATTTATTTAGGTTTAGGTTTATTTAGTTTAGTTTAGGTTTAATTATTTAGTTTATTTTAGTTTAATTTTAGGTTTAGGTTTAGGTTTTATGTTTAAGTTTAGGTTTAGATTTCTTTAGTTTAGTTTAGGTTAATTTATTTTATTTTTACTTGGTTTAGTTTATTTATTTAGGTTTAGGTTTAGGTTTATTTCTTAGTTTAGGTTTAGGTTTATTTAATTTTTTATTTAATGATAGTTTAGGTTTAGGTTTAGGTTTATTTTATTTAGTTCAGGTTTAGGTTTAGGTTTAGGTTTATTTAGTTTAGTTTATTTTTTTTATTTAGTTTAGGTTTAGGTTTATTAAAGATTAGGATTAGGTTTAGGTTTAGGTTTAGATTCATTTTAGCTTATTTAGTTTAGGTTTAGGTTTCAGTTTATGTTTATGTTTAGGTTTAGGTTTTATTTATTTAGTTTTGGGTTTAAGTTTATTTAGGTTTTAGGTTTAGGTTTAGGTTTAGGCTTATTTAGTTTTTATTTATTTTATTTTTTATTTATTTAGTTTATTTATTTAGGGTTAGGTTTATGTTTAGGTTTAGGTTTATTTAAGTTTATTTTTTTACTTTAGGTTTAGGTTTATTTTATTTATTTTTTATCTGTATGTTTAGGTTTAGGTTTATTTTATTTAGTTTAGGTTTAGTTTAGTTTATTTTAGTTTAGTTTATTTTATTTATTTAGTTTAGTTTAGGTTTAGGTTTATTTATGTTTTTAAGATTAAGTTTATTAGTTTATTTTAGTTTATTTAGTCTTTTAGGTTTAAGTTTAGTTTAGTTTGTTTAGGTTTATTTTTAGTTTAGGGTTTAGGTATATGTATAGGTTTTATTTAGGTTTATTTAGTTTAATTTAGTTTATTTTTTAGTTTATGTTTATTTATTTTAGATTTAGGTTTAGGTTTAAGTTTTGGTTTATTTTAATTAGTTTATTTATTTAGTTTATTTTAGTTTAGTTTAGGTTTATTTAGTTTATTAGTTTAGTTTATTTTAGTTTAGGTTTAGGTTTCGATTTATTTTTATTTAGTCTATTTAGTTTATTTAGGTTTAGTTTATTTTAGTTTAGTTTAGTTTATTTTAGTGTTTATTTTATTTAATTTACTAGGTTTAGGTTAATTTTAGGTTTTAGTTTATTTATTTTATTTTTTAGTTTAGTTTAGCTTAGTTTAGGTTTAGGTTTAGGTTTAGGTTTATTTTTTTTAGTTTAGGTATATTTTTAGTTTGGTTTATTGTAAGGTTTATTTTAGGTATAGGTTTATTTAATTTTAGATTAGTTTAGGTTTATTTTATTTTGGTTTAGGTTTTGGTTTTATTTATTTAGTTCAGGTAGAGGTTTAGGTTTATTTTAGTTTAGATTTAAGTTTAGGATTTAGGTTTAGGTTTTATTTAGTTTATTTTATTTTAGTTTATAGGTTTATTTCAGTTTAGTTTAGTTTAAGTTTATTTATTTAGTTTAATTTTTTTATTTTAGGTTTAAGTTTAGTTATTTTAGGTTTATTTTAATTTAGTTTAATTTATTTTAGTTTTATTTTAGGTTTAGGTTATATTTTTTTAGTTTAGTTTAGGTTTTTTAGTTTAGTTTTATTTAGTTAATTAGGTTTAGGTTTTTTTAGTTTAGGTTTAGGTTTATTTAGTTTATTTATTTAGTTTAGGTTTAGATTTACGTTAAGTTTAGGTTTATTTATTTAGTTAAGTTTATTTATTTTAGTTTATTTATTTAGGTTTAGGTTTAGGTTTATGTTTATTTTTATTTTAGGTTCATTTAGGTTTATTTATTTAGGTTTAGGTTTATTTTTATTTAGTTTAGTTTATTTAGTTTATATAGGTTCAGGTTTATTTAGTTTCAATTTATTTAGGTTTAGGTCTATTTAGTTTAGTTTAAGTTTAGGTTTAGGTTTATTTTATAGATTGTTGTAAAAATATTAATGAAACGATTGACAAATGGACAATAGAAAATAGTTTAGCAATTTTTAATTACACTCTTCAGGGAGAAGATGCATATAGTTTTATAGAAAATACACTTACTGGAATTTGTAAAAAATGGTTTTTAGGCTTACGTTTAGAGCAAAAACAAGCTATTATATCTACTTGTTTAGGTGAACGTACCGTCCATACCCCTGGAAGATGGCTGTTATATATGCATAATTTATTAAAAGCGAATTTCTGGGATATACTATAAAATATACTGCTGAAGAAGAAAAAAAACAAATAAATAGAAGAATAAAACTCAGTATTAGGTATATGCAATATCTGTTATTTACAAATACAATCAATATCGAAATACTTTTACAATATTTTAGCTAATGATCGATATATGCTACACCATCTTATACATATAAATCTATCTAATTCTTACCACTCTAAACTAAAAGAAGAACAAGAACGTAACAAATGTCTTAAATTAGAAGAATTAGACGATGACATTTATCATGCCTAAATTAAATAAAGAATATCTCGAAAAAGAATTTAATAGAATTCGAGATATATTAAACATTAACATTTCTAACAATCAGTTAGAAATCTTCGCTGAAGAACAATCATTTCACATATAAAGCCCCCTAGGAAACTTTAATGAATGGATGGTAATTAGTTATATGATTATTAAACAACAATATGAACTCGGATTAAGTTTGAATACTTCAAACAATATAAGCACAAAGGATATATGGAACTAAATCAAACTCAGAATAATAATACCAAAACATTTAAAAATCTTTACAAAGTAGGTATAAAACTTTAACTTATAAAGCACTAGTAATATTAATGAACTAGGAAAAGAGTTAGAAAATCAATAGATCCTTAATAATAATATAGCATATAATTGCAATGTGTCACTAAATTTGATTTACAAAATATAAATAATACACTTCCATGGTATCTAGAAAAAACTTTAAAACCACCGTAAAGTAATATTCAAGGAGCAATCAGAATTAATGAAATCATTGACATAAAAGAACCCTCACAAGAACTTGATGAGTTAATCTCTATTCTAAATAAACATCAATTTAGGTTTAGGTTTAGGTTTATTTAGTTTAGTTTATTTAGTTTATTTTTTATTTTAGGTTTATTTATTTAGGTTTAGTTTAGGTTTTTTTTTATTTAGTTTAATTTATTTAGTTAGCTTAGGTTTAGGTTTAGGTTTAAGTTTTATTTAGGTTTAGGCTTAGATTTAATTTATTTAGTTAGGGTTTATTTAGTTTCGGTTTAGGGTTTAGGTTTAGTTTAGTTTAGGGTTTAGGTTTAGGTTTAGATTTATTTTTGGTTTATTTTTAGTTTAGTTTATTTAGTTTAGTTTATTATTTAGTTTAGTTTAGGTTTAGGTTTGTTTAATTTATTTATTTTATTTAGTTTATTTTTTAGGTTTTATTTTAGGTTTTTGGTTTAGGTGTAGGTTTAGGTTTTAGTTTATTTAGTTTAGGTTTAAGTTTATTTAGTTTAGGCATAGATTTAGGTTTAGGTTTAGGTTTTAGTTTTATTTTTAGGTTTATTTTATTTAGTTTGTTTTATTTAGTTTAGGTTTAGGTATTTATTTATTTAGTTTATTTAGGTTAAGGATTAGGTTTATTTATTTAATTTTTTAGGTTTATGTAATTTAGTTTAGGTTTAGCTTTAGGTTTAGGTTTATTTATTTTGCTTATTTTTATTTTTTGATTATTTATTTATTTTTAGTTTTTATTTATTTTAAGTTCAAGTTTGAGTTTAGGTTTTTAGGTTTATTTATTTAGGTTTAGGTTTATTTAGTTTAGTTTAGGTTTATTTATTTAGTTTATTTTAGTTTAAGTTTAGGTTTAGGTTTAGGTTTTATGTTTAGATTTAGGTTTAGATTTCTTTAGTTTAGTTTAGGTTTATTTATTTTATTTTTACTTGGTTTAGTTTATTGATTTAGGTTTTAAGTTTAGGTTTATTTCTTAGTTTAGGTTTATTTTATTTAGTTCAGGTTTAGGTTTAGGTTTAGGTTTATTTAGTTTAGTTTATCTATTTTTATTTAGTTTAGGTTTAGGTTTATTAAAGATTAGGATTAGGTTTAGGTTTAGGTTTAGGTTCATTTATTTTATTTAGTTTAGGTTTAGGTTTTATGTTTAGTTTAGGTTTATTTATTTAGTTTTGGCTTTAAGTTTATTTAGTTTTTTATAGGTTTTAGACTTATTTAGTTTAGTAGTTTATTTATTTTATTTATTTTAGTTTTAGTTTATTTTATTTAGGTTTATGTTTAGTTTAGGTTTATTTAAGTTTATTTTACTTTAGTTTAGTTAATTTATTTATTTATTTTATTTATATGGGTTTAGGTTTATTTATTTTATTTAGTTTAGGTTTAGTTTAGTTTTTTAGTTTAGTTTATTTTATTTATTTAGTTTAGTTTAGGTTTAGGTTTATTTAAGTTTGGGTTTAGATTTAAGTTTTTTATTTTAGTTTATTTAGTAGGTTTAGGTTTAAGTTTACATTTAGGTTTATGTTTATGTGGGGTTTAGGTTTAGTTTAGGGTTTAGGTATATGTATAGGTTTTATTTAGGTTTATTTAGTTTAGTTTATTTATTTTAGTTTATGTTTATTTATTTTTTACATTTAGGTTTAGTTTAAGTTTAGTTTTAGGTTTTGGTTTATTTTAATTAGTTTATTTATTTTTTATTTAGTTTTAGTTTAGTTTATTTATTTATTAGTTTATTTTTTTAGATTTAGGTTTTTTTATTTTATTTTAGTTTATTTAGGTTTAGGTTTATTTAGTTTAGTTTAGTTTAGTTTAGTCTAGGTTTATTTATTTAATTTAGTTTATTTAGGTTTAGGTTTAGGTTTATTTTAGGTTTAGTTTTATTTTTATTTATTTTATTAGTTTAGGTTTTGGTTTAGGTTTAGGTTTTTTTTTTTAGTTTAGGTATATTTTTAGTTTGGTTTATGGTAAGGTTTATTTTATGTTTAGGTTTAGGTTTTGGTTTATGTTTATTTATTTTTAGATTAGTTTAGGTTTATTTTATTTAGGTTTAGGTTCTGGTTTTATTTATTTAGTTGTGAGGTTTAGGTTTATTTTAGTTTAGATTTAAGTTTAGGTTGATTTAGGTTTAGGTTTTATTTAGTTTATTTTATTTTAGCTTAGGTTTAGGTTTAGGTTTATTCATTTAGGTTTAGATAACGATTTATTTAGTTTAGTTTGTTTATTTTAGGTTTAAGTTTAGGGTTATTTTAGGTTTATTTTAATTTAGTTTAGTTTAGGTTTTTAGTTTTATTTAGGTTTAGGTTTAGGTTATATTTTTTAGTTTAGTTTAGGTTTAGGTTTAGTTTAGGTTTATTTAGTTTATTAGGTTTAGGTTTTTTTAGTTTAGGTTTAGGTTTATTTAGTTTATTTATTTAGTTTAGGTTTAGGTTTAAGTTTAAGTTTAGGTTTATTTATTTAGTTTAGTTTATTTATTTTAGTTTATTTATTTAGGTTTAGGTTTAAGTTTAGGTTTATTTTTATTTTAGGTTTATTTAGGTTTATTTATTTAAGTTTAGGTTTATTTTTATTTAGTTTAGTTTATTTAGTTTATATAGGTTCAGGTTTATTTAGTTTCAGTTTATTTAGGTTTAGGTCTATTTAGTTTAGTTTAAGTTTAGGTTTAGGTTTATTTTATAGATTGTTGTAAAAACATAAATGAAACGATTGACAAATGGACAATAGAAAATTGTTTTGCAATTTTTAATTACACTCTTCAGGGAGAAGATGCATATAGTTTTATAGAAAATACACTTACTGGAATTTGTAAAAAAATGGTTTTTAGGCTTACGTTTAGAGCAAAAACAAGCTATTAGATCTACTTGTTTAGCCGAACTTACCGTCCATTCCCCTAGAAGATGGCTGTTATATATGCAGAATTTATTAAAAGTGAATTTCTAGGATATACTATAAAATATACTACTGAAGAAGAAAAAAAAGCCAAAAATGTCGAAATAAAGAATAAAAAACTCACAGATAGGTATATGCATATTTACACTAATATAACTGAATATCGAAATACTTTTATAATATTTTAGCTAATGATCGATATATACACCATCTTATACATATAAATCTAATTTTCCATCTTACCACTCTAAACTAAAAGAAGAACAAGAACGTAACAAATGTCTTAAATTAAAAGAATTAGAAGATGGCATTTATCATGCCTAAATTAAATAAAGAATATCTTGAAAAAGAATTTAATAGAATTTGAGATATATTAAGCATTAACATTTCTAACAATCGCTAGAAATCTTCATCAAGAACAATCATTTCACATATAAACCCCTGGAAACTTTAATGAATGGATGGTAATTAGTTATATGATTATTAAACAACAATATGAACTGGATTAAGTTTGAATACTTCAAACAATATAAGAAAGGATATATGGAACTAAATCAAACTTAATAATAAAACCAAAACATTTAAAAATCTTTACTAAGTAGGTATAAAACTTTAACTTATACGAAAGCACTAATATTAATGAACTAGGAAAAATAAGTTAGAAAATCAATAGATCCTTAATAATAATGATACCTAATTACGTAATGTGTCTGACCGAATTTGATTTACAAAATATAAATAATACACTTCCATGGTATCCAAAAAACTTTAAAACCACCGTAAAGTAATATTCAAGGAGCTATCAATTAACAAATCATCATTGACATAAAAGAATCCTCACAAGAACTTGATGAGTTAATCTCTGTTCTAAATAAACATCAATTTATGAATACTCCTCAAACTCCATCCTTAGACAGACCACTTATGCCCACAGATACAAATACTGGCATAACTATTACTCAAACTTGTTCTATTAATAGTAATACACCTAGACAAATATTTATGCCACCAATAACAACTAGACGTATTCCAACACCACGAAGCTACCAAATTGTCAACCCAAATTAATTAGCAGACACAGAATCTATTTAAACATAGATTGCTGTAAAAACATTAATGAAACGATTGATAAATGGAAAATAAAAAATAGCTTAGCAATTTTTAATTACACTCTTCAGGGAGAAGATGCATACAGTTTTATAGAAAATAGACTTATTGGAATTTGTAAAAAAGGGTTTTTAGGCTTAAGTTTAGATCAAAAACAAACTATTAGATCTATTTGTTTAGCCGAACGTATCCTCCATACCCCTAGAAGATGGCCCGTTATATTTGCAGAATTTATTAAAAGTGAATTTCTGGGATATACTATAAAATATAATACTGAAGAAGAAAAAGCCAAAAAATAGTCAGAAATAGCAAAAAAAAAAACTCATTGCATTAGGTATATGCAATATCTGTTATTTACATGAATACAGCTGTGAATATCAAAAATACTTTTACAATATTTTAGCTAATGATAGAAACCTATATCTAGATACTTACTTTTACAAATTACCAGAACCATATAATATTCTATGGATAACAAGCTCCAAAATTACCCCAATGATATAACTTTAGGTAGTAAATTCAATTTGCTGAAGAAAAACTTGTTGATACTTGCCAACAAATTGACCTACATAAACAAAACAAAAAATATAAGTAATTGTTATGCTGTAATAAAATTGATTTTGTACATCAATGGGGATGTATAAGAGAAACAACATCATGCAAAGGACCAAATTATAATAACACTAAAAAGAAAAAATTCTTTAAGAAAATAAATAAATAGAATTTTAATAATAAAAAATGAACCTTCCGAAGAAAACAATTTACTAAGAAACCAAAAATATGTAAATGTTGGTTATGTAAAGAAGAAGGACATTATGCTAACGAATGTCCGAAATGACAAATGGTAGCCAGTATAAAATATGTCCCAATTATCCAAGAAAATGACTTAGAACCAATCTTTGACATCTTCGAAATAGAATCTGGAGAAGAACTTTATGAGTTATCTGAAACCGAAGAAGATTTAATAAATTCTTCGTGTTATGAAGAGACGGATTTAAACGATTACATAAATTATGATTAATATGTCTAAAATTGAAAAACTCTTTGAAGAAGATATAATTATTGATGATCAATTTGAATACAATAGACATCTAACCCTTTCAGAAGAAGAATATAAAAAGATTAGAAAAGAAAATTATCTTTAGAATAAAAGATTGTTTTGATATGCCTATATTAAATTAGAAAGAACAAGATATTATACTATTCGCCAAGGAGAATATCCAATTGAAATAAGCTGGGAGTACAAAAATCCTTTGTATAATATTCCTATGACAAATCAATATTTAAAAAATTCCACATCCGTAAAAAATACGTACATGTATTCTTTGGAGGTATTCAAATATTAATAAAAGCTTATTTTAGAAAAGGGACTGATAGTCTCATAACATTCTGGATCTATTACGATAGAATTATTTATTCCAAAAAAGATGCTTTATTAGGAGTTATACAAGGAAATTTATCTTCTCAAACACTACTATTTAATCTACACCTGAATTATGCTATCAATATTAATGATAGACATCTTGATCAGACACTCACTTTAAAAAATAAACTAGATCGTATTCAATTATGACAAGGAAGCACGGTTTATAGCGTAACCTACCAAGCTGCATACACTTATAGTAATAACCACAATACAATAGTATTTAAACCTCAAAATGAGCCTATACATCTAGACTCAATATTTTCCCAAATAGGACAAACTATACAACCTAATGAAGTTGATTACTCAACCTTAACACCACCACCTGATAATTTAGCTCTAGACTTAATGAAAGTAGTAGCATAACTAAAATTTTTAATTTACCACAAAAACAAGTCCGTTTCAATGAAATAAATAATGAATTAATAATTCAACCTCGACGTTCTATAGATTTGCGTAAAATACAATACACTAATAACTAATTAATTCTTAAAGGTTATTATATACCAATCGAAAAAATAATACCAATCTTACTTGACACAAAATACGCCTCTCATATCGATAATACTCTAATCCTACAAATCTACAAGTACAATGACTGAACCATATATATATAAAGATTATCATGGTCAAAACATTCTTGTCCAATTGAAACTAATATTTTATTCAGATTTTGGGATCTTAATAATCAATTGATTTTCAACATTTTTTTAATTGATGACATCAAAAAGTGGGTCTTAGAAGGATGGATTTCCTACAACAACACATTATTTTCTTTACAGATACCATTGTAAGAATTAACTCATCAGTTATTCAACGACATCATGGTTCACTTTCATAGCTATATCCAAATAGAAATCTATGTCCCCACATATGAACCAATCCCTGTACATGCATTATGTGATTCCAGGAGCGACATTTGTGTTTATAAACAATGTCTTATACCTCCATATATCACACTACAACATGATAATTTACTTTTAGATACTTTTAATGGCTTTCATACCATTACTACCTACTGGTCTAATCAATATATTCTCATTAACAATACGCTTATTAAAATCCCAAAACTTTGGTGCCTTCATAACGGTCCAGAATTTATTCTTGGCAATAATTTCTTTAAATCTATGCATGCATTTACTCAATATATGGATCATATTGAATTACTTTCCCTTGTCAACATCTCCACTCCTGTCCCTTTATTCCGACACCTACTACCCACACTTCCACATCACCTCTGCAACCAACATGGTGATTTAGATAAAATTATTCAATCTCATCTTTCCAAACCACCTTCTTTATATTTTTCTAACATAGACAAATTATTGGAAGTCTAACATTTTGCTGAAAATTTATTTTCCAAAAAATGGTATGTATCCATGTCAAGCATCTTAGGTAACTTGTCCAAAGATAAATCATTATCTAGATCAGAACTCATGACCTGCATAATTCTTGAGTTAAAGTGTCAGCCAAAGAATTTTGTTTTCCTTCAATATATTCTAAATCAAAATGATAAGCAGAAAACCAACTTTTCCATCTAATCAATCATTTATTTGGTAATGAATCAATAATTTTTACTTTTATAAAAGAAATCGTAGTTTTATTATATGTTCGGACAATAATGTGTTCATTGAGAAATAACTCAAATTTTTTAATAGCTTGTTTAATAGCTAAAATTTCTTTTCATTAATGTGATAATTTTGTTTAGTTGGTGTATAAGTACTGGATGCGTACCTACATAAAACTTCAGTATTTTGTTGGATTGCTTTTAAAATAGCTCCCGAAGTTTGAGCTATCGGATTATTAATTTTTTGTTTGTTGGTACAATTAATTTAGGGAGTTGTTTACAATGATTTTTAATTTGTAGTAATAAGTTCTGATCATTAATATCCCAAGACCAACTAATATTTTTCCAAAGTTTTCTCTATAGTGGAGCTCTAAGGGTTGCTAAATCTTGAATAAATGCTTCTGCATAATTAATACAACCAAGAAAGTGTTGTAAGTCTTTTTGATTGGTTATGGTTGAGAATTTGTCTATCTTTTGTAGGATGTGGTCTTGTAATTCGATGGTTCTGGTATCAATTTTTAATCCTAGAAATTCAATAGTATTGGTAACAAAAATAGTTTTCTTTTTGCTTAACGCAATACCATGTTTATATGCCTTTTCGGCAAATATTGTAAGATGTTTAATATGTGTTGGAAGAGTAGGACTAAAAATAAGAATATCATCGACATAAACAAGCAAAAATGTGTTAAATTCAGAAAATAAATAATCCATACATCGTTGAAATATTTGTGGGGCATTTTTTAAGCCAAAAGGCTAACACTTATTTTCCAGGTGTAGTTAGATGTACTTTTCTTATTTTTAATGTAATTGTACATTAAGAATTCGGTTAAGTGTTATGAGGGGATGAGCGGAGGCTATAAGGCTTTGGCTTAGATAACAAGTCTCTCCTTTTGATCTAACCCACTTGATTTTCCAAATATAACCAATTTATTGATAGTCCTACCTTTGAATTCTTTGGAGACAATAATTTCTTACTTTAATCGAGAGTATTCCTAAGGAACTCACCTTTCTTAGGATGTAATTAACTATGGGGGCTTACTCCTATAGGAAACTTTAGAACCTAGTTTAAATAAACCCTGCTTTATTCATCCATGTAAAGTAGGGAAAAAATCTCTGGTACATTCGAAGACCCATGATGCCTTAGAGTCCTTATTAGATGATTGGGTCCATCATAGGTAGTTATTTTTATCTTTCAAGATAGTGCACTATTCCTTGATGTCATACCTAATCACCTCAATAAGAACACTCATGCATGGTATCCCACCCATACGCACACACACACATAGAATTAAAAATAAATATCACAAATTTTTCTATAACTCCGTTGTGGATGGTTCCTCTCTCCATCTCTTGTAGACAATTGTTGTCTCTAAGCATCGATAGTGGACTTATATTTCATATAAGTCTAAGACTATATTTCTTTCCATTGGCACTTAGCTTATTTCATTCTTAAGCGAAGCTAGCCAACATCCTCTAGGTTTTAGCACGTCACTCCTTGTAGGTCTTGAAACCCATATTAGATTTCCCCCAATAGGTAAATAAATAAATAAATTAACTCATGAAAGTAGATGACAAAATTTAGAACCACCTTACCACTAGCTTGGTGAGGCAAGGTTCATCTTAATGTTTAAGAAAATAAACTCTTTTACAAAATGTTACTTTCAAAAGAACTTTTCAAAACTCACCTAAACAAATAATCTTACACAAAATTTTCAAAAAGCACAAAACTCATATAACCAAACCTCATCTAGCAATCCCCATGATTGTCACATGGAGGTTCTTTTCAAAACCAAAAACCAAAATCATTTCTTTTTTTTAAAAAAAGCACACTTTTGAAAATGACAATCTCCATTCAACATGCTCAAATTTGTTGAATAAAGATTCTATTTTCAAGTAAAATCATAGCATAAAATTGAAACTCCACTTAACATATTTCACATATGCTAAAGTTGGAGTTTCCCTCTCTTTCAAAAGCACACTTTTGAAAATGATTATCTCCATTCAACATGCTAAAATTTGTTGAATGAAGATTCTATTTTCAAATAAAATCATAGCATAAAATTGAAACTCCACTTAACATATTTCACATATGCTAAAGTTGGAGTTTCCCACTTTTTCAATAGCACACTTTTAAAAATTTCTATCTCCATTCAACATGCTCAAATTTGTTGAATGAAGATTCTATTTTCAAATAAAACCATAACATAAAATTGAAACTCCACTTAACATATTCCACATATGCTAAAGTTGAAGTTTCCCTGTTTTCAAAAGCAAGAAATCCACACACAAATCAAGACATATTTTGAAATCCATTTGGCATACACAAATTTTTCAAATGAGAATTCCCCTTTCTGTTGGAAAATCAAACAAGTTGAATTCTATTTGACACACTCACATTTGTCAAATAAGGTTCCTCTTTTCCAAAGTCTTGAAAATCAAAATACGTTTAGACTTCATTTCACATACCCAAAATTTTCAAATGAGAGTCCCATTTCCAAAATTTACAAAAATGAGAGTCCCATTTCCTTCTCGAAATTCCTATGTTTTTTTTTCTTGTAGTAGATACATTGGTGTATTTTGTCCTTTTGTATTTTTGCACACAATTTTTCTTTTATTTTATTACTTGCTTTTATCATATTTTTTCGAAGTAAGTTTATCCATTTTTGATATAATACTTTGTGAATTCTTCTAGTAGGTGATTTTCTATGGCTGTATATGAATAAATTATCGAGTGATATACCCATTTGTTTGTGGATCTATCTTTTTGTTTCTATCCATATCGATATAAGTCTTCATCCTTTTGTCTTTGATAAAATTTGTCATTGTATACTTTGGATAAAAGGTTCACTATACCAATTTGACTTAATGACATCATCAAAAAAATGAATGTGAGCTTTGTCCAAATTATCAAGAAAAAGCACTACAGCTTCGGAGAGGAAAAAAAATCATAGACATAATCAAAAGCAAGGACAATAATTAAAAGTAGCATTATTAGAAAAAGCATCTAATAATGGATCACACTCAAATAAAGCTAAGAATAATTGAAAGAACTCAAATAAAAACTATACTCAGCAAAACCAAAAGTGGAAAAGAATCAAATAATTGTACGACAAAATAATTATTTCAAGCACTCGCAAAGCAATCAATTATTGGAACATATAATACTCTGGCATCTATAATTTAGAGAACAGGCTATGTTCTAAGGCAGAGTTAGAGTGAGTGTGAGCTTGTCCTGTAAATCTTCTTACTTTACTTGTGTTCTGTATTTCTATTTTTGAAGAGAAGTCCAATGTACAATAGCCTATCAGGCTAAATAATAGCTTCTCTCTGGTGATGTCTGTAAGTATATTTCTATGTTTTCAATTTATTCTATTGTAATATTCACTGGTTTGTAATAATATGCTGTTATAATTGTGTTTTACATTATTGGTTACTTTTAGTGTAGGAAACGAATAAGGCTATGGTTTATTTCTCTAACGTGATCATATAGGATTATGGTCTTAAGTGTTGAGCCCTTATCTTCCTAAGATATCCACTAGTTGTTAGAAGAGTACGATATGAACTGGAGAACGCAAGGTCATACCCCAGTAAGGCAAAACATGATTATAGGAGTAGATTATTTACTAAATAGAGGATATTATATACAGAAGCATGTTGGACCCATAGACTTTATGCTTAGAGATAACAGCAGAGAGAAGGATTTCATTTTAATGGAATCAAGAGAAAACCTAGAGCAACAAATTAAGGAATTAGGAAAATGACTAGAAATAATAACAAAATTATTACAAAATCTAATTACTCCAAAATTAATCAAACAAAAGTCTACAGACTTTCAAGTAGAGCCCATGCAAAAATGGTATCGAGCACGAAAAGATCAACAAAGGTAACAAAAAAACTATTCATCTTTTTGTACACCATCTTATACATATAAATCTAATTTTGCTTCTTACCACTCTGAACTAAAAGAAGAACAAGAATGTAACAAACGTCTTAAATTAGAAGAATTAAAAGATGACATTTTTCATGCCTAAATTAAATAAAGAATATATCAAAAAGGAATTTAATAGAATTCAAGATATATTAAACATTAACATTTCTAACAGTCAGTTAGAAATCTTCACTGAAGTACAATCATTTCACATAAAAACCCCCCTAGGAAACTTTAATGATTTGATGGTAATTAGTTAAATGATTATTAAACAATAATATGAACTCAGATTAAGTTTGAATACTTCAAATAATATAAGCACAAAGGATATATGAAACTAAATTAAACTCAGAATAATAAAACCAAAACATTTAAAAATCTTTTACAAAGTAGGTATAAAACTTTAACTTATACTAAAAGCACTAGTAATATTAATGAACTAGGAAAAAGACTCTTAGAAAATCAATAGATCCTTAATAATTATATAGCCACTACAACCATAATTGCAGAATGTGTCTGCACTGAATTTGATTTACAAAATATAAATAATACACTTCCATGGTATCTAGAAAAAACTTTAAAACCACCGCAAAGTAATATTCAAGAAGCAATCAAAATTAATGAAATCATTGACATAAAAGAACCCTCACATGAACTTGATGAGTTAATCTCTGTTCTAAATAAACATCAATTTATTAATACTCCTCAAACTCCATCCTTGTACATACCACTTATGCCCACAGATACAAATACTGGCACAACTAGTACTCAAGCTAGTTCTAGTAACAATAATAAGCCTAGACAAATATTTATGCCGCCAACAACAACTTGACGTATTCCAACACCACGATGCCAACAAACTCCTCAAGTACCAAATTATCAACCAACGAATTATTGGACACAGAATCTATTTAAAAATAGATTATTGTAAAAACATTAATGAAATGATTGACAAATGGACAATAGAAAATAATTTAGCAATTTTTAATTACAGTCTTTAGGGAGAAGATGCATATAGTTTTATAGAAAATACACTTACTGGAATTTGTAAAAAATTGTTTTTAGGCTTAAGTTTAGATCAAAAACAAACTATTAGATCTACTTGTTTAGCCAAACGTACTCTCCATACCCCTAGAAGATGGCCCATTATATATGCAGAATTTATTAAAAGAAAATTTATGGGATATACTATAAAATATATTACTGAAGAATAAAAAGCCAAAAAATAGTCAAAAAAAGTAAAACAAAAACTCACTGCATTAGGTATATGCAATATCTATTATTTACATGAATACAACTGTGAATATCAGAAATACTTTTACAATATTTTAACTAATGATCGAAACCTAGATAGATACTTTTACAAATTACGAGAACCATATAATATTCTATGGAGCCAACAGTTTCTCCAAAATTACCCCAATGATATAACTTTAGGTAGTAGAATTCAATTTACTGAAGAAAGACTTGCCGATGCTTGCCAACAAATTGACCTACATAAATAAAACAAAAAATAAAAGCAATCGTTAAAACTGATTTTGTACATCAATGGGGATGTACAAAAGAAACAACATCATGCAAAGGACCAAATTGTAATAACACTAAAAAGAAAAAATTCTTTAAGAAAATAAATAAATAGAATTTTAATAATAAAAAATGAACCTTCCAAAGTAAACAATTTACTAAGAAACCAAAAATATGTAAATGTTGGTTATGTAAAGAAGATGGACATTATGCTAACAAATGTCTGAAATGACAAAAAGTAGCGAGTATAAAATCTATCCAAATTATCAAAGAAAATGACTTAGAACCAATCTTTGACATCTTCAAAATAGAATCTGAAGAAGAACTTTATGAGTTAACTAAAATCAAAGAAGATTTAATAAATTCTTCGTGTTACGAAGAGACAGATTTAAATGATTACTTATATTCTGATTAATATGTCTAAAATTGAAAAACTCTCTGATGAAGATACAATTATTGATGATCAATTTGAATACAATAGACATCTAACCCTTTTAGAAGAAGAATATAGAAAGATTAGAAAAAGAAAATTATCTTTAGGAATAGAAGAAAATTATCAAGATTTACAAAAAAATTCTACATCTAGAAAAATATAGACATGTATTCTTTGGAGGTATTCAAATATTAAATAAAGCTTATTTTAGAAAAGGGATTGATAGTTCCATAACATTATGGATCTATGAAGATAAAATTATTTATTCCAAAAAAGTTGCTTTATTAGGAGTTATACAAGGAAATTTATGTTATCAGACACTACTATTTAATCCACACCCGAATTATGCTATCAATATTAATGATAGACATTTTGATCGGACACTCACTTTAAAACAAAAACTAGATCATATTCAATTATGACAAGGAAGCACAGTTTATAGCATAACCTACCAAGCTACATATGCTTATAGTAATAACCACAACTGAGTATGTAAACCTCAAAATGAGCCTATACATCTAGACTCAATATTTTCCCAAATATGACAAACTATAGAACCCAACGAAGTTGATTACTCAACCTTAAGACCACCACCTGATAATTTTGCTCTAGACTTTGGTGAAAGTAGTAGCATAACTAAAATTTTTAATTTACCCCAAAACAAGTCTATTTCAATGAAATAAATAATGAATTAATAATTCAACCTTGACGTTCTATAGATTTACATAAAATACAATACACTAATAACCAATTAATTCTTAAAGGTTATTATATATCACCCGAAAAAATAATACCAATCTTACTTAACACAGGGTCACATAGCTCTCATATCAATAATACTCTAATCTCTACAAATCCACAAGTACAATGACTTGAACCATATGTTTTCAGTTTATTCTGTTGTAATATTCACTGGTTTGTAATAAAATGCTATTATAATTGTATTTTGCTTTATTGGTTATGCCTAGTGTAGGAAACGAATGAAGGTTGTGCTTTGTTTCCCTGAAATGATCGTATAGGGTTGTGGTCTTAAGTGTTGAGCCCTTATCTTCCTAAGAAATCCACTTGTTGTTAGAAGAGTACGATATGAACCAGAGAATGCAAGGTCATACCCCAGTAAGGTGAAAGATGATTATAGGAGTAGATTATTTACTAAATATAGGATATTATATACAAAAGCATGTTGGATCCATAGACTTTATGCTTAGATATAACAACAGAGAGAAGGCTTTCATTTTATTGGAATCAAGAGAAAACCTAGAGCAATAAATTAAGGAATTAAGAAAATGACTAGAAACAACAACAAAATTATTACAAAAGCTAATTACTCCAAAATTAATCGAACAAAACTCTACAGACTTTCAGGTAGAGCCCCGACAAAAAATAAGAAGGCAAGTGGGAACACCAAACCCTTCTTCATCATTAGCCAAATTATTAGATAAAAGCAAATCTTTTTGAGAAGTTAAATTATACTGAATTTGAAATATGGAATCAAATTTATCAACCTAATTATCATGAGGTATTAAAGCCAGATTCTTCATTGAATTAGAATGATGCATTATATTAAATTCCTCATTTATGTTCTCTATTAAAGCTTCTAGAGGAAACAAAATCCTTATTTTAAAAGTTTATAAAGCTATTATTGTTCATATTAGAAGCCTTCAATTCCTCGAAATAAAAAAGGTAAATGTTATTAGGAACATTCAAAGAATCCTTTTTTTCCAAAGTAGTTCTTTGATATTTAATAGTGGTCAGCCTAGGGTTAGGAATTAAAGTTTACTTAATAGGGATTTTCTTTTTTAGGTGAGGATGAAGAATGAAACATTTAGAATTATGATGCACATGGATTTTATAGTGAGAACAAAAGAAAGGAAAATTTTCAAATTCAATTCTTTGCATATAACGGTAATTTTTAGATCCGAACTAGATTTCTTTTGGATGTTTCTTGGTAATGCCCAATTCAACAAGGATTTTAGCCATTGAAGGCTAAGATTTTGTAGTCGCTGCTTGATCAATATGCAATGGCTAACCAAACAAGGCACCTAAAGTAAAAAGGAATTCCTGGTTACCAAATTGAATTCGCATATTTGGGAGAGAAATCCAAACTAGAATAATTGGGGATTCTTCTTTAATATCAAATAGTGGGACCATTTCAACAACCTCATTTGGCAATTGAAAACAAAATAAGAATAATGAGAGAAAACGTAAGAGTAATCCAAATCATTTATTAACTGAATCAAAATGTGGCGTGAATCAATAAAACCAATCAGAAAAGCACGTGAAAGTTTCAAACTATGAAAGAAAGAGCAAATGTTTTCGTGATTATGTCTAAGAGTAAACTTTCCAACCAAGGTGAATTCAAACGGCTTAGCAATATTTTCTACAACTAGATCAGAACACATAACCGCAGGAATGAGTAAAAAGAAGTCAAAATAAGTTCAAGGGACTCACCTGAATAGCCATCCTTACCATTGAGAATGTCTTTGAATGATTTCAAGTAGCGGTAGAAGATGAAGAGATCCATAGGACCTTCAGTTTTCCCCAAGAATCATTAAAGAAGATGCTAAGCCATGATGCCACTCCAAGAAAGACACAAAATCAGCCAACGGCTGTCCATTCTAGAAGGGATCTAGTGAAAATCACTCAAAATAGCCATCAAACAGTGTCCAAAAAACACAAAATGAGGGCAAGAAAGGAAAATTGCTAGAACACTAGGAGAGGCCTCGAGGGGTTTCTTCACTTTAATTTTTATTATTAGGGTTTAGGGTTTATAGGGGTTTAGGGTTTAAGGTTTAGGGTTTTAGGGTTTAGGGTTTAGGGTTTACGATTATGATTTTTTATTATTTAGGGTTTTGGGTTTAGGGTATAGGTTTTAGGGTATAGGTTTTAGATTAGAGGGTATTTAATTTATTTAACAGAGAACAAATTCATATTCAATAATTCTTTCGATTTCATCAGTAACACACCAAGTTTTCTAAGACACAAGCACAACATAGATAAAAAATTAGACGCATAGAAAATTAAAACCCTAGATAACTAGAACTATCTCTCTGAAAGTTCCATAAGTAGCAAATCAGATCGGCCATTCTTGCCTTCTCAGTGCCCATTAGAACTTCCTGACTCTCGAGTAGCAAAATCCACCATCATATCCCAATCCCTCCTCGCCACCACCATGAATTTAACCACCATCGCTCCCGCCTCCATAACCACTACTATTATGACCTCCATGTCCATATCCACCATCACCTTGATCCCCACCACACCACTAGATAACCCGCCTTCTTATAGCAATATATCTAGACCGGTTGGTTGATAGTGATATTCTTCGTCAAGGTTCTGTCCATTCTTAAGGTTTAAGTTTAGGTTTAGGTTTATTAAATTTTATGGTTTAGGTTTATTTTTTAATTTATTTAGTTACTTTAGGCTTAGGTTTTACATCTTGTGTTTAGGGTTGTAGGGTTTATGCTTTTAGGGTTTTGGGTTTATGGTTTAAGGTTTAGTGTTTAGGCTTTAGGGTTTAGGATTTTAGTGGGGTAGGGTTTAGGGTTTAGGGTGGGAGCATTTAGGTTTGGGGGGTTGGGTTTAGGGTTTAGTGTAGGGTTGGGTTATGGGCATTTAGGGTTTAGGGCTTAGGGTTTATGGTTTAGGGTTTAGGGTAGATAGTGTAGGGTGAGTGGGTAGAAAAGGTTTAGGGTGGGGTTTAAGGTGAGCTTTAAGAAAGGGTGGTTTGGGGTTTAAGGTTTAGGGTTTAGGGTTTAGTGTTTAGAGTTTAGGGTTTAGGATTTTGGTTTAGGGTTTTTGGTTTAGTTTAGCTTTAGTTTATTTTTAGGTTTACCTTTTCAGTTTACTTTTTTGGTTTAGGTTTCGATTTAGTTTTTATTTTATTTAGGTTTTTATTTTATTATTTTAGGTTTAGGTTTAATTTTTTTTAGGGTTAGATTTTGGTTTTAGTTTATATTTTTATTTTATTTTATCTTTTTATTTCATTTTGATTTAGGTTTTTTTATTTATTTTATTTTTAAATTTTATTTAGTTTAGGCTTAAGTTTTTAGCTTTTTAGGGTTTGGGGTTTGGGGTTTATGGTTTAGGGTTTAGGGTTTAGATTTAGGGTTTAGTTTTTAGGGTTTAGGTTTTTGGTTTAGGGTTTAGGGCCTAGGGTTTAGGGTTTAGCTTTTAGGATTTTGGGTTTTGGGTTTAGGGTTCAAGTTTTAGTTTAGGGTTTAGGGGTTTTGGTTTTTCTTTTTTTAATAGAGAACAAATTCAGATTCAACTTTTCTTTCTTTTGATTTCATCAACCAAGTAACACACCAAGTTTTCTAAGGCACAAACGACAACACACCTATAGAGAAAATTAAAATCCCTTGATAACTAGAACCATCTCCATTATAAAGACATAGTTCCATAAGCAACAGATCAGATTGGTTGTTCTTTAGTTTCTCTAGTTCCCATCAGAACCACCTCGGCCTCTCGAGAAGCGGGATCCACCATCGTATCCCTGATTTCTTCCTCCGCCACCACCACTATTGAAACCATCATCGCTCTTCCCACCTCCATAACCACCACTGCTCCTACCACCACCTCCATATCCAACGACCTCTAGATCGCCTCCACCACGCGATAACCACCGACTCGCCTTCTCTCCACCACGATCCAAGGAGCCTGGTTGATGGTGATGTTCCTACCGCCAAGGTCCCCATTCTTCAAGTTTAGGTTTAGTTTACAGGTTCTAGTTAGTTTATTTTTAAATTTATTTAGTTACTTTAGGTTTAGGTTTAGGGTTTGGGGTTTAGGTTTAGGGTATAGTGTTTAGGATTAAGGGTTTAGGGTTTTAGGGCTAAGCATTTAGGGTTTAGGGTTTAGGGTTTTTTAAGGATTAAGGTATATGGTTTAGGGGTTAGGGTTGTAGGTTTAGTGTTTAGGATTTAGGATTTAGGGTTTTTTTTCTTAAATTAAGTAAACTAGTAAGTTTCAGTCTATTTAGTTTATTATTTATTTATTTTAGTTTATTTTTTTATTTTTATTTAGGTTTATATTTTATTTTTATTTAATTTATTTTATTTATTTTAGGTTTATGTATTTTAGATTAGGTTTTTAATTTTAGTTTATATTTTAAGTGTAGGTTTAGGTTTTATTCTTTATTTTTATGTTTAGGTTTAGGTATTTATTTTATTTTTTTAGGGTTAGGTTTTGATTATCTTTTTGGTTTATTGTTAGGTTTAGGTTTATTTTTAGTTTATTTTATTTTATTTAGTTTAGGTTTAGGTTTAGGTTCAATTTATTTTAGGTTTAGGTTTAGGTTTCATTTATTTTATTTAGTTAATTTTAGTTTAGATTTAGGTTTATTTTATTTTATTTATTATTTTTCCTTTAAGTTTAGGTCTTTTATTATAGTTTAGTGTTTAGATTTTTTTAAATAATTTTTTGCTTTTATTTTAAGGTTTATTTTTTAGGTTTAAGTTTTAATTTAGTTTTTATTATATTTTATTTTAGGTTTATTTTTTATTTTACATTTAGTTTTATTTTGTAAGTATTTTATTCTTAGGTTTTTTTTTAGTTTAGGTTTTATATTTTATTTTAGTTTATTATTAGTTAATTTTATTTTGCTTTTAGGTTTAGGTTTTATTATATTATCTTTTATCATTTAGGTTTAGGTGTTTATTTATTTATTTTAGTTTAGTTTAGGTTTTTTTAGGAGGTTTAGGATTAGGTTTAGGGTTTGAGGATGGGTTAGAGGTTAGGGAGGTTGGATAGGGTTTAGTAGGAGGTTGGTGTGATTTAGTTGGGTTTAGGTGGGCATAGGGTTTAGGGTAAAAGGTTTGGGTTTAGGGATTAGTTAGATATTATTTAGAGGATTTAGGTTTAGGGATTAAGGTTTGGGTAGTGGTAGTAGGTTTAGTAGGGTTAATTATTAGGGTTGGTGGTGGTTATGGTAGGTTTATGGTTTAGGGTTTAGGTTAATTTAGGTTTAGTGTTAGGATTTAGGGTTTAGGGTTGTGGTAGGGTTTAGGGTTTTCTTTTAAAAGTAAACAGTAGTTTAGGTTATTTAGTTTATTTTAATTATTTTAGTTTATTTTAGTTTTATTTTATTTAGAATATTTTATTTTTTATTTTGCTTAGTTTATTTATTTTAGGTTTATTTATTTTTGTTTAGTTTTATCTTAGTTTATTTTTTTAGGTTAGGTTTAGGTTTATGTTTATTTTTTTTTTAGTTTAGTTTTATTTTATTTTATCTTTAGGTTTAAGTTTTATTTTTATTTTTATGTTTAGGTTTAGGTTTTTTATTTTAGTTTTAGGTGCAAGTTTTAGGTTTATTTTAGGTTTTATTTTTAGTTTGGTTTAGGTTTATTTTAGTTTATTTTTTTATTTAGTTTAATGTTTAGGTTTAGTTTATTTTAAGATTAGGTTTAGGTTTTACTTATTTTGGTTTAGTTTATTTTAATTTAGGTTTAAGTTTATTTTATTTTTATTTTAGGTTTAGTTTTTATTTTCTTTAGTTTTTATAAATTTTTTAGTTTAGTTTAGGTTTTTATTTATTTTATTTTATTTTAGTTATTATTTATTATTTTATTTTCATTTTAAGTTTAAGTTCAGGTTTAGATTTAGGTTTAGGTTTTATTTTAGTTTTATTTTATTTTATTTTATTTTTTATTTTTTTTATTTTATTTATTTATTTTATTTAGGTTTAAGTTTAGGTTTAGGTTTGTTTTAGGGTTTAGTTTTGTAGTATAGTGGTTTAGGGTTTGTGTTTAGGATTTAGTGGTGTAGGTGGTTTAAGATTTAAGGAGTTTTTTAGTGTTTAGGATTTGGATTTAGGTTTAGGGTTTAGGGTTAGTTTAGGGTTTATAGTTTAGGATTAGGGTTTAGTAGGTTTAGTATTTATGGTTGGGTTTAGGGTTTATAATTTAGGGTTTAAGGATCTGGTTTAGGTTTAAGGTTTTTTAAAAGAAAGTAAAAACCAAGATGGTTTTATTTAGTATATTTTATTTATTTTAGTTTATTTTATTTATATTTTAAGTTTAATTTTATTCTTATTTTATTAAGTTTATTTATTTATTTATTTTTAGTTTAGTTTTATTTTGTTTTATATTTTAGGTGTAGGTTTTATATTTTATTTTTAGGTTTAGGCTTAGATTTTTATTTTATTTTATTTTTATTTTAGGTTTACTTTTTATTTTATTTAGGTGTTTTATTTTTAGGTTTATTCTAATTTTTTTAGTATAGTTTAGTTTTATTTTATTTATTTTAGTTTTATTTATTAGTTTATTTTATTTATAGTTTAGGTTTAGGTTTAGGTTTAATATAGGTTTTATTTTATTTTATTTTATTATTTTATTTTAAGTTTAAGTTTTTTATTTAATTTTTATGTTTTATTTAGTTTAGGTTTTGAGTTTTTGGGTTTAGTGTTAGGTTGGGGTTAATTTTGGGTTTAGGGTTTAGGGTTTGGTTTAGTTTTGGGTTTTTTAGGGTTTAGGATTTAGGGTTTAGGTTTACATTTAGGGTTTAGGGTTTAGAGTTTAGGATTTAGGGTTTGTGGTTGTTTAGGGTTTAGGTTTAGGGTTTATGGTTTTTTTTAAGGTTTAGGTTTGGGGGTTTTGGGTTTTGTGTTGTAGGGTAGTTTAGGTTTAGGGTTTAGGTTTTAGTTTAGGTTTTTATTTTATTTATTTAGGTTTAGGTTTTATGGTTTGGATTTTAGGGTTTATGGTTTAGGGTTTTACAGTTTAGTTTAGTGTTTAGGGTTTTATTATTAAGGGTTTAGGGTTTTTAGGGTTTAGGGTTTAGGGTTTAGGGTTTATGGTTTTTTCTTAACAAAAAAAAAATTTAGATTCAACATTTCTTCTTTTCAATTTCATCAACCTAGTAACACACCAAGTTGTCTATGACGTAAGTGATAATATAGATAAAAAATGAGCATGCATAGATCAAATTAAAAAACCTAGATTACTAGAACTATCTCTACTGTAAAGACATAATTCCATAAACAACATATCAGATTGGTCGTTCTTTAGTTTCTCCAGTTCCCATCAGAACTACCCCCGCCTCTCGGTTGCGGGATCCGCTATCAAATCAGTGAACTCTCCCTCTGCCACCACCATGATTGTAACCTCTATCGCTCCTCCCACCTCCATAATCGCCACTACTTTGACCACCACAACCATATCCATCTGCACCTCCAAATCCTGAACCACCACTATGATAACCACCTCGCCTTCGCCTCATGATTTAGATTAGTTTAATTAACGATGATGTTCCTGCCATCAAAGTTTTTCTCATTCATAAGGCTTAGGTCTATTTTTTTATTAATTTAGTTACTTTAGGATTAGGTTTAGGGTTTAGGGTTTATGATTTAGTGTTTAGGGCTTGGGAAGTTTAGGGTTTATTTAGGGTTAGGGTTGGGTTTAACATTTAGGGTTTTAGGTTTAGTGTTTAGAGCTTTAGGTTAAGGTTTTGGGGTTTAGGGTTTAGAGTTTTAGGTTAGTTTAGGGTTTAGGGCTTAGGGTTAGTTTAGAGTTTATTATTTAGGGTTTAAGGTATAAGGTTTATGATTTTATGTGGTTTAGGGTTTAGGGTTGTAGGTTGTAGGTTTAGGGTTTAGGGTTGTAGGTTTAGGGTTTAGAGTTTAGGGTTTAGCATTTAAGATTTAGGGTTTAAGGTTTTTAGGGTTTAGGGTTTAGGGTTTAGGGTTTAGGATTTTGTTTTTGAAATTAAGTAAACTGGTAGGTTTAGGTTTATTTAGTTTATTTTTTATTTATTTAAGTTTATTTTATTTTTATATTTTTATTTAGGTTTATTTTTATTTTTTATCTAGTTTATATTTTCATTTTAGGTTTATTTATTTTAGTTTAGGCTTTTTATTTTAGTTTATTTTTTAAGTTTCGGTTTAGGTTCAGGTTTATTTTTTTACTTTAGTTTTTTTTTTATTTTTATAGGGTTTTTTTTATTTTTAAGTTTAGGTTTAGGTATTTATTTTATTTTTTAGGTTTATTTTATTTTATTTTAGGTTTAGTTTTTATTTTATTTAAGTGTTTTATTTTTTGATTTATTTTAATTTTTTTAGTTTAGTTTAGGTTTTTATTTATTTTATTTTGGTTTAATTTTTATTTATTATTTTATTTTATTTTATTTTTAGGTTTAGGTTTAGGTTTAGGTTTAGGTTTTAGTATAGGTTTTCATTTTATTTTATTATTCTATTTAGGTTTAAGTTTTTATTTATTTATTTTATTTTTAGGTTTTATTTAGTTTAGGTTTAGGTTTTTAGTTAGGTTTTATTTAGTTTAGGCTAAGGTTTTTAGGTTTTTTGGTTTTAGGGTTAGGGAGTGTTTGGGAGTGGGGTAGGTGGTTAGGGTTTAGAGGATTAGGATTTTGGTTTTGGGGTTTAGGGTTTAGGTTTAGGTTTTAGGTTTAGATATAGATTTATGGTTTTGGGTTTTGGGTGGGTTAGTTTAGGGTTTAGGGGTTATGTTTTAGTTTAGGTTTCTATTTTATTTATTTAGGTTTATTTATTGGTTTAAAGTTTAGGTTTATGATTTAGGGTTTTATAGTTTAGGTTTATGGCTTAGGTTTAGTGGTTTAGGTTTAGGGTTTTAGGTTTAGTTTTTTTATTTAGAGTTGGTTTAGGGTTTAGAGTTTTAGGTTTTCTTAACAAAAAAAATTAGATTCAACATCTCTTCGATTTCATCAACCAAATAACACACCAAGTTTTCTAAGACATAAGTGACAATATAGATAAAAAATGAGATTATGATAAATAAAACCCTAGATAACTAGAATTGTCTTTCTATAAAGACATAGTTCCATAAGTAGATTGGATTGGCTATTCTTCTCTCTAATTCCCATAAGAACCACCCCGCCTCAGTGGATCCACCATCAAATCTGCGATCTCTCCCTCCACCACCACCACTGCTGTAAACTCTGTAGTTCCTCCCACCTCCATAACTACCACTGCTCTGACCACTACATCCATAACCATTTGTGCCTCCATATTCCCCACCACCTCTGTGATAACCGCCACCTCCGCCTTCACCTCCACCACGAGATCTAGACTAAGCCTGGTTGATAGTGATGTTCTTGCCATCAAGGTTCACATTCTTTTTGGGTTATTTTTATTTATTTATTTAATTACTTTAGGTTTACTAGGGGTTTAGGGTTTAGGGTTTAGGGCCAGGGATTAAGGTTTAAGGTTTAGGGTTAGAGTTTAGGTTTTAGCATTAAACTTTAAGGTTTAGTATTTAGGTTGTGGAGGGTTTTAGGTTTTTTAGTTTGGAGAGTTTAGGGTTAGTGGAGGGAGTGGAGTGGTTTAGGGTTTAGGGTTGGAAGATTTAGGGTTTAGGGATTAGGATGCAGAAGGTTTAGGGAGGTTTAGGGTGGGTTTAGGATTTAGGTTTAGGGTTTTTTTAGGTTTAGAGGGAGGGTAGTTTTAAAAAAAATCAGTAGGTTTCTTTAGTTTATTTTTATTTAAGTTTATTTTATTTTATTTAGTTTATTGTTTTAGGTTTATTTAGGGTTTTTTTTATTTTAGTTTTAGTTTAGGTTTAAGAGTTTATTTTGTAGTTTTGTTTAGTTTATTTTATTTTTAAGTTTAGGTTTATTTTTTATTTTTTAGGTTTAAGTTTTGGTTTTAATATATTTTTGATTTATTTTATTTTAATTTTAGGTTTAGTTTTATTTTAGGTTTTTTATGTTTTTATTTTATTTTTTAGTTTAGTTTAAGTTTTTATTAATTTAATTTTAGTTTAATTTTTTTTTTTATTTCTAGGTTTTGGTTTAGGTTTAGGTTTTAGTTTAGAATTTTATTTTATTTTATTTTATTTAGGTTTAGGATTTTTTATTTATTTTATTTTTAGGTTTTATTTAGTTTAGGTTTAGGTTTTTTGGATTTTAGGGTTTAGGGTTTAGGGTTTACGGTTTGGGTTTGGAGTTTAGGGCTTAGGGTTTAAGGTTTAGGATTTAGGGTTTAAGGTTTTTAGGGTTTAGATTTTTGTTTAGGTTATTATTTTATTTTTATTTTATTTTATTTATTTAGGTTTAGGTTTTAGGGTTTTGGGTTCAGGGATTAGGGTTTAAGGTTTAAAGTTTCTTTTTAACATAGAACAAATTCAGATTCAACATTTCTTCTTGATTTCATCAACAAAGTATAAAGTTTTCTACACAAGTGACAACGTAAATGAAAAATGAGCATGCATAGAGCAAATCAAAAACCCTAGATAACTAGATTTGTTTCTATTGTAAAGACAGTTCCATAAGCAACAGATCAGATCGACCGTTCTTCAGTTTCTCTAATTCCCATCAGAACCACCCCCGCCTCTCAAGTAACGGGATCCCCCATCATATCTACAATCTCTCCTCCACCACCACAACATCTTTTCCTCCCACCTCCATTACCACCACTACTCTGACCACCACCTGCATATCCATCACCACCACCAGATCCCCCACCACCACTGCGATAATCGCTGCCTCCACCTTCGCCTTGACGGTGATGTTCCTGCCATCAAGGTTCTACCCATTTTTAAGGTTTAGATTTATTTTTTATTTATTTAGTTACTTTAGGATTAGGTTTAGGGTTTAGGTTTAGGATTTGGGTTTAGGGTTAGGGTTTAGGTTTAGGGATTTAGAGTTTAGGGTTTAGGGTTTTAGGGTTTAGGGTTTCAGGGTTTAGGGTTTAGGGTTTAGCATTTAGGGTTTAGTATTTAGTGTTTAGGCTTTAGGGTTTAGGGTTTTTAGGGTTAGTTTAGGGTTTAAGGTTAGTTTAGGGTTTAGGGTTTATGGTTTAGGGTTTTAGGGTTTAGGGTTTTAACCATAAAGAGAAAGAGCAAAGTTAAGAAAATGCTCTGGCTCAGTCGCAATCATCTCAAGGAGCAACACTATATGTAAGCATCCAAACTTCAGAAGAAGGGTTACAATTACATATAGTGCTACCAACCAAAACAAGAAATAGAGGGAAACATCAAGGCCATCATAGCCACATACCTCATATCATCCAGATCATCATCAACAATGCAAAATTCTTCCAACCAACAAATAGAACATCAAACATAAAGCCACCAAAATAACCAAGCAAAGGCGTAACCAATGGCCATTCATTAGGGACAATAGGAAAACCACCAAATCCAACACCAAAAGTGAGGAGAAATACCAAAAAAGAGCAAGCACCATTAAGGGGATAACAAACAAAAAGATAGGCCCAAAGCCAAAGAACCATCCCAAGATTGTCCCCAAAGCAACAACAAACCAATACCCAAATAGAGGGACTAACACCAATATACCACCAATCCAATCTAGGCAGAGGATAACCCAAGTAGACAAGCAAAAGATAAAAGGGTGTGTTGTACCTCCACCAAGACATATATGAAAAAAGACTAAAGGAGCATCCAGCAAGGCTACCAGGAAGAATAGTGAAATAAAGAAACCACCACCACAAACTAAGAGGCGATTAGGAAATAGGAGAGCAAAATACATTTAAAAGAGGTAATACCCAGACCAAAATAAAATCCAAGACACCAAACCAAGTCACCAGCACCCAATGCAAAACAACAGCCAATAAATAGCCTTCAACCAGCAAACCTGAAATGACAACAAACCAAAACCAAGACAAAAAAACTACAAGAGCTCACTAGCAACAAAACAGAAGCAAACAACCAATAAAGCCACCTAGCCCACTAGCAAACAACATTTATGGCAGGAGAAAATAGACCCACAGCTAAGCTGCCACCCAAATAGGAGAAAAAGCAAATGATAAGCAGCTACAGCCAACAGAGGAAGACCATTACAAGAGGAGGCTGAAAACATAACCAAAAGAACCAAACCAAAATAAGCAAAAGTGATCATGAAGCCCTAATCAATAAAACTAAAAAAATAATAGCCAAAAATAACCTCGACCAGGCAAATCCAAACCAAAGATAAACCACCAACAACCCCCAAGATCTGCCACCAACGGAGGAGGTAAAACCAGCCAACACAGCCACCCAGTCAACCAACCCAGCCAACCAACTTAGCCAATCAACTTAGCCAGCCAACAAAGCCATCCAACCAACCACCACAATAGCAAAATATCCAACTCAGATAAGGAAGGAACCAGCCCAGTTATGAGGCAAACCTCATTCAAAGGGAAAGATAGATGGCAGGCATGGCCACAACCCAATTGGAGGCCACCAAAAATAACCAAAAAATAATTATGGTAATCACCCAGCAAACAACCAAGGAAAGGCAAGCTGGGAGGACTACCAACCCACCAAGAAGCAAACCAGAGAGGAAGGAACGACCCGAAAGCAAAATAAGGTCCCTTTCAGACCCTAGAGAAAAACTAGCCACCACCAAAGAGAAAATAAGAAGGCAACAACCACAAAACATCAAGCTTCAACCCACAAGTGAGAGGAACAATAAACAATCAGTAGCCAACGAGCCAAAATAGAAAAGAAAGCAAACAACCCAAAAAGCCCAACACTAAGATAGAAATGAAAAGACTAAAAATAGCCTTCAAACAAACACCACCCAAGACAACCAGAGTAGAAATAATCTGTAGCATCCACCAAACAAGGTAGAACTCATAGAAAATGAGGTTAGCCAAGACCCTAAAGAAGAATAGCAAGGAGCAATTTCAATATGGGAAAGCACAAAAGTAATCAATAAAAAAAGGCTCAAAGAAAACACCATAGCCAAAGGCCAATAAAAAAAAAGCCACAAGTTAAAGTCCGATGTAAGGCCTAGAGCAATATAGATTAACCAAGCATCGACTTAGGTAAGGTAGATTATCTAATATAGTGAGCTCATTTAATTCAACACCCAAATTGGCTAGGAAATCCACACAAGCATTACCTTCATGATGAATATGAGAAATTTTTGTAGCAAACTTAAGAGAAGAGGGTTTTAGTGTGATTAAGGAGATAAAATAAGTCAGTATTTCCCATTTTATTAGAGTGAGCATATCAAGTAAAAGAAGAGTGTCAACTTCAATCCAAATATTAAAGAGGCCTTTATTAAAAAAACTATCAATAGTTTTATTAATAACCATAAGCTGAGCATAAATAACATAACATGCTTTGAGGGGATAAGCAAAAGCACAAATGATAGTATCTTTGGAATCTCTAATAATACCACCACAACCATATTTATTAGGTGAAACTAAACCATCAATATTGATTTTAATAAAGTTCTCATTAGGTTTGATCTAATGGACAATTCTAATAGCCTTATTGAAAGAAACATTAGGCAGTATGAGACCTAATTTTTTAGCCACAAATTTGTAACTTCTAAAATGGATGTTACTAATTAAATTAGCATTAAACAAAGCATGAATTATTTCTTTAGTTCTAGATCCTTTTATGATTCGGAATACCATGATATTTAGCATCATTTCTATCCATCCAAATGAACCAAAATAAAAGTAATAGCAATTAAGATTTTGATATGACCTTTCGCAATTTTTGGGAAATAAGCTTCAAGAAGTTGATATAAAGAAAGAAAAACATGAAAATAGTTAGTGTTAAATAAATCATAATACGATATCCATAATTTGGAAGCAATGGCACCATTGAGAAAACATGATTAACATTTTCAATATGAAAGCAACAATAGCACTTAGAAGGTAAATAAAACCCTTTATTCGAGCAAGAAATCTACAAGAATAAAGTTATTCAAAATCCTCCAAGCTAAAATAAAATAAGAAATGGGAATGATATTGTTCCAAAGTTTAATGAAAACATTAGAGGAGTTCT
>CM038214.1:109094920-109189915 GCA_021442155.1 Cymbidium sinense
AGAAACTATAAAACCCTCTTAACCCTAAACCCAAAAAAAACCTAAACTCCTAAACTATAAAATCACCTTAAACTCTTAAACTACCTTAAACATTGTTAACCCTAAACCCTAAACCCTAAACTCTAAACCTTAAACACCCTAAACCCTACAGCCTAAACACTAAACCCTAAATCCTAAACCCTAAACCCTAAACCCTAACCCTAAAACCCTAAACCATAAACCCTAAACCCCGGTTGAGCTGATTTTTATGAAAGGTGATCTTAAAGAAGTCAAGATGTTGTGAATTGTGAGCGGTGCCTCCATGTTTCTTTTGCACCTTGATGTTATGGTTCCAAGGAACACTTCTGGGATCCTTCATGCATTTCTTTTCTTCCAAATTTCAACATCCTAAGATTAACAAGGGTACTATTGAAATTATCACCCTAGTTGAGCTGATTAAAAGGCGGGGGATCTCGAGGATTCTCTCTAAGTTGGGGATTTATCTCATGGTTTTATCATCTAGTCTTGTATGATGATGGTTTGGTGTTCAATCCTGAGGTGCTTGACCTCATTGAACATGATCTCATCGAGAAGTTTTTGGCAGGCCTTTCAATAAACCCTAAAACTTAAACCTTAAACCTTAAACTAACCCTAAACCAACATACAACCCTAATCCTTAAACCACAAACCCTAAAACCCCATACAACCCTAATTCTTAAACTCTAAATCATAAACCCTAAACCGTAAACCCTAAACCCTAAACCATAAACCCTAATCCCTAAATCCTAAAAAACCCTAAACACTAAAACCCTAAATCTTAAACCCTAAACCCTAAAACCAAACCCTAAACCCTAAACCAAAACTCTAAACCCTAAACCCTAAACTTTAAACCCTAAACCCTAAACCCTAAACCCTAAAGGAATAAATACTAAATCCCTAAATCGTGAACCCTAAACCTTAAATCCTAACCCTAAACCTAAACCCTAAGCCCCAAACCCTAAACCTAAACCTAAAGTAATTAAATAAATTAAAAAATAAACTTGATCCCTAAAACCTAATAAACCTAAACCTAAACCTAAACCCTAAACCCCAAACCATAAACCTAAACCTAAAGTAACTAAATAAATAAATAAAATAAACCTAAGCCCTATAACCTAATAAACCTAAACATTAACCTGAACCCTAAGAGTGTGCATAACCTTGATGGTAGGAACATCACCACAACCGTGCTCAGAGATGGGTGCATGGCGTGTGAGAGCTATCAAAGGTGGTCACAAAGTGGTTATGGAGGCGGGAGGAATGACAGAGGTTATAGCCATTATGGTGGCAGAGGGAGAAATCGAGATGATGGTGGATCCCGCCACTGAGAGGTCGGTTCGATAGAATTAGAGAAACCAAAAATGGTGAGATCTGCCATGTACTGTGTCACAAGTAGATGCTTCTAATTATTATCTTGGATTTTATTTGCTCTATGTGTGCTCATTATTTATTGTTGTCGCTGCATCTTAGAAAACTTGGTGGGTTACTTGGTTAATGAAATTGAAAAGAAGGAATGTTTAATTTGAATTTCATCTCTGTTAAAAAAAACCAAAAACCCTAAACCCTAAAATAAAACCTGAACCTAAACCAAAAACCTATACCCTAAACCCTTAACCGTAAAAACCATAAACCCTATACCATAAAAACCCTAAATCCCTAAACCCTAAAACACAAACCCTAAACCCTAACCCCTAAACCCTAAACCAAAAAAAACCCTAAGCCCTAAACCCCCCTATAAGCCAAAACCCTACAACCTTAAACACTAAACCTTAATCCGTAAACCATAAATCCTAAACCCTACATCATAAACCTTAAACCCCAAACCCTAAACACTAAACCCTAAACCCTAAACCTTAACCCTAAGCCCCAAACCCAAAAAAACTAAACCCAAAATCCTAAACCCTAAACCCTGAACCTTAAACCCTAAAAACCTAAAACCTAAACCTAAACTAAATAAATCCTAAAAATAAAATAAATAAATAAAACCTAAACCTAAATAAAATAAAATAAAATTAAAAAACCTAAACCTAAACCTTAAAATAATATAAAATAAACTAATAAAAATAAAGTAAAATAAAATAAATAAAAACCTAAACTAAACTAAAAAAAGTAAAATAAATCTATGAATAAAAAACCTAAATAAAATAAAATCTAAAGGGAAAAATAAATAAATAATTAATCCAAAAATAAACTAAGAAATAAAAATAAAAATAGAAACCATAAACTTTAAACCCTAAACTTTAAACGATAAACCTTAAACCTTAAATCCTAAACACTAAATCTTAAACCCTAAGCCCTAAACCCTAAATCTACAACCCTAAACCCTAAGCCTTAAACCCTAAACATTATAGCTTAAACCCTTCAAAACCATAAACCTTAAACCCTAAACCCTAAAACCATAAACCGTAAACCCTAAACCCTAAAAAACCATAAACCCTAAACCTTAAACCTTAAACCCTAAACACTAAACTAACTCTAAACCATAAACCCCCTACAATTCTAATGCTTCAACCCTAAAAGGTAAACCCTAAGCCCTAAGCCCTAAACCCTAAACCATAAATCGTAAATGCTTAACCCTAAACCCTAAACCCTGAAACCCTAAATGCTAAACCCTAAACCCTAAACCCTAACCCAAACCCTAAACCCTAAACCGTAAACCTTAAACCCTAAACCCTAAACCATAAAACCATAAATCCTAAAACCCTAAACTATAAACCCTAAACCCTAACCCTAAACCCTAAACCCTAAACCCCAAACCCTAAGCCTATACTTAAAGTAATTAAATAAATTAAAAAATATACCCGATCCTAAAACCTAATAAACCTAAACCTAAACCTAAACCTTAAACCATAAACCATAAATCTAAACCTAAAGTAACTAAATAAATAATAAATAAACCTAAACCCTATAGCCTAATAAACCTAAACCCTAAGAATGGGAAAAACCTTAATGAACATCATCACCATTAATGATAGATATGGTGGAGGAGGCAGAGAAGGCATCAGTGGTCAAGTAATGGTGGTTATGGAGGGGAGGAACGACAGGTTATAGCCAGGTGAGGGAGAAATCAGGATATGATGGTGGATCCCACCACTCGAGAAGCCAGGGTGGTTCTGATGGGAACTGGAGAAACTAAAAAATGGTCGATCCGATCTACTACTTATAGAACTGTGTCTTTATATTAGAGAAAGTTCTAGTTATCTAACATTTTTGATTTGCTCTATGTGTGCTCATTTCTTATCTATGTTCTCGCTTGTGTCTTAGAAAACATGGTGGGTTACTTGGTTGATGAAATTGAAAAGAAGAAATGTTTAAAATGATTTTATTCTCTATTAGAAAACCAAAACCCTAAACCTCTAGAATGTGAACCCTAAACAGAAATCTATACCCTAAACCCTAAACCTAAAACCATAACTAAACTAAACCATACACTAAAACTAAACTAAACCCTAAACCTAAACCCTAAACCCTAAACCCTAAACCCTAAACCTAAACCTAAACCTAAACCCTAAACCTAAACCTAAACCTAAACCTAAACCCTAAACCTAAACTATAAAAACCCTAACCTAAACTTAAACCTTACAACCCTAAACTTAAACTCAACACTAAACCCTAAATCCTAAATCCAAAACCCTAAACCCTAAACCCTACATGTTAAACACTAAACCCTAAACCCTAAACCTTAATTTTAAATCTTAAACCCCAAAACCCTAAACCTATAACAATAACCCTAAACCTAACCTTAAACCCTAAAAACCTAAAAACCTTAACCTAGACTAAATAAATTTTAAAAATAAAATAAATAAATAAACCTAAACCTAAATAAAATAAAACAAAAATAAAAAACATAAACAAAAACCTAAACCTAAACCTAAAAATAATATAAATAAACTAATAAAAATAAACTAAAATAAAATAAATAATAACCTAAACTAAACTTAAAAAATAAAATAAACATAATAATAAAAAACCTAAATAAAAGCTAAATGTAAAACCAAAAATAAACCAAAATAAAAAAATAAAAATCAGAACCTTAAACCATAAACTCCAAACCCTAAACCTTATACCTTAAATCGTAAACACTAAATCCTAAACTCTAAGCCCTAAACCCAGAACCTACAACCCTAAACCCTAAAAAACCCTAAACCTTAAACCCTAAACCCTAAAACCCTAAACCCTAAACCCTAAACCCAAAACCACAAACCCTAAACCCTAAATCCTAAAATAACCCTAAAAAAATAAAATAAATAAAAACCTAAACAAAATTTAAAATAAAAACCCTAAATATAATAAAAAGTAAATCTAAAATAAAAATAAAATAAACCTAAAGTAAAATAAAATAAAAACTTAAACTTAAATAATAAAGCCAAAAATAAATAAAAAATAAAACCTAAACCTTAAACTAAATAAAACCTAAACCTAAAATAAAAATAAAATAAACCTAAACCTAAACAAAAATAAAGTAAACTAAAATAAATAAAACCTAAACCTAAACTAAATAAAATAAAATAAACAAAAAATAAACTTACACCTAAACTTAAAAATAAAACCTAAAAATAAGCCTAAGATAAAAACTTGAAACCTAAACCTAAAAAAATAAAATAAAAACCTAAATCTAAACCTAAAAATAAAAAAATAAAACCTAAAACTAAAATATAAAATAAAAATAAAACTAAACTAAAAAATAAACGTAAACCTAAACCTAAAAAATAAACTAAAATAAAAACTTAAACTAAAACAAATAAACCTAAAATAAATAAACCAAACTAAATAAAAATAAAAATAAACCAAAATAAAAATAAAAAAATAAATAAACTAAAATAAACTTAAACAATCTTGTTTACTTAATTTTAAAAAAATAATAAAAATAAACCAAAACCTTAGCCCTAAACCCTAACCCCTAAAACTAACTCTAAATACTAAAACCCAAAACCTTAGACCCTAAACCCTAAACCTTAAACCCTAAACCTTAAACGCTAAACCCTAAACCCTAAAAATTCCTAAACCTTAAACCCTAAACCCTAAAACCCCAAACCCTAGACCCTAAAACCTAAACCTAAACTAAATAAAGCTTAAAAATAAAATAAATAAAATGTAAACCAAAATAAAATAAAATAAAAAAAACCAAAATTTAAATCTAAACCTAAACCTAAAATTAATATAAAATATACTAATAAAAATAAATTAAAATAAATTAAATAAAACCTAAATTAAACTAAAAAAATAAAATAAACCTAAGAATTAAAACCTAAATAAAATAAAAGCTAAACTTAAAATAAAATTAAATAAACCCAAAATAAAATAAAATAAATAACCTAAACATTAAAGCCTAACCCCTAAACCTTAAACCATAAATCTTAAACCATAAACCCTAAACTTTAAGCCCTAAACCCTAAACTTACAAACCCTAAACCCTGATCCCTAAACCCTAAACCCTAAACCTACAACCTTAAACCTTAAACCCTAAACCCTAAACCTACAACCTTAATCCTTAAACCCTACCTCCTAAACATAAACCCTAAAAACCCCTAAACCTTAAAACCTAAACCCTAAAACCCTAAACCCTAAACCTTAAACCCCAAATCCTAAACTAACCATAAACCCTAAGCCCTAAACCCTAAACTCTAAACCCCCCTTGACCCACAAACCCTACAGCACAAAACCATAAACCATAAACCCTAAACACTAAATCCTAAATCCAAAACCCTAAACCCTAAATCGTAAACCCTAAACCCTAAATAATAAACAACCCTAAAACCTCAAACCTTTAACCCTATACCCAAAACCATAAACTGTAAGCCCTAAAACCTAAAAACCCTAAACCCTAAACCCTAAATCCTGAAAACACTAAACACTACAGCTTAAAGATTGAACCCTAAATCCTAAACCCTAAACCCTAAATCCTAACCTTAAACCATAAACCCTAAAAGAATAAATCTTAAACCCTACACCCTAAGCCCAAAAAATAAAAATAAACATAAATAAAAATAAAAAAATAAAATAAACTAAAATAATTAAAAAATAAACTAAATAAACCTAAACTCTGTAAGTTTACTTAATTTTTTTAAAAATAACCCTAAACCTTAAACATTAAACCCTAAATCCTAAGCCCTAAACATACCCTAAACCCTAAAACTAACACTAAACCCTAAACCCTAAACTTACAACCATAAACCTACAACCCTAAACCAACAATCCTAAAGCCAAAACCCTAAACCGTAAACCCTAAAAAATCCTAAACACTAAAGCCTAAACCCTAAACCCTAAAAACCCTAAATCTTAAAGCTTAAACCCTAAACCTAAACCTGATCCCTAAACCCAAAACCCTAACTAACTAAACACTAAAAAACCTAAACCTAAACCTAAAACCATAAATCCTTAAAACCTAAGCTAACCCTAAACCTTAAAAACCGTAAACCCTAAAGCCTAAACCCTAAACCTTAAACCCTAAACCCTAAACTAACCTTAAATCATAATCTAACCCTAAATCCTAAACCTTAAAAATCCTAAACCCTAAAGCCTAAACACTAAACTCTAAACCCTAAACCCTAACCATTAACCAAAAACATTAAAACCATAAACCCTAAAATCCTATACACTAAACCCTAAACCTAAAACTAAAAAAACCTAATCCTAATCTAAATAAAAAAATCTAAACTAAAATAAAATCAAAAATAAAATAAAATAAAAATGTAAACTAAAACTTAAACCTAAACTTAATAATAAAATAAAATAAAATAATAAAAATAAATTAAAATAAAATAAATATAAACCTAAAAATAAAAAACTAAAATAAAATAGAAACTAAACGTAAAATAAACCTAAAATAAAATAAAATAAAAACCCTAAACCTTAAACATTAAACTCTAAACACTAAATCATTTACAATAAACCCTAAACTCTAAACCCTGTACCATTAACCTACAACCTTAAACCCTAAACCCTAAGACCTAAACCTACAACCTTAAACCCTAAACCCTTAAACCCCAAAATCTTAAGCCCTAAACCCTAAAACCCTAAAGTCTTTAATAACCCTTAACCCTAAACCCTAATTCTAAACCATAAAACCCTAAGCATAAACCCTAAAACCCTAAACCCTAAATCCTAAACCCTAAACTTTAATCTTAAACCTTAAACCCCAAACCCTAAAACTAAACCTAAAGTAACTAAATAAATTTAAAAATAAACCTAAACCCTAAAACCTCATAAACCTAAACCTAAACCCAAGCCCTAAGAATGGGCAGAACCTTGACGGCAGGAACATCACCATCAACTAGGCTCATTCAAGATCAAGCGGTGGAGGCGAAGGCGGAGGTGGTAGTTATCGTAGTGGTGGTGGAGGATCTAGAGGTGTTGGTGGATATGGAGGTGGCAAAAGGGTGGTTATGGAGGCAGAGGAGTGAAATGTTACAATCATGGCAATGGCAAAGTGGGAGATCGTGGATATGATGGTGGATCCTCGCTACTCGAGAGGTCAGATAGAACCAAGAAACTAAAGAACCACCTATCCAATCATTATTTATGGAACTGTCTTTATAGAGATGGTTTTAGTGATCTGGGTTTTGATTTGCTTTGGACCATGATATTATTTTACTTCTTAGAAAACTTGGTGTGTTACTTTGATGAAATCGAAAAGAAGAAATGTTGAATCTAAATTTATTCTCCATTCAAAAAAGCCAAAAACCCTAAACCTTATACCTTAAACCTAAACCCTAAACCCTAAACCATAAATCCTTAACCCTAAAATCCTAAACCAAATCTTAAACTCTAAACCCAAAATCCTAAACCCTAAACCCTAAACCCTAAACTGAAACCCTAAACCCCAAACCCTAAACCCTAAACCCTAAACCCAAAAAACTCAACCTAAAAAAATTAATAATAAATAAATAAAAGTTGAATTAAAACCTAAACCTAAACCAAAACCTAAACCTAAACCTAAAAAGAAAATAAAATAAAAAATAAAAACAAACTAAAATAAAATAAATAAAAACCTAAGCTAAATTAAAAAATAAAAAACCTAAATAAAATAAAAACTAAATCTAAAATAAAAATAAAATAAATCTAAAATAAAATAAAATAAAAACTAAATAAGAACCTAAACCTAAAAAATAAACCTAGAAATAAATTAAAAATAAAAACAAACCCTAAACTAAAAAAAACCTAAACTAAAAATAAAAATAAAATAAACCTAAACTTAAAGTAAAATAAACTAAACTAAAATAAAAAAAACCTAAACCTAAAATAAATAAAATAAATAAAGAAAAAATAAACTTAAACCTAAATTTAAAAATAAAACCTAAAAATAAACTTAAAATAAAAACATAAAATGTAAACCTAAAAAAACTAAATAAAATCCTTAACCTAAACCTAAAAATAAAAAAATAAAACCTAAACCTAAAAAATAAAATAAAAATAAAACTAAACTAAAAAATAAATGTCAACCTAAACTTAAACCTAAAAGAAAAAACTAAAATAAAAACCTAAACTAAATTAAATAAACCTAAAATAAATAAACTAAACTAAATAAAAATAAAAATAAAAAGAAACCTGAATAAAAATAAGAAAAATAAAATAAACTAAAATAAATAAAAATTAAAATAAAAAAATAAAAAAATAAAAAAATTTATAAATAAAAGAAAACCTAACCCTAAACCCTAACTGCTAAAACTAACCCTAAACCCTTAAACCTAAAACCCTAAACCCTAAACCCTAAATTATAAACCCCAAACCCTAAACCCTAAACCCTAAAAAACTCTAAACCTTAAATCTTAAACCCTAAAACCCTAAACCCTAAACCCTAAACCTAAACCCTAAATAAACTAACTTAAACAGAACCCTAAACCCTAAAACACTAAACCTAAATTCCAAAATCCTTAAAACCTAAATCTAACCTTAAACCAATTCTACAACCTAAACCCTAAACCCAACAACACTAAACTATAAACTAAACCTAAACTTAAATTCTAAATTAAAACTCCTAAACCTAAACCTTAAATTATAAACCCTAAACCTCTAAAATAAATAAACAACTAAACCTCAAACCATAAACCATAAACCCTAAAACCTAAGCCCTAAACCCCTAAACCCTAAACCCGAAACCCTAAACACTAAACCCTAAACCCTAAACCCTAAAAAACATAAACCCTAAAGCTTAAACACTAAACCCTAAACCCTAAATCTGAACTTTAATCCCTAAATCTAAAACCATAAACCCTAAAACCTTAAATCCTACACATTAAACCTTAAAAAAAATTTAAATAAAAATTAAAAATAAAGATAAACTAAAATAATAAAAAATAAACTAAATAAACTAAATAAATCTAAATCTACTCGTTACCTTAAACACTAAACCGTAAATCCTAAACCCTAAATGTGAAACCTTAAACCCTAAAACAAACACTAAACCCTAAATCCTAAACTTACAACCCTAAACCAACAACCCAAAACCCAAAACCCTAAACGCTAAACAAACCCTAAAATAAAATAAATGAAAATAAAATAAAAAACCAAACTAAAACCTAAACCTAAACTTAAACCTAAAAAGAAAATAAAATAAAAAAATAAAAATTAAACTAAAATAAAATAAATGAAAACCTAAACTAAATTAAAAATAATAAAAAACTAAACTAAAATAAAACTAAACCTAAAATAAAAATAAAATAAACCAAAAATAAAATAAAATTAAAACTAAAAAAAAAACCTAAACCTAAAAAATAAACCTAAAAATAAATAAATAAAAAATTTAAGCCCTAAATTAAAAAAAAGACTTAAACCTAAACTAAATAAAATAAAATAAACTAAAAATAAACCTAAACCTAAACTAAAAAAATAAAACCTAAACAAAACCTAAAATAAAAAGTTAAAAAACTAAACCTAAAAATATAAAATAAAAACTTAAACTTAAACCTAAAAATAAAAAATAAAACCTAAACATAAAAAATCAAATAAAAATAAAACTAAACTAAAAAATAAACCTAAACTTAAACCTAAAAAAATAAACTAAAGTAAAAAAACCTAAACTAAAATAAATAAACTTAAAATAAATAAACTAAACTAAATAAAAATAAAAATAAACCTAAATAAAATAAAATAAATAAAATAAACTAAAATAAATAAAAATTAAACTAAATAAACCAAAACCTACTTGTTTACTTAATTTAAAAAAAATTATAAAATTAAAAATAAATACAAACTACTCTTAAACCTTAAACCCTTAAACCAACGTTAAACCCTAAACCCTAAATCCTAATACCCTAAACCCTAAACCCTAAAGCCAAAACCCTAAACCCTAAAAGTCAAAACCCAAAACCCTAAACCCTAAACCCCAAACCCTAAACCACAAACCCTAAACCCAAAACACTAAACCTTAAAAACCTAAAAACCTAAACCTAAATAAAATAAAACTTAAAAAGAAAATAAATAAATGAAACCTAAACCTAAATAAAATAAAAAAATAAAATAAAATAAAAACCTAAACTTAAACCTAAACCTAAAAATTAAATATAATATAAATAAAAACTAAACTAAAATAAAATAAATAAAAACTTAAACTAAACTATAAAATAAAATAAACCTAAGAAAACCTAAATAAAATAAATATTAAACGTAAAAATAAAATAAAATAAACCTAAAATAAAATGAAATAAAAACTAAATAAAAATCTAAACCTAAAAAATAAACCTAAAAATAAATGAAAAAAACTAAACCCTAAACTAAAAAAAACCTAAACTTAAAATAAAAATAAAATAAGCCTAAATCTAAACTAAAATAAATAAACCTAAACCTAAAAATAAAATAAACTAAGCCTAAACCTAAACACAAACTAAATGAAATAAAATAAACTAAAAATAAACCTAAACCTAAACAAATAAATAAAACCTAAAAATAAACCTAAAATAAAAACCTAAACCTAAAAAATAAAAGCTAAACCTAAAGAATAAAATAAAAAATAAAACTAAACTAAAAAATAAACCAAAACTTAAACCTAAAAAATAAAATAAAAAAACAAAAAACTAAACCTAAACCTAAAAAAATAAATTGAAATTTAAAACCAAACTAAAATATATAATCCTAAAATAAATAAACTAAACTAAATATAATATAAAAAATTGAAATAAAAATAAAATGAATTAAAATCAAATAATAAATAAAATTAATAAACCTAAACCTACTTATTTACTAAATTTAAAACAAAACCTAAACTAACCCTAAACCCTAAATGATAAAACTAACCCTAAACTCTAGCCCTAAACTCTAGCCCTAAACCCTAAACCCTAAAACTAATGCTAAACCCTAAACCCAAAACCTTAAAACCCAAAGCCCAAAACCCAAAACCCAAAACCCAAAACCCTAAAACCTACAACCCTAGACCCTAAACCCTAAACCCCAAACCCTAAACCTTAAACCCTAAAACCTAAACCTTAAACCCTAAAATCCTAAAATCCTAAACCTAAACTAAAATAAAAACCTAAAAATAAAATAAATAAAAAAACCTAAACCTAAATAAAATAAAATAGTAAAATAAAATAAAAAACTAAACCTATACCTATACCTATACCTAAACCAAAAAATAAAATAAAATATAAAATAAAAACTATACTAAAATAAAATAAATTTAAACTTAGACTAAACTAAAAAAATAAAATAAACCTTGAAATAAAAATACCTAAATAAAATTTAAAATAAATGTAAAAGAAATTAAACCCAAAATAAAAACCTATAACCTAAACCTAAAAAAATAAAATAAAAACCTAAACCTAAACATAAAAATAAAAAATAAAACCTAACCCTAAAAAATAAAATAAAAATAAAACTAAACTAAAAAAATAAATATAAACCTAAACCTAAACCTAAAAAATAAACTAAAATAAGAAACCTAAACTAATGTAAATAAACCAACAATAATAAACTTAACTAAATAAAAATAAAAAATAAACCTAAACCCTAAATCCTAAATCCTAAACCATAAACTCTAAACCCCAAAACTAACCCTAAATCTTCAACCCTAAACCCTAAACCCTAAACCCTAAACTTAAACCCTAAAGCTTAAACACTAAACCCTAAACCCTAAATCTGAACCTTAATCCCTAAATCCTAAAAGCATAAACCCTAAAAGCTTAAATCCTACACACTAAACCCTAAAAAAAATTTAAATAAAAATTAAAAATAAAGATAAACTAAAATAATAAAAAATAAACTAAATAAACTAAATAAATCTAAATCTACTAGTTACCTTAAACACTAAACCCTAAATCCTAAACCCTAAACGTGAAACCTTAAACCCTAAAACAAAACTAAACCCTAAATCCTAAACTTACAACCCTAAACCAACAACCCAAAACCCTAAACAAACCCTAAAATAAAATAAATGAAAATAAAATAAAAAACCAAACTAAAACCTAAACCTAAACCTAAACCTAAAAAGAAAATAAAATAAAAAATAAAAATTAAACTAAAATAAAATAAATGAAAACTTAGACTAAATTAAAAAATAAAAAACTAAACTAAAATAAAACTAAACCTAAAATAAAAATAAAATAAACCAAAAATAAAATAAAATTAAAACTAAATAAAAACCTAAACCTAAAAAATAAACCTAAAAATAAATAAAAAATAAAATTTAAGCCCTAAATTAAAAAAAAGACTTAAACCTAAACTAAATAAATTAAAATAAACTAAAAATAAACCTAAACCTTAACTAAAAAAAAAAAACGTAAACAAAACCTAAAATAAAAAGTTAAAAAACTAAACCTAAAAATATAAAATAAAACTTAAACTTAAACCTAAAAAATAAAAAATAAAACCTAAACATAAAAAAATCAAATAAAAATAAAACTAAACTAAAAAATAAACCTAAACTTAAACCTAAAAAATAAACTAAAGTAAAAAAACCTAAACTAAAATAAATAATCTTAAAATAAATAAACTAAACTAAATAAAAATAAAAATAAACCTAAATAAAATAAAATAAACTAAAATAAATAAAAATTAAACTAAATAAACCAAAAACCTACTTGTTTATTTAATTTAAAAAAAATTATAAAATTAAAAATATATACAAACTACTCTTAAACCCTAAACCCTTAAACCAACGTTAAACCCTAAACCCTAAATCCTAAAACCCTAAACCCTAAACCCTAAAGCCATAACCCTAAACCCTAAAAGTCAAAACCCAAAACCCTGAACCCTAAACCCCAAACCCTAAACCACAAACCCTAAACCCTAAACCCTAAACCCTAAACCTTAAAAACCTAAAAACCTAAACCTAAATAAAATAAAACTTAAAAAGAAAATAAATAAATGAAACCTAAACCTAAATAAAATAAAAAAATAAAATAAAATAAAAACCTAAACTTAAACCTAAACCTAAAAATTAAATATAATATAAATAAAAACTAAACTAAAATAAAATAAATAAAAACTTAAACTAAACTATAAAATAAAATAAACCTAAAAAAACCTAAATAAAATAAATACTAAACGTAAAATAAAAATAAAATAAACCTAAAATAAAATGAAATAAAAACTAAATAAAAATATAAACCTAAAAAATAAACCTAAAAATAAATTAAAAAAACTAAACCCTAAACTAAAAAAACCTAAACTTAAAATAAAAATAAAATAAGCCTAAATCTAAACTAAAATAAATAAACCTAAACCTAAAAATAAAATAAACTAAACCTAAACCTAAACATAAACTAAATGAAATAAAATAAACTAAAAATAAACCTAAACCTAAACAAAGAAATAAAACCTAAAAATAAACCTAAAATAAAAACCTAAACCTAAAAAATAAAAGCTAAACCTAAAGAATAAAATAAAAAATAAAACTAAACTAAAAAAAAACCAAAACTTAAACCTAAAAAATAAAATAAAAAAACAAAAACAACTAAACCTAAACCTAAAAAATAAATTGAAATTTAAAACCTAAACTAAAATATATAATCCTAAAATAAATAAACTAAACTAAATATAATATAAAAAATTGAAATAAAAAATAAAATAAACTAAAATAAATAATAAATAAAATTAATAAACCTAAACCTACTTATTTACTAAATTTAAAAAAACAAAAAAAAACCTAAAACTAACCCTAAACCCTAAATGCTAAAACTAACCCTAAACTCTGGCCCTAAACTCTAGCCCTAAACCCTAAACTCTAAAACTAATGCTAAACCCAAAACCCAAAACCTTAAATCCCAAAGCCCAAAACCCTAAAACCTACAACCCTAGACCCTAAACCCTAAACCCCAAACCCTAAACCTTAAACCCTAACACCTAAACCTTAAACCCTAAAATCCTAAAATCCTAAAATCCTAAACCTAAACTAAAATAAAAACCTAAAAATAAAATAAATAAAAAAACTTAGACGTAAATAAAATAAAATAGTAAAATAAAATAAAAAACTAAACCTATACCTAAACCTAAAAATAAAATAAAATAGAAAATAAAAACTATACTAAAATAAAATAAATTTAAACTTAGACTAAACTAAAAAAATAAAATAAACCTTGAAATAAAAATACCTAAATAAAATTTAAAATAAATGTAAAAGAAATTAAACCCAAAAAATAAAACCTATAACCTAAACCTAAAAAATAAAATAAAACCTAAACCTAAACATAAAATAAAAAATAAAACCTAACCCTAAAAAAATAAAATAAAATAAAAAACTAAAAAAAAAATAAATATAAACCTAAACCTAAACCTAAAATAAACTAAAATAAGAAACCTAAACTAATAAATAAACCAACAATAAACTTAACTAAATAAAAATAAAAAATAAACCTAAACCCTAAATCCTAAATCCTAAACCATAAACTCTAAACCCCAAACTAACCCTAAATCTAAACCCTAAACCCTAAACCCTAAACGCTAAACTTAAACCCTAAAGTTTAAACACTAAACCTAAACCCTAAATCAACCAATCCCTAAATCCTAAAAATAAAACCCTAAAAGCTTAAATCCTACACACCTAAACCCTAAAAAAAATTTAAATAAAAATTAAGTAAAGATAAACTAAAATAATAAAATAAACTAAATAAACTAAATTCTAAATCTACTACCTAAACACTAAACCCTAAATCCTAAACCCTAAACAAACCTAAACCCTAAAACAAACACTAAACCCTAAATCCTAAACTTAAACCCTAAACCAAAACCCAAAACCCTAAACAAACCCTAAAATAAAATAAATGAAAATAAAATAAAACCAAACTAAAACCTAAACCTAAACCTAAACCTAAAAGAAAATAAAATAAAAAAATAAAAAATTAAACTAAAATAAAATAAATGAAAACTACTAAATTAAAAAATAAAAAAACTAAACTAAAATTAAACTAAACCTAAAATAAAATAAAATAAACCAAAAAAATAAAATAAAATTAAAACTAAAAACCTAAACCTAAAAAATAAACCTAAAATAAATAAAATAAAATTTAAACCCCAAATAAAAAAAAAAAAGACTTAAACCTAAACTAAATAAATTAAAATAAACTAAAATAAACCTAAACCTAACTAAAAAAAAATAAAAAAAAAACCTAAAATAAGTTAAAAACTAAACCTAAAAATATAAAATAAAAACTTAAACTTAAACCTAAAAATAAAAAATAAAACCTAAACATAAAAAATCAAATAAAAATAAAACTAAACTAAAAAATAAACCTAAACTTAAACCTAAAAAATAAACTAAAGTAAAAAAACCTAAACTAAAATAAATAATCTAAAATAAATAAACTAAACTAAATAAAATAAAATAAACCTAAATAAAATAAAATAAACTAAAATAAATAAAATTAAACTAAATAAACTAAAACCTACTTGTTTATTTAATTTAAAAAAAATTATAAAATTAAAAAATATATAAACTACTCAAACCCTAAACCTAAACCAACGTTAAACCCTAAACCCTAAATAAAAAAACCCTAAACCCTAAACCCTAAAGCTATAACCCTAAACCCTAAAAAGTCAAAACCCAAAACCCTAACCCTAAACCCCAAACCCTAAACCACAAACCCTAAACCCTAAACCCTAAACCTTAAACCTTAAAAACCTAAAAACCTAAACCTAAACAAAATAAAACTTAAAAAGAAAATAAATAAATAAAACCTAAACCTAAATAAAATAAAAAAATAAAATAAAATAAAAACCTAAACTTAAACCTAAACCTAAAATTAAATATAATAAAATAAAACTAAACTAAAATAAAATAAATAAAACTTAAACTAAACTATAAAATAAAATAAACCTAAAAAACCTAAATAAAATAAATACTAAACGAAATAAAATAATAAAATAAACCTAAAATAAAATGAGATAAAACTAAATAAAATATAAACCTAAAAAATAAACCTAAAATAAATTAAAAAAAACTAAACCCTAAACTAAAAAAACCTAAACTTAAAATAAAAAATAAAATAAACCTAAATCTAAACTAAAATAAAAATAAACCTAAACCTAAAATAAAATAAACTAAACCTAAACCTAAACATAAACTAAAAATAAAATAAACTAAAAATAAACCTAAACCTAAACAAAGAAATAAAACCTAAAAATAAACCTAAAATAAAAACCTAAACCTAAAAAATAAAAGCTAAACCTAAAGAATAAAATAAAAAATAAAACTAAACTAAAAAAATAAACCAAAACTTAAACCTAAAAAATAAAATAAAAAAACAAAAAAAACTAAACCTAAACCTAAAAAATAAATTGAAATTTAAAACCTAAACTAAAATATAAACCCTAAAATAAATAAACTAAAATAATATAAAATTGAAATAAAAAATAAAATAAACTAAAATAAATAATAAATAAAATTAATAAACCTAAACCTACTTATTTACTAAATTTAAAAAAAAACAAAAAAAAACCTAAAACTAACCTAAACCCTAAATGCTAAAACTAACCTAAACTCCCTAAATAAACCTAAACCCTAAACTCTAAAACTAATGCTAAACCCAAACCCAAAACCTTAAATCCCTAAAGCTAAAAAAACCCTAAACCTTAAACCCAAACCCTCAACCCTAAACCCTAAACCTAAACCCTAAAACCTAAACCTTAAACCCTAAAAATCCTAAAATCCTAAAATCCTAAACCTAAACTAAAATAAAACCTAAAATAAAATATAAAAAAAACCTAAAAAATAAAATAGTAAAATAAATAAAAAACTAAACCTATACCTAAACCTAAAAAAATAAAATAAAATATAAAAATACTAAAATAAATTTAAACTACTAAACTAAAAAATAAAATAAACCTAAAAATTAAAAAAACCTAAATAAAATTTAAAATAAAAGTAAAAAAAACTAAACCTAAAATAAAAACCTATAACCTAAACCTAAAAAAAATAAAATAAAAACCTAAACCTAAACTTAAAAATAAAAAATAAATCCTAACCTTAAAAAATAAAATAAAAATAAAACTAAACTAAAAAAATAAACATAAACCTAAACCTAAACCTAAAAAATAAACTAAAATAAAAAATCTAAACTAAAGTAAATAAACCAACAATAATAAACTTAACTAAATAAAATAAAAATAAACCTAAACCCTAAATAAATCCTAAACCATAAAACTCTAAAACCCCAAACTAACCCTAAATCTTCAACCCTAAACCCTAAACCCTAAACCCTAAACTTAAACCCTAAAGAAACACTAAACCCTAAACCCTAAAACCTAATCCCTAATAAAAGCATAAACCCTAAAAGCTTAAATCCTACACTAAACCCTAAAAAAAATTTAAATAAAATTAAAGTAAAGATAAACTAAAATAATAAAAAATAAACTAAATAAACTAAATAAATCTAAATCTAAACCTTAAACACTAAACCCTAAATCTAAACCCTAAACGTGAAACCTAAACCCTAAAACAAACACTAAACCCTAAATCCTAAACTTAAAACCCTAAACCAAATAACCCAAAACCCTAAACAAACCCTAAAAAAAAAAAATAAAACCAAACTAAAACCTAAACCTAAACCTAAACCTAAAAAGAAAATAAAATAAAAAATAAAAATTAAACTAAAATAAAATAAATGAAAACTTAGACTAAATTAAAAAATAAAAAACTAAACTAAAATTAAACTAAACCTAAAATAAAAATAAAAAATAAACCAAAAATAAAATAAAATTAAACTAAATAAAAACCTAAACCTAAAAAAATAAAATAAACCTAAAATAAATAAAAATAAAATTTAAGCCTAAATTAAAAAAAAAAAAAACTTAAACCTAAACTAAATAAATTAAAATAAACCAAAAAATAAACCTAAACCTAACTAAAAAAATAAAAAACTAAACAAAACCTAAAATAAGTTAAAAACTAAACCTAAAAAATATAAAATAAAAACTTAAACTAAACCTAAAATAAAAAATAAACCTAAACATAAAAAAATCAAATAAAATAAACTAAACTAAAAATAAACCTAAACTAAACCTAAAAAATAAACTAAAGTAAAAAAACCTAAACTAAAATAAATAAATTAAAATAAATAAACTAAACTAAATAAAATAAAATAAACCTAAATAAAATAAAAATAAAATAAATAAAAAAATTAAATAAACCAAAACTACTTGTTTAAATTTAAAAAAAAATTATAAAATTAAAATATAATAAACTACTAAACCCTAAACCCTAAACCAAAATAAACCCTAAACCCTAAATAAAACCTAAACCCTAAACCCTAAAGCTAAACCCTAAACCTAAACCCAAAACCAACCCTAAAACCTAAACCCTAAAACCACAAACCCTAAATAAACCCTAAACCCTAAACCTTAAAAAAACCTAAAACCTAAACCTAAATAAAATAAACTTAAAAGAAAATAAATAAATAAACCTAAACCTAAATAAAATAAAAAAATAAAATAAAACCTAAACTTAAACCTAAACCTAAAAAATTATAAAATATAAATAAAAACTAAACTAAAATAAAATAAATAAAAAAAACTTAAACTAAACTATAAAATAAAATAAACCTAAAACCTAAATAAAATAAATAATTAAAAAAATAAAAATAAACCTAAAATAAAATGAGATAAAACTAATAAAATATAAACCTAAAAAAAATAAACCTAAATTAAAAAACTAAACCCTAAACTAAAAAAAAACTTAAATAAAATAAAATAAACCTAAATCTAAACTAAAATAAATAAACCTAAACCTAAAATAAAATAAACTAAACCTAAACATAAACTAAAATAAATAAAATAAACTAAAAATAAACCTAAACCAATAAAAGAAATAAAACCTAAAAATAAACCTAAAATAAAACCTAAACCTAAAAAAAAAATAAAGCTAAACCTAAAGAATAAAATAAAAAATAAAACTAAACTAAAAAAATAAACCAAAACTTAAACCTAAAAAATAAAATAAAAAACAAAAAAACTAAACCTAAACCTAAAAAATAAATTGAAATTTAAAACCTAAACTAAAATATATAATCCAAATAAATTAAACTAAATATAATATAAAATTGAAATAAAAATAAAATAAACTAAAATAAAATAAATAAAATTAATAAACCTAAACCTATTTACTAAATTTAAAACAAAAAAACCTAAAACTAACTAAACCCTAAATAAAAACCCCTAAACTTAAACTCTAAACCCTAAACTAAAACTAAAAATAAACCTAAACCTAAACCTAAATCCCAAAGCCCAAAACCTAAAACCTACAAAACTAAACTAAAACCCTAAACCCTAAACAAATCAAACCCTAAACCTAAACCTAAACCCTAAACCTAAACTAAAAAATCCTAAACCTAAACTAAAATAAAACCTAAAAAATAAAATAAATAAAAAAACCTAAAAAAATAAAATAAAAATAAAATAAAACTAAACCTATACCTATATATACCTAAACCTAAAAATAAAATAAAAAAATAAAAAACTATACTAAAATAAAATAAATTTAACTACTAAACTAAAAAATAAAATAAACCTAAATAAAAAAAACCTAAATAAATTTAAAATAAATGTAAAAGAAATTAAACCAAAATAAAACCTATAACAAAAAACTAAAAAAATAAAATAAAAAACCTAAACCTAAACATAAAAAATAAAAATAAAACCTAACCCTAAAATAAAAATAAAATAAACTAAAAAAAATAAATATAAACCTAAACCTAAACCTAAAATAAACTAAAATAAGAAACCTAAACTAATGTAAATAAACCAACAATAAACTTAACTAAATAAAAAATAAAAAATAAACCTAAATAAATAAAATAAAACTAAATAAACTAACCCTAAATAACCAAACCTAAATAAATAAACTAAATTAAACAAACCTAAACCTAAATAACCTAATCCTAAATCCTAAAAAAGCATAAACCTAAAAATTAAACCTACACACTAAACCCTAAAAAAAAAAAATAAAAAATAAAGATAAACTAAAATAATAAAATAAACTAAATAAACTAAATAAATCTAAATCTACTAAACCTAAACACTAAACCATAATCCTAAACCTAAAAAACCTAAACCCTAAAACAAAACAAAAAATAAACTAAACCCTAAACCAATAAACCCAAAACCCTAAACAAACTAAAATAAATAAATAAAATAAAATAAAACCAAACTAAACCTAAACCTAAACCTAAACCTAAAAAGAAAATAAAATAAAATAAAATTAAACTAAAATAAAATAAATGAAAACTTAGACTAAATTAAAAATAAAACTAAACTAAAATAAAACTAAACCTAAAAAAAAATAAAATAAACCAAAAATAAAATAAAATTAAAACTAAATAAAACCTAAACCTAAAAAATAAACCTAAAATAATAAAAAATAAAACCCCTAAATTAAAAAAAAAACTTAAACCTAAACTAAATAAATTAAAATAAACTAAAATAAACCTAAACCTTAACTAAAAAAAAAAATAAACAAAACCTAAAATAAAAGTTAAAACTAAACCTAAAATATAAAATAAAACTTAAACTTAAACCTAAAATAAAAATAAAACCTAAACATAAAAAAATCAAATAAAATAAACTAAACTAAAAAATAAACCTAAACTAAACCTAAAAATAAACTAGTAAAAAAAACCTAAACTAAAATAAATAATCTTAAAATAAATAAACTAAACTAAATAAAAATAAACCTAAACTAAATAAAATAAATAAACTAAAATAAAAATTAAACTAAATAAACTAAAAAACCTACTTGTTTATTTAATTTAAAAAAAATTATAAAATTAAAATATATAAAACTACTAAACCCTAAACCTAAACCAAAATAAACCCTAAATAAACTTAAACCCTAAACCCTAAAGCCATAACCCTAAACCTAAAAGTCAAAACCCAAAACCTAAACCCTAAACTAAACCCTAAACTAAAACCCTAAACCCTAAACCCTAAACCTAAAACCTAAAACCTAAAAAACCTAAATAAAATAAACTTAAAAAAGAAAATAAATAAATAAACCTAAACCTAAATAAAATAAAAAATAAAATAAATAAAAAACCTAAACTTAAACCTAAACCTAAAATAAATAAATAAATAAAACTAAACTAAAATAAAATAAATAAAATAAACTAAACTAAAATAAAATAAACCTAAAACCTAAATAAAATAAATACTAAACGAAATAAAAATAAATAAATAAAATAAAATAAATAAATAAAACTAAATAAAAAAATATAAACCTAAAAAATAAACCTAAAATAAATTAAAAAAACTAAACCCTAAACTAAAACCTAAACTTAAAATAAAATAAAATAAACCTAAATCTAAACTAAAATAAATAAACCTAAACCTAAAATAAAATAAACTAAACCTAAACCTAAAACTAAACTAAATAAATAAAATAAACTAAAATAAACCTAAACCTAAAAAAAAATAAAAACCTAAAAAATAAACCTAAAATAAAACCTAAACCTAAAAAAAAAATAAAACTAAACCTAAAAATAAAATAAAAATAAATAAACTAAAAAATAAACCAAAACTAAACCTAAAATAAAATAAAAAAAAAAAAAATAAACTAAACCTAAACCTAAAAAATAAATAAATAAAACCTAAACTAAAATATATAAATAAAAATAAAATAAACTAAATATAATAAAAAAATTAAATAAAAAATAAATAAACTAAAATAAATAAATAAAATTAAACCTAAACCCTACTAAATAAAAAAAAAAACCTAAACCAACCCTAAACCCTAAAAAACTAATAAACCCCCTAAACTATAAAACCCTAAACTCTAAACTAAAATAAATAAAACCTAAAACCTAAACCTAAATAAAACCTAAAATAAAATAAAAAACCTAAACCTAAAATAAATAAAATAAAAATAAACTAAACCTAAAACCTAAAATAAATAAAACTAAAAAAATAAAAAATAAAATAAAAAAATAAATAAATAAAATAAAAAATAAAAATAAATAAAAATAAACCTAAAAATACCTAAACCTAAAAAATAAAATAAAATAAAAACTAAACTAAAATAAAAAATAAATTTAAACCTACTAAACTAAAAAAATAAAATAAACCTAAATAAAATAAAAATAAATAAAATAAACTAAAAAAATTAAACCAAAATAAAAATAAACCTAAAAAAAAAATAAAATAAAACCTAAACCTAAACTAAAATAAAAATAAACCTAAACCTAAAAAAAATAAAAAATAAAATAAACCTAAATAAAAAAAATAAATATAAAAACCTAAACTAAAAATAAACCTAAAATACCTAAACCTAAATAAATAAACCTAAAATAATAAACCTAAACCTAAAAATAAAAAATAAACCTAAACCTAAACTAAACCTAAACCTAAATAAAAAAATAAATAACTAAACCTAAATAAATAAAATAAAAATAAACCTAAAAACCTAAAACTAAATAAATAAAATAAACTAAAAAATAAAAATAAACCTAAATAAAAAAACCTAAATAAAAAAAAATAAAATAAAACTAAATAAATAAACCTAAAAACCTAAAATAAAAATAAACTAAATAAAATAAAATTAAAATAAAATAAAATAAAAAACTAAAACCTAAAATAAATAAAAAATAAAAAAAACTAAATTAAAATAAATAAACTAAAATAAATTAAACTAAAAATAAAACTAAACTAAAATAAATAAAAAATAAACTAAATAAACCTAAAAATAATAATAAATAAATAAATAAAAAAGCCCTAACCCTAAACCCCAAACTCGAAAACTAACCCTAAATGCTAAACCCTAAACCTATAACCCTAAACTTTACAGTCTAAAACCCTAAACCCTAAACCCTAAATCTAAACCCAAAACCCAAAACCCTAAACCCAAAACCCTAAAACCTGAACCCTAAACCCTAAAATCTATAACCCTGAACTCTAAACCCTAAACCCCAAACCCTAAACCCTAAACTCTAAACCCTAAACCCTAAATCCTAAACCCTAAACCCTAAAAACCTAAACCTAAACTAAATAAAACCTAAAAATAAAATAAATGATAAAAATTTAAATCTAAATAAAATTAATATAAAATCAAATAAAAACCTAAACTAAAACCTAAACCTAAACCTAAAACTAAACCTAAAAATAAAATAAAAAATAACTCAAAATTAAACTAAAAGAAAATAAATAGAAACATAAACTAAACTAAAAATATAAAATAAACCTAAAAATAAAAAACATAAATAAAAATAAAAACTAAACGTAAAACAAAAATAAAATAAACCTAAATTAAAAACCTAAAACCTAAACCTAAAAACATAAAATAAAAACCTAAACCTAAACTAAAAAATAAAAAATAAACCCTAAACCCTAAACCCTAAATCATAAAACTAACCCTAAACCCTAGACCCTAAACCTACAACACTAAACCCTAAACCTTAAACTCCTCAAAATACTAAACCTTAAGCACTAAATCCTAAAAACCTTAACCGAAATCAAACAAAACTGAAAAACTAAAATAAATAAAAAAACTAAACTAAAATAAACTAAAATAATAAAATAAAATAAAAACCTAAACTAAAACCTATACCTATACCTAAACCTAAAATAAATTAAACCTAAACCCTAAAATAAATAAAATAAGTTAAAATAAAAAAACTAAATTAAAATTAAAACCTAAAAAAACCTAAAACCTAAACCTAAACCTAAACTAAACCTAAACCTAAACCTAAAACCCTAAACCCTAAACCCTAAAAACCCTAAACCCTAAATCTTAACCCATAAACCTTAAGCCCTAAACCCTTAAACCCTAAACCCTAACAACCCTAAACCCTAAACCCTAAACTCGAATCCCTAAAACCCTAAACCCTAAACTCAAAATCCTAAAACCTAAACCCCAAACCGTAAACCCTAAACACTAAACCCTAAACCCTAAACACTAAACTCGAAACCCTAAACCCTTAACCCTAAACCCTAAACCCTAAACCTTAAAAAGCTAAAAACCTAAAACTAAATTAAATAAAACTTAATAATAAAATAAAAAAAGAACTTATACTAAAATAAAACAATATAAAAAAATAAAATAAAAACATAAACTAAAACTTAATCCTAAACCTAAACCTATAAAAGAAAATAAAACTCAATTCTTTAAACCTAAATAAACTAAACCCTAAATCCTAAGCCCTAAACCCTAAAAAACCCTAAACACTAAACCTTAAACCCTAAACTAATCCTAAACCTAAACCTAAACTTAAACCTAAATTTAAACCCTAAACCCTAAACCCTAAAACCCTAAAACTTTAATATTAAACCAAGCTCTAAACCTAAAACCCTAAACTATAAAACCCTAAAGAAAACCCTAAACCTAAAACCCAAAACCATAAACCCTAAACCATAAACCTAAACCCTAAAACCTAAACTTTAAACCCTAAACCTAAACTAAACTTAAACCTAAACCTAAAACCCAATAAAACCTAAACCTAAACTAAATAAACTTTAAAACCCTAAACCTAATATAAATATAATAATATAAAAACCTAAACCAAAACTAAAACCTAAACCTAAACCTAAAAATAAAATAAAATGAAAAATAAACACTAAACTAAAATAAAATAAATAGAAACCTAAACTACACTAAAAATAAAATAAACCTAAAAATAAAAACTTAAAAAATAAAATAAAAACCTAAACCCAAAACCTAAAAATAAAAAATAAAACCTAAATAAAATAAAAAATAATCCCTAAACCCTAAACCCTAAACCCACAATACTTAACCCTAAACCCTAAACCCTAAATCTTAAAAAACACAAAACCCTACACTTTAAACCCTAAAAACCTTAACCTAAACTAAATAAATCCTAAAAATAAAATAAATAAAAAACCTAAACCTAAATAAATAAATTAAAATAAAATAAAATAAAATTAAAACCTAAACTAAAACCTAAACCTAAAAATTAAATAAAATAAAAAATAAAAACTAAACCAAAATAAAATAAATCAAAACCTAAACTAAACTAAAAAAATAAAATAAACCTAAAAATAAAAAACTTAAATAAAATAAAAAATAAATGTAAAATAAAAATAAAATAAACCTAAAATAAAATAAAAACTAAATAAATGCCTAAACCAAAAAAATAAACCTAAAAAAAATGAAAATAAAACCCAAACCCTAAACTAAAAAAAACCTAATTCTAAACTAAAATAAACTAAACTAAAATAAATGAAATGAAAATCTAAACCTAAACCCTAAACTAATAAAATAAAATAAACTAAAAATAAACCTAAACATTGTGTATAACTTCTAATATTTTATTGTTTATATTAATTTTATGATTTTTTATCTTAAGCAATACCTTGTGATGTGATATGCAATATAATATAATATAATATGTTATAGTGTATTATAATATATGTTATAACATAGTAGATCATGCATTATAACATACTATTGTATATAACTACTTATTATTTAGCATATTTTAGTTTATTATAATATGAAGTAGTAGAGTTTGTACTGGTATAATTCATAGAAATACTAATTTTTCGAGATGATGGGATTTGGCCAAATTTAAGGTAAGCTTTAGAGAATATCATCGGGTCATTTATGGTGTGTCATTTAATCAAAAGAATGGAATTTTGCATTCAAACTAAAGGTTCAATTTTCAACAAAATTTTATAAAGTTTTGCTTAAAGTGATTCATTTTAAGGTATTATAAGATAATATAATATATGAAAGCATATTAAAAATAATGTACATAATAATATAATATCACATATATATGAATGTGGTGGAGTGTTACTAAATGTTATTGTACATTTTAGTATGTTTTACTTTTGTTATAATACATTGGGTCAAAACTCACAAAATGTAAATTTGTTCAAATGGAAGAATTTGGCCAAATTAAAGACATGAAGAAGCAACACCAAAATTATAATAAAAATAACAATTTTACATCCAAAATGAACATTATTCAGATTTTGAGAAAATTTTGTTATTTGTTTCTTTTAAGTGATTATGATGAGGTGTAATGTTAGACAATATGTTATATTATTACAAATTATAATATAACATCATATATTCTAATAAATATAGTGTGCTAATTTACACTATAATATGTTTAGCAAGATATTGTATAGTTAGTTTGAGCTTACACCATCACAAATCATAAAATGTTCATTACAATATTAAGATAATGAAATTTGAACAAATACATTGTTATGCATTTAGTTGAAGTATTAAAGGTGTGCATAAGAGAAAAAATAAGATTTGATGAGAATTCCATGTCAAGGACATGGAGGGAGATCCACTATGGGATCACACATGCATTGGACATGACATGTGAGGGATCTATGTCGAGGGCATAAAAGAATAAAATCCGCTAGGGATAAGGTTTGAATTTCATTTGATTATATAATTTATGGAAAGAAGATTTGCTAAGGATAAGAATCTATAAACCACTGAGGATTAAGATCAAATTGACTTTAATTTATTTTTTTAATTGATGTGGAGGCATATCTAGAGATACCGAGTCCACCTGGGATTGGGTATATGAGCCTTCCACTAGCAGGTTCGTGCTATTTGTTGGGATTGGGATTTGAGTTTGATTTTAAAGACTTTTGGGGATGTATCCGCTAGGTAAGAGTTTGGTTGGATTTTCTTGATTTAAACTCTTAGCTGGTTTAATTTGGCTCCATTGGGAGGTCAATTTTGAATTTTATTTATTTGCTTGACTTGTTTATATATGATTTTTCCAGGGAGAAGGGTGTGATTTAACTCCACAGGAAAATCAAATTGGGTTTAATTTCATCCGAAGTTAATGTATGGAACTTGCGATGGACCCATTGAGAAGGGGCTATATCCTGACCTACCAAAGGTTTACAAATCCAAAAGGATAGTCTACTGATATGGAGTAGAGCTAGCCAACCTAAGGGTTATCTTTCGTGCAAAATAAGAGGAAGAAGGTGTAGACTTACATCTTCTAAAGTGAGAAACAACCACTAGGGTGAGCTGTTGGATGCACAACAAATCGAACCTGACCTAGGATGACTATTGAGTGAATGCCACTGGGGACTTATGTTTACTCAAAAGTAGTCAGGATTAATTTTATCTTAAATTCATGTGATTTCATATGGTTTGTTTGTTTAATTTAATTTTTAATTGAAGGCATATTCACTGGGAATGTGAGCTCGATCAAATTTGATATGTTTAATTTATGGACCATGTCAGTGTGTGATGGACCCACTGAGAATAAGCTATATCAGACTTATCCTATTTCAGATTTACAAATCCAAAGGGATAGTCTACTAGTCGTGGGGTAGAGCTCGCCAACCTAAGGGGTTTAGTAATGGGTGTGCTAGGAAGAAGGTGCAACTGACTTACATCTTCTAAAGTAAGGAACAATTGTTGGGGTGACCTATTAGTAGCACAATAAATCAAACTTGACTTAGGGGAGACTATTGAGTGAATGTTTGGGACTTATATCAACTCAAGAGGCTAATTCTATAGGGAGTTTTGCTAACACTCTAAAGATATGCCTTCTCAAGAAAAGGTATCTCTGTACCCCTATTACATAAGTGAATACATATTTTGTTTTATGTTTATGGAACCCTATTGTTTAGAGGGACCACACTAAGAAGGTACTATGTCGCCTTAAATTATCAAGTTTACTAGACTAAGGAAAATCGCACATCCACATGATGGATTCTCCAACCATAGGGTGGTTACTAGAAAGGGGAACCGTCCAACCGATAATAACCCGTGTAGTGTCTAAATGGAATCGTAAAGGATGTTATCCAAATATAGTGCCCATGTGGAAAATGGCCCTAAAAGGAAAGGCTATAAGTGTCCAACTCAATAAGAGCATCGACTTACATCCGCCATGAGTGGTGTATCCTAAGGTGAGAACCAACTAATCCATTAAGTGGTGGATCCATCAACATAGTGAGAACCAACCAACCTAAGGTGCCCATTGCATAACAATCAATCTAGAAAGAAATCGTAGGCTTACAACTTTCCAAGCAACCATCATCGATAATTATCGATGGGACGATGCTATGAGATAGAGCTACTACTAAGGGGAGCCCCAAGGACTAGACCCAAACTTGAAGTAGTAAGGAGGAAGGAACCACTTGGGACTTATCCTAAACCTCAAATATACTCACCCCCAAGGCACAAAAAGCTAATCCAAGAAGAAAGTGTGGTGACTCACATCCTCTTAAATGAAACCAACTTGAGGTAGCCTACCACGTAGCTCCAAAACTAACAAGGCTCAAAATGAGAAATGGCCAAGTAAAGAAGTAAATCATAACAAACTTACATCCTCCAAAGCAAGAAGACCACCAAGGGTGGCACGTTAGCCCGACCAAGAGCAGCTACTAAGTGAGTGTCACCGAGGGAGTTATCTCAAATTAGTAGATAAAAAAAGATATGTGTTTGTTTTATATGTTTGTGTGATTTTGTGTTGTGTCGATGAAGGATAGGACGTTGCTGGGTTCCTTACCCTAAACACATCATGGCATTCACAAATAAGAATACTTTTAACATGGAACATACCAATTCAAATGGAATTTTCATTGATGGTAATTATTTTAAACATAATTTATAATATTTCTTTTGACTTGAAATGTTCAAATGAACCAAAACTCATTTGAACCCAACCATAATTGAATTTATATATCAATCCCAAATCTATATATAAACTCAACTAAATAAAACTCAGCCCAAAATCAAGCCAACTAAACCCAAAGTGGCCAATTTGAGCAAAGTTATAATCCTACCCAAATTAGATTGAACGAAGCCCATCAAAACCCCACATCATGATTGTTGATCACCCTAGGTTGATCAATTGTCACAAATTAGGTCAAACCAAGTCAGCTTGGTCATTTGAGAAAGTCAACCCTTAACCCATATGAACCTAAACTAGCCAAATTGCAACCTAAGCCAAATCCCTTGAAACCAATGATTCATACCAAATCAAAATTAATATTTGAATATAACTTGACCTTCAATTGAGTCAAACCAAACCCAATTGGCCCTCTTGACCCAAGTTGATCCAAATTAACCTAAAAGACCAAATTGGGTCAAATCAAAATATAAACCAAATTGATTGCAACCAATGATTCAAATTCATTCCAAATTGGTTGTTGAACTTGACTAAAGCCATGATCGAACCAAATTGAACCCAATTGACCTACTTAGCCCAAATTGACCTAAAAGTCCAAGTTGGCCTAAATCAAAACCAAATCCAAATTAATTGAAACCAAAGCCTACAATCATCTTCAATTAGTCAACTAAACCCAATCTAACATCCAACCCAAGCTACTTTGGCTAATTTGGTCAAATTGGTCAACTTAACCCATTTGACCCAAATGAATTCAAATGAGCCAAAATCAAATCTAAGTGAAACTAAACCAAACCAAAAAACCAAAACATCTAAAATGATCATTTGAACTTGACCCAACCCTTAGTTTGACCTAATTTGATCAATTGGTCAACCTGGCCCAACCTAACCTAATTTTACCTAAATTAGTCAAATTATGCCAAACCTAACCAAATCAACTCCAACTGACTTGAAATTTTGGCTAACCCACTTTTGGCTCATTTCAAATCTTCCCAAATCAAATCCAATGCCAAATGATCATTCTACCCTTGGGTCAAGGGAATCACATGAGACAAATCACCCATGTAAGTGGTCATTTCCATTCCTTAGCCACTTGGTAATCTCCCAATGGTCCACCTACCACAATACCCCAACCTAACCTAAGGGTGGTTAGATTATCCATGACCCATGGGAGGTGAAATCACCTCACCCTTCTCATTTGAACATTTGAAACCCATAGCTAGAAGCCAAACCCAATCCCACCATCCGATCAAGATAAAGGGGGTATACACCCCCTTATTTAAACTCAAACACATACATTCCTCAAAGCTCTAGCTACCCAATACAAGTTTCTAGAGCCATTCCTAAGCTCTCCTCGAACAAAAAATTCCATTCCACCCATCCCAAAATAGTACACTCGATTTTTGACCAAACATTCCCATTTCTCCATCAAACTCAGATTTACTTTGCACGCACCTTCCCAATGCCTCATCAAGCAAGAATGAATCATCTCCTAAGCTTCTCAGGTACCGGAGGTGGGACTTTGATCAAAGTTGAGCTCCAAATCATCGATTCATGGCCTTTCATGTGAACATCAAGGAATTGATCCAATTGATGCTCAACAGAGCTTCGTCTCCACTAGATGAAGCTTCCTCAATCATTCGAGCAATCGGTCTTGAGCTCCGATGAGTTATGCTTTCAAAATTGATCCATAGCCAAAAATAGGTTGGAGATTTTTGAAGAAAACTTGCATCTCATGTGATCTTGACTATGGATCTCTTAAGATCGATGTTGTGAAGGTGTGGGATCCTTTTGGTGTTGATAAGCTTGGATCAAGTGAGAAATGGTGAAAAGACTCCATTCTCTCTCACTCGTGTGATGTTAGATCAGGCACCATCCATTCTAAGTGATCGGAATGGATTGTCATGATTAGATCCGATACATTGATTTGATTTAATCCTATTAAGCTAAGGGATTAATCATAGTCATTCGATCTTAGATCGAACAATGAAAGTGCCGCAGCCAATGAGGCATTGAGAATAAGTTTTAAGTAGCCAATCATGCGATGGTGGAATGTACACGCATCAATGTGCCATTTGACGCCAATAGATTAGGCTTAATTAATCATTTTAATGGTCAAAACTTCTAAAAAATCATAAAAAAATCATAGAGAAATAAAAAAAAATAAATACTCATTTTAAAGATATTTTAGAGGAGAATTAATTAAAAATGATCTTAACTAATTTTGAATAGTAATTAAGGTTTAATTACAAAATTAATTAGCTTAATTACTTTTAATTACTTGAGCAATTAATCCTAAATTTTGTGGGTTAATTTACTAGGATGACCTATGCCTCCCATGATTTTCTTTGGATTTATTGCTCACTTAATTAAGAATATTGACTAATTAAACCTTAACTACTCTTTTAAGTTAATTAATTATTAATTAATCCCATGAATAGTAATAAATTTAATTAAGTTTATTAATCATTGTTCAATAAGTGAACTAAGGAATACCCTTTCCCAAGTTCATTTCACCCTTTTTTAAAATGAAATTAATTAAGATTTAACTAATTAATTAAATAACTTAATCAAATTAAAATCATAACCACATCAAACCTTAATTAATTAAATCATGGGGTAGATCTTTAGGTGTTTAATAACCTAAAGGAGTTTAATGAAATTATGGTTAGTCCACATGTGTGGAAAACCATAAGAGTAATTAATTAAGTCCCTTAATCTAATTAACTATTAATCAATTCAATTGCATTAGGGCACTTTATTTCCTAAGATCATTGCAAGTTTATTTTCCATGCATATCATGTTGGCTCATAATTATTTAATAAATTACTTTAAGGTGACATAGGTAAGGGTAATTTTCTAATTAAGAGTTCAATATAATAACCCATAAAATCAACTTAATTACATTTCCTTAAATTAAATCAAATCACTAATGTGAGAATGGGTTTAACATCATGTGATGATTTCTCTTCTCCTCTTTAAATCAAATCAAATCCAAAACTTAATTAATAAAGAAGCTTTTGGTTTTTAAATAATCTTATTTGATTTGATTGCCTTAAGAACTAGTTTGGTTGAATGAATCACATGCTTATATTTGATTGTCCTCTTTCCAATCATGTTAAATTTGGTATGTCATTTGAATTCATGCATCCATCTTTTAAAATCAAGTAAAATAAAATGGATTTTCTTTATGTAAGCTTGCATGTGTTGATTTAATTTAATATACAGGCCATTATCACTATTAAATCTAAATGTATTTTTCAAAAGCTTATAAATGAATAATAATATGTGTTATGATGCTAGTTATAAATACATAAGAAATGCGTGTGCTTATAGCTTAAGTGTATGAATGTTGAGTTCTCTTTCCTCTATTCATGTGTTGATTTATATAAGATTGAATGTTAATGGGTATATAGTCTAGACATCCTGGGATTGTGAGGCTTTAGCTAGCCCAAAGGAGGTCATTTTATTACCTCACTTCCTTAGTTTAACAATAGCACATACCCATTTGATTTCATTCTTCTGTATTTCAATATTAGAATTTAGATAGAGCTTTAATTCATACATATAAATGATTCAATCAAAACAATATATACATTCTTTGCATGGTTTTATTTTCCCTCATTTATGTATACATCCATGTGTGTCCAAGAAAACAAGTATATAGTCTACATCCCGTGAATACGAGGCTTTAGTTAGCCCCAAGGAGGTCATTTTTTACCTCCTAGTTTAACAATGACACGCATTCTTGTCTATATCTTTACATGTATATGTATATGTGATTAGTGAATTAAAATCCCATTTTTACATTAAAATTTCATGCATTCATAATTGGCTAAGTTGTTTAATTAATTAGCCATATAACTTAGAGCTTACTTTCTATGTTCATGTATATTAATTTACATATGTTTGAATGCAAATGGGTATATAGCCTAGACATCTCGAGAATACAAGGTTTTAGCTAGCTCCATGGAGGTCATTTGATTACCTCACTCTTGGTTTAACAATAGATATGCCTATTTAATTTCATTCTTATGTCCTTTTGCATATGAATTTGAATAAAGTTTTAAATTAATATGTTTAAATATTACAATCAAATAAAATATAAATTCTAGACATACACATCATTTAAGTGTGCTAAAATATGTTGCATATATAGATACACTTAGATTAAATCATATGCATGTTACATGTTATGGAAAGGAATGATTTAATATATGTCATGTAGTAGTAATTCAGTTAAATTAATCTTAAGATGCCTTTCATTTTGAATAGGATTATTTAAAGTGAACTTAAACTTAGGATTAATTAAATCATTTATTAAGATATTCACCAAAGAGAACTAAATCAAATTAATATACTTTAGAAAGTGACTTAAGGTAGGGATGAAAGAGGGCCATCCTATTTTCCTCTTTATAACACTTAGTTGCTAAGTGTAATTAAATGAAATAAAAGAAAACACAAATTAAAAATCTCAAATCAATTAAACTACTTCAAGTGAAATCAATATTTCATATTAAATTGAATTCTTCTATACTTAGAAAATACAACACTAATTCCTAACAAGGCTTACCACATAAGCCTTAATACACACATTATAATTAAGTCACCACTTCTAGTTCTAACTTATGATGGTGTATGATATGATGTATGTTTTATTTTATGTTGTATTATTTTAGATTAGATGTTAGGATGTATGTTTTGTAGACTGGATGATAGGCCAATATTAGCCTAATCATGTTTTCTATAGGGGATTATGCTTAAGGGATGCTTAAAAATAAATGTGAATGTTTTTTTGCAAGTTGCTTAAATCCTTAAGTATATCCAAGTTAGATAAGGGCTTAGTTACCCATGTGTAGGTACTAAGTCCAAATTATAAATACAAATGCTTGGGATTATATGTATATTTAGCTAACCTCTATTATGGAGGTGTAGTTAGATTTACTTTTCCTACATAAATGTAATTTTTTCAATACGAAATAGGATTAGTGCCATGGGGGATTAGAATGAGTAATGGCAAGAAGGCTTTATCCTAGGGTGTCATGTGATGCCTTTGAAGCAAGCACCATCCAAATCGAAGAAGGAACCAAATCAAAAATGGAGATATGAATAAAGAAGTCCCCCCCATAGCATTTAATACAATTATAATTATTCTTTCATATTCCAGGTTTTATAAGGGTAGAGCTCGGCTACCCATCTTTTCTCTCTTGTACGGTAATGAACGCACCTACTTCTATTATTTTATGATATTTTATATAATTATTTGATGTTATGTTTACATTGTGCATTAGGATGGCAGGCTTTCATAATTTATTAAATGGTTGATGCTTTAATGTGTGGCTTGATACGATTAGTTCCTAGGATAAAAATAACTTTTCTACCCAACTAGTCACTCATAACTAAATTTTAAATAACACATAACCTCATCATAAAGCCTAAGACATAAATAAGATAATTAGAAGATTTAGCAACCCCTTAGCTGTATGGTTGTATGTTTCACATCATCCATGCATATTCTTTATCTCTTGAACATGAAGGATCTCCATCCTTACACAATAAAAGAAAGATTGACCTGTGAGGGTATCCCTTGTAGTGGAAAACACCTTCTTCTAGCTGATTTGACCCATAACCTATTTCATCATGCATTTATGCATAATAAATCCTAAAGCTTCTATCAAAATGAAGTGTCTAAAATGAAATAAAATTTGAAAAGATTTTTCATCTATAGATTAAGTCATATGGTCATACCACTCATGCTCTAATCTCTGGGAGTGTGTTTAGACTTTAGTCTATTTCTAATTAAATAACTACCCTAGCTATCTTACAATTCATAAGACCGACTACATGGATTTAAAATTCATAGGATGAGTTAACTAACACCACCCAAGCTTTATAAGTAAGTCGACAATTTATTCTCTTATGGAGGTAAACCCTTATGTTCACCTATCGCTTAGATTTAGGGCTTTAGCTCATACTAATGATCCCAGATTTTGGATCCGAGGTAGCTATTTCCTTCAAAGCTATGAGCATAAATTCTCACCTCTAGGCATTCCCACAACCTTATGTTGGTGGATTATAAGCCCTAGTAATCTAATTAAATTTCAACTCAAAACATATAAATCTCCTCATCTTCAAAATTATAAAGCCCAATCATAGGATAGATTAATGCTCACTAGGCCATTTCTTACTTATTTCATTTGGATTCCAAAAATAAATCTTCTCCTTGAACTTTCCTAATTGATTTTCCAAATACAACTAATCCTTTGATAGTATAACCTTGAAATCTTTGGAGATGATAATTGTCTACTTTAATCAGTATTCTTGAGAAATTTTATTTCCTAAGGTGTAATTAACTATGGAGGCTTGCCTCCATAGGAAACTTAAGAACCTAGTTTAATATAAACCCTACTTTATTCATCAATGTAAAGTAGGGGAAAAATCTAGTACATTAAAAGACCCATCATGCCTTAGGAGTCCATATTACATGATTAGCTCACTATATGGGGTGATGCCTCTATCTTTGGGATAGTACATCAAACCTCAATGTTGTACCGATCACCAATAAGTACCCCACTAGGCAAGGATTCTTAGACTCATAATGTTGACTAATAAACCTGGGTCACCGTAACTCGATAGCCAGACCGCCAACATCCATTGTAATGTAAAGAGGCAGGTTTGTCGTCCCTAAGAGTAACTCTTCATTTGAATGTAACTCTTAAGATGTCCTGAGTGGCATGCCTCCTCTTTAGTAGCGGCCACCGAGCTAAGCATATCTCTAGATCAAGTAAGGCATTGATTTGAGATTCCATCTATTTGGATAATACAAGGGTGTCATATATGCTTAACTTAGCTGGAAACTTTGTAAGGTGAGCTAGGACATTATAATCAACTCTGGCTTGGTCATCCACAAGTATCCATGGGTGGAGCATCCTATGGAGGGGTTATATGCTCACTGGAACCAATGACTTACTTACCCTTATCCTGAGGTGCTACCCTAGGAGGTAACTTTGCCATTGCAAGATGATTGACTTCTGACTTCTTGGAATGATGAGATTGTAAAAAGTTCTACCTTCTCATCGAGCATACCTATAGCTTCTTCTATGGGATAATTAGAGTCAGTTGACTCCAAGTCAATCTCAAGAGGTGAACTTGATTGATTGAGAATGATAGACCATCAATAAGAAAAGAAAGGATCAAATTACTATATCTATTATTTTATTTAGACTGAGCTTTCAATAGAAATAAAATTAAGAGGATCAAAAATATACAATATATAAGTATAATCAGCCTTCTTCATTAATTTCTTTTTGGGTGGAGGTACATGAAATCAAAGTAAGTGAGTAAGGTATTTAGTTCCCTTATCCAGATACAATGCTCATACCAAGAAGAGGAGCAAGAAAGAGCTGAATGGAGGAGGGAGAGTACTAGACTCAATGATGGCTTTGCTACTAGACTATCCCTGCAAGTATGGTGAGCTACTGCTACTATTTGGCTATCACCCTCCCCGAAGTTGTCCTTGCAACTGGGAAACCTTCATTAGTGTTGGAGGTTTGAGCTACTGTGCACCGCAAGGAAATCTTCTTGATCTTAGAAATGATCTTCTTAAAAATTCAGATGGGAGATATCCTAACCTTCTTCACCCATAAGAGGATCAAGTATCCCCGAGGATTACTCTAATAGAACTAGATGGTTGTTCTAATAAGTATTCCTTAGGGATAACTATGGCTCCCAAATTATAGTTGCACTCAAGCTAGTCCTTAAATGTGATACAATCTAAGACACAACCTACCATGTGGTGGTAGGGGCATAGCTAGATCACCTTGCCCACTTCCTCCCCTCTCTTAGGCAATCTAACTAAAAGTTAGGTTTCTTTAAGAGATTCTTAAAGATTTTCAACTACCTACCTCTTGAATGAAAATGGCTTGTTCAATCCATATAAAGAGTGAAAAGTATCTACCGGCGATGAATATGAATACTACCAGTAGGCTACGAGGTGGTGGAAATTATCATTGTGGCGTACAAGAGGGTATGATGGACAAGGTCATGGAAAAGGTGGTGGCAAAGGAGGTTGTTGAGCTGTAATCTCTCATACTCTGGCTTTCATCCACTGACATAACTATCTCTGGCTTCATCTCAAACACCTTCTACTGCTTGGGCCTATATGATTGGTCGGGAAAGAGCAACTATTTGGCTTCCTCTTATAGGCTGGCCATCTTGTTGATTAATTTCTAGAATGTTTTGATTGTAAAGCCCTTAAGCATGAAGGAGATTGGCCATGGATATTCTTGAGAAGAATCTCAATGGCATGTTGTACGAACAGCTGTGGTTCGCATTTGATATTCAGGTTGCGCCACTTGAGAATGTAATCAACAAGAGACTAGTTGAGTTTCTGTTTCTCTACAATGAGGTCAGCTACGGTCACCCTCAACTGAGCTCTAGGAAACCTCATGATGAAGAGGTGCTCCAACTCAAGAAAATTCTTCACCAACCATTGGGTTTGCATACAATCAAACACAACAACTACAGCTAACAAAGGGTAGAAAGAAGCGTGTTCTTTGCCAGGTGTTACCTTTAAAGTGTGCAATGTGTCATCGTGGGTTCCCACTATCATCAAAGATCTTGAAGGATGGTGGCAAAAAACCCTAAATAAAATAAAAAACTAAATAAAAACCTAAAACTAAAAATAAATAAATAAAACATAAACACTAAACTAAAAAAAAACCTAAACCTAAAATAAAATAAACATAAACTTAAACTAAAATAAACTAAACTAAAATAAATAAAATCTAAACCTAAACCTAAATTAAACTAAACCTAAACCCTAAACTAAATAAAATAAAATAAACTAAAATAAACCTAAACCTAAACTATAAAATAATATCTAAAAATAGACCTAAAATAAAACCTAAAACCTAAACCTAAAAAAATAAAATAAAAACCTAAACCTAAACCTAAACATAGAAATAAAACATAAACCTAAAAATAAAGTAAAAATAAAACTAAACTAAAAAATAAACCTAAAACTAAAAAATAAACTAAAATAAATAAACTAAACTAAATAAAAATAAAAATAAAATAAAACTATAAAATAAAATAAACTAAAATAAACAAAAAATAAACTAAATAAACCTAAACCTACTTGTTTACTAAATTTAAAAAATAAAAATAATAAAAAATAATATAAACAATAAAAAAACCCTAACCCTAAACCCTAAACTCTAAATCCTAAACCTAAAACCCTAAACCCTAAATGCTAAACCAAAACCCTAAACACTAAACATTAAGCCCTAAACCAGAACCCTAATCCCTAAACCAAAATCTATAACCCTAAACCCTAAACCCTAAACCCCAAACCCTAAACTAAACCCTAAAACCTAAAACCTAAAAAAGAAAAAACCTAAAAATAAAATAAATAAAAAACTTAAAGCAAAATAAAATAAAAAAAAATAAAATAAAAACATAAACTAAAACCTAAACCTAAACCTAAACCTAAACCTAAAAAAGAAAATAAAATAAAAAATAAAAACTAAACTAAAATAAAATAGATATAAACCTAAACTAAACTAAAAAATAGAAAACCTAAATAAAATAAAAACTAACCCTAAAATAAAGAATAAAATAAACCTAAAATAAAACAAAATAAAAACTAAATAAAAACCTAAACCTAAAAATAAAACCTAAACCCTAAACTAAAAAAAAACCTAAAATAAAAATAAAATAAACCTAAACCTAAACTAAAATAAACTAAATTAAATAAAACCTAAACCTAAACCAAAAATAAACTAAACCTAAACCTAAACCAAACTAAATAAAATAAATCAAACTAAAAATAAAATAAAACTTAAACCTACACCTGAAAATAAAATAAAAATAAAACTCAACTAAAAAATAAATTTAAAACTAAACTAAAAAACCTAAACTAAAAAAAATAAACCTAAAATAATTAAACTAAACTAAATAAAAAAAATAAATCTACATAAAATAAAAAATAAAATAAACTAAAATAAATAAATAAAACTAATAAACTAAATAAAACTAAACCTACCGCTTTACTTAATTTTAAACAAAAAATCATTAACCCTAAATCCTAAACCCAAACCCTAAACCTAAACCCTAAACCCTAAACCTACAACCTAAACCCTAAACCCTCCCTAAACCCTAAATCCTAAACCCTAACCCTAAACCTTAAACCCTAAAAGCAGAAATGCTAATACTCTAAACCCTAAACCCTAAACCCCAAACCATAAACATAATTTAAATTAATTAAATAAATTAAAAAATAAATATAAACCCTAAAACTTAAGAAACCTAAACCCTAACAATGAGGAGAACCTTGATGGCAAGAACATCACCATCAACTGCTCGCTAGATCTCAGATGGAGGAGAAGACAGGCGGTTGTTATCTCAATGGTGGTGGGGATCTTGAGGTGGTCGAAAGGGTGGTTATGGAGGGAGGAGCGATGGAGGTTACATCCATGGTGGTGGCGGAGGGAGAGATCAGGGATATGTTGGTGGATCCCGCTACTCAAGAGGCCGGGGTGGTTCTGATGAGGACTGGAGAAATTGAAGAACGGCCGATTGACCGTGCTTATGGAACTGTCTTTATAAGTAGACGTAGTTATCTTGGGTTTTTATTTGCCCTATGTGTTAATTTTTTATTTATGTCGTCGCTGTGTCTTAGAAACCTTGTGTTACTTGGTTGATGAAATCGAAAAGAAGAAATGTTGAATTTGAATTTGTTCTCCATTAAAAAAATAAAAACCCTAAACCCTAAACTAAAACCTAAACCCTAAACCTAAACCTAAACCCTAAACCCTAAACCTTAACCCTAAAATAAAAAATAAAAAAATATAAAATTTTAAAACCCCACTATAAAACCCAAAACCTTAAACCCTCAAACCCTAAACCCTAAACCCCAACCTAACCTAAAACCCTAAACCCTAAAAGCCCTAAAGCCTAAAGCCTAAACCCTAAGCCCTATTCCCACAACCTAAAACCCTAAACCCTATTCCTAAACCCTAAAACCTAAAAAACCTAAACCAAAACTAAATAAAACTTAAAAAATGTAAATAAATATACCTAAACCTAAATAAAATAAAAAAATAAAAAAAATAAAAATCTAAACTAAAACTTAAACCTAAACCTAAACTTAAACCTAAAAATAAAATAAAATAAAAAATAAAAACTTAACTAAAATAAACAAAATAAAAACCTAAACTAAATAAAAAAAATTAAAATAAACCTAAAAATAAAAAACCTAAATACAATAAAAACTAAATGAAAAATAAAAAGAAAATAAACATAAAATAAACTAAAATAAAAAGTAAATAAAAACCTAAACCTAAAAAATAAATAAAAAATAAAACCTAAACCTAAACCTAAAATAGACAAAATAAAATAAACCTAAACTTAAACATAAAATAAAATAAACTAAAATAAATAAAACCTAAACCTAAAAATAAAACCTAAAAATCAACCTAAAATAAAAACCTAAAACTTAAAGCTAAAATAATAAAATTAAAGCCTAACCCTAAACCTAAAAATAAAAAATAAACCTAAACCTAGAAAAAAAATAAACCTAAACTAAAAAAAATAAACCTAAACTTAAAAAAATATATATATATAAACCTAAACCTAAACCTAAAAAAGAAACTAAAATAAAAAACCTAAACTAAAATAAACAAACCTAAAAAAAAACTAAATAAAAATTAAAAATAAAGCTAAATAAAAAAAAATAAAATAAACTAAAATAAATAAAAAATAAACTGAATAAACTAAAAAAACTAAAACCTATTGGTTTACCTAATTTTAAAAAAAACACTAAACCTTAAACTTAAACCCTACACCCTAAACCCTAAAACTAACCTTAAACCCTGAACCCTAGACCTACAACCCTAAACCTACAACCCTAACCCTAAACCCTAAACTAATCCTAAGCCCTAAACCCTAAACCATAAAATCATAAACCCTAAAATAAAAGGGTACTTTGGATAATTAACTAAAATGAATTAATTCTCATGCTAAAATAAGTGGATACAAATTACTATAAGTATGAAAATTGATTAAATAAGAAATAAATGAACTAAACTCAAGTTTAAATGCAATGGATAAGGTTAAACTAAGTGCAAGTAATTAAATTATCCAAGAAATAATTTCATGAAAATTGTAAAATAATATAAATTAAATATGGAAAATATTTTAAAAATAAAAATAAATAAGATAAAATAATTTAGCAAATATATTCATTTTGTGAGCTTTAATTTATTTTATTTACAAGTCCTATGGAAATTCTCAAATACTCATAAACTGATATGACTTTCTCAATTTAATGAAGCAAGTTGAATTTGATGAATTTCTTGAAACACTTGAAATAAATAATTAGTAAATTTAAGAAAATATATTTTTATCTATAAAAATTTAAATTAATAATGATAATCATAATGAATAATATGAATAATTCATCCTAAAGAAAATGTTAATCTATTACAAAAGATTTGTTATCATCAAATCAAATGGTGAGAGATATAAAGTGTATTCTTAACAATCTTATTTTATGATGACAAATTGATGTTAGTGTGAAGGGTAAAAATTATATTATAAAGATTTTTCTCCATCAATAAATGCATATCTCATAAAATAAAATTATAATCAACATCATTTATGATATTCTCCAACATTAATTTTTCTCTCCTTAGATCATCAAAAAATTAAAAAAATAAGTTGATTATATCAACAAATTTCTCCCCTTAATTAGTTCTAGAATTAAATTAAGCATGTGATGATAAAGATAAATAATAATTAACATGTTGATATTATCTCATGTTTAATGTAAACCAATTTGTATTTTTTTTTAAATATAAAACTAACTTTGATTAGACATGTAAATGAAGGAAAATGTCATAATGAAAATATACAGTTAAGCATAAGAAAATACAAACATGTTTCTAAAATAATTTTTTTTCATATTCTACAACTTAGTTAATCAAAATGAATAATATTTTGAAAGTAATGATAACTTAAGATACCAACTAAAATTATCTTATCATCAAATCAAATGCAATTGTATCAAATGTTAAATAAATTTAGAATAAAGGCTAAAATTATAGATTTTCATGAATAATGAAGATAGATATTACAAGCAAATTTCTAATCATCAAAATGATTCATAAATTTAATTTTATATTTGTTCCAATTTAATGCATAAAAGCTAATTTATGAATCATATCCATTTTTTTTAACATAAGTTAAGCAAAATTAATAATCATAAACTATACCAAGAAATGATGAGTTTCAAATTAAGAATATTGACCTTGGATCACAAACATATGCAATAAGCTTGATAAAATCAATAAACTAACAAAAATCAAAATTTATTAAAGGCATAAGAGATCAAATCACTTATAAAATTGTAAATATCAATTATGTAAAGCATATTATCTTCAAAACTATAAACTAATTATGTTTTTTTTATGATATATTTAAAACATGTTTGTTTGTTTTTTATGTTTTTATGTTTTTAAATTTTAAAATAACATTATTTTAAAACACTCAAAACTACTTTTAGATGTTTAGAGTGTTTTAAAAAAATACCATCAAATATGTTTTACTTTGAAACAAAATATAAACAAAACAAAATAAAAATATAAAACAAAATTAAAAATGGAAGTGATCCCAAACAACCCCTTAGTTTAAAGATTAAAAGATCTACATAGTAGCAACTAAATTTACTTATCAAGAATTTAAAAAAATTAAAATTGAATCTAAAAAAATTCATTGGTAAAATAATGTAAAACTCATAAGTCTATGAAAATATTATTCCAAAATAAGTCAAATAATATTTAAAATATGGATTTCATGTGATTTATAGAATTATTTTCAAATCATATTTTAAATAACTCATTCATTAAAAAATAAAAAAATATGAAGCTTAACTAAAGTAGTTATGAATGAAACATAACTAATCATAAGATCTAAATACATGTAAGGAAGGTATTAATGAATAATACAAAATATGTTACCTCATATTATTCTTTCTTGTATACTATTATAATTAAATGTTGCTTTGTATACCTGAATTAATGACTTGTCTTCACTAGTCTATCATCAAGACAATCCTATAATACAATCTCATTTCCTAGATTTTGGTATCTAAGAAATCTTAGATCTACTAATAGTGTAGCATTACAAATATTTGAATTAGTAGATGATGGACATGTAACTTAGTTCCCTTAGAATAAAATGCACAAAAGATGAAGCATTTAATTATATTGATCTAAAATGAGCAAACATATGAAACATGTCTACAATAAAAGTAATATTAAAAGCATACATAAATGAATTATAACTTAGGTTTAATTTTAAGAATAAACTAACATGCATGTTAGATGCAGAATTTAAAGTGTGAGTTTCATAAATATTGCTTGCATGACATGAATGGATTTGAATGTAAAGCATGAGGAAAATAAAAGATGTAGAAAAAAAGATATCATTTAATTTACTTATAATATTAGTATTCTCTCCTTTAAACTTTTAATCTCAATAAGGGTACTTTGGATAATTAATCAATAAATTAATTCTCATGCTAAAATAAATGGATAGAAATTATTATAAGTATGAAAATTGATTGAAGAAGAAATAAATGAACTAAACTCAAGTTTAGATGTAATGGATAAGGCTAAACTAAGTGCAAGTAGTCAAATTATCCGTGATAAAATAATTTCTTGAAAATTAGAAAATAATGTAAATTAAATATGGAAAAACATTTCAAAAATAAAAAATAAACAAGATAAAAAATAATTCAGCAAAAATATTGATTTTATGAGCTTTAATTTATTTAATTTTACAAGTCCTATGAAAATTTTCAAATAGCCATTGTCCAAACCGATATGACTTTATTTAATGAAGCAAGTTGAGTATGAATTTCTTGAAATATCTTAAATAAATAATTAAACTTTAAGAAAATATATTTTTATCTATAAAATTTAAATTAATAATGATAATCATAATGATTAATTTAAATAATTCATCCTACAAAGAAAATATTAATCTTTATTACACAAGATTTGTTATCATCAAATCAAATGGTGAGAGATATAAAATGTATTCTTAACAATCTCCCCATATTTTATCATGAAAATTGATGTTTAGTTAAATAAAAAACTATATTATAAACATTTTTCCCCCTAAATAAATACATATCTGAGAAAATAAAATTAAAATCAACATCATTTGTGATATTCTCCAACATTAATTTTTCTCTCCCTTTTAACATCATCAAAATTTAAAATACAAGTTGATTATATCAACAAAATTCTAAACACAAAACAAAACCCTAAACCTAAACCCTAAACACTAAAAAACCCTAAACCAATTAAACCTAAACCCTAAATAAAACCACAAATAAAATAAACTAAAATAATAAAAATAACTCTAAACTAAATAATAAATAAAATAAACCCTAAACTATAAACCTTAAACCCTAAAAACCTAAATTAAACCCTAAACTAAAAATTAACCTAATAAAATTAAATAAATAAACTATAAACTAAACTAAAATCCTAAATCCTAAAGTTTAAACCTAAACCCTAAACTACTAAATAAAAAATAAGTAAATAAAACCCTAATAAATAAAACTAAACCCTAAACTAAACTAAATAAATAACCTAAAACTAAATAAACCTAAACCCTAAATAAAACCTAAATAAAACTATAAATAAATATTAAACCCTAAACCTAAAACTAAATAAAAAACTAAAAATAAAATAAATAAAAAGATACATAAATAAAATAAAAAATAAAATAAAACAAACCTAAAATAAAAAAACCTAAAAAATAAATAAAATAAAATAAAATAAAAAAGTCACTAAAATATAATAAATAAAAACCTAAATTAAAAAAATAAAATAAACCTAAAATAAACTAAATAAAATAAAAAACTAAACAAATAAAAATAATAAAATAAACCTAAAATAAAATAAAATAAAAACTAAATTAATCTTAAAAAATAAGCCTAAAAATAAAAAAAATAAAATAAAACCAAAACCCTAAGCTAGAAATATAAACTTATCTAAAATAAAAATAAAATAGACAAAAAAAAATAAAATTAACTTAAACTAAAATAAACTAAACTAAAATAAATAAAACCTAAACTATATCTTAATCCCTAAAATAAACCTAAACCTAAACTTAAACTAAAAAATAAAATAAAGTAAAAATAAATCTAAACCTAAACTAAAAAATAAAACCTAAAATTAAACCTAAAATAAAAACCCTAAATAAGAAATAGCTAAAAACCTAAACCTAAACTAAATAAAACCTAAAAATAAAATAAATAAATAACCTAAATAAAATAAAATGAAAAGATAAAATAAAATAAAAACATAAACTAAAACCTGAAGCTAAAAAGAAAATAAAATAAAAAATAAAACTAAACTAAAATAAATTAAATTAAAACCTAAACTAAACTAGAAAAATAAAAACCTAAATATAATAAAAATAACACTTAAAATAAAAATAAAATAAATCTAAAATAAAATAAAATAAAGCTAAATAAAAACCTAAACCTAAAAAATAAACCTAAAAATAAAACCTAAACACTAAACTAGAAAAAAACCTAAACCTAAAATAAAAAATAAAATAATCCTAAACCTAAACTAAGATAAATTAAACTAAACTAAATAAAACCTAAACCTAAAATAAACTAAACCTAAACATAAACTAAATAAAATAAAATAAACTAAAAATTAATCTAAACCTAAAGTAAAAAATAAAACCTAATAATAACTTAAAATAAAAACCTAAAACCTATACCTAAAAAAATAAAATAAAAACCTAAACCTATACCTAAAAATTAAAAATAAAACTTAATCTTAAAAAATAAAAAAAAATGAAACACAATGAAAAAAATAAGCTTTAACCTAAACCTAAACCTTAAAAATAAACTAAAATAAAAAAACCTAAAACTAAAATAAATAAACTAAACTAAGTAAAAATAAAAATAAACCTAAATAAAAATAAAAAATAAGATAAACTAAAATAAATAAAAAATAAACAAAATAAACTTAACCTAGACGTTAACTTAATCTTAAAAAAAAACCATAAATCCTAAACCCTAAATCCTAAACCCTAAACCCTAAACCCTAAAACTAACCCTAAATCTTAAACCCAAAACCTACAACCCTAAACCATCTAAACTTAAACCCTAAACCCTAACCCCTAAGCTCCTAAACACTAAACTATAAACCCTAAACTAACTCTACACCCTAAACTCCTAAACTATAAACATTATACCCTAAAACCTAAGCTCTAAACCCTAAACTAATATAAAATCAACCTAAACCCAAAACCCTAAACCCTAAACCTTAAACCTAAACCCTCAAAACACTAAACCCTAAAGCAAAAACAATAAACCCTAAACCCTACATCCTAAACCCTAACCCCTAACACTAAACCCTAAACTCTAAAACCCTAAACCTAAAAGCATAAACCTTAAACTCTAAACCCTAATAGCATAAACGTAAAACCCTAAATCCTAAACCCTAAACCTTAAACCCTAAACCGTAAACCCCAAACCTTAAACCTAAACCTAAAGTAACTAAATAAATTAAAAAATAAACCTAAACCCTAAAACCAAAAAAACCTAAACCCTAAGAATGGGCAGAACCTTAATGACAGGAACATCACCATCAAACAAGCTCAATCTAGATCTAACAGTGGAGGCAGCAGTTATCGTAGTGGTGGTGGGGGATTTGGAGGTGCTGGTGGATATGGAGGTGATGGTCAGAGTTATGGTGGTTATGGAGGTGAGAGGAATGACGGAGGTTACGTGCATGGTGGTGTTAGAGGGAGAGATCAGAGATATGATGGTGGATCCTACTACTCGATAGGCCGGGGTGGTTCTGATGGGAACTAGAGAAATTGAAGAATGACTGATCCAATATGTTGCTTATGGAATTGTGTCTTTATAGTAGAGATGGTTCTAGTTTTGTAGGGTTTTTTATTTGCTCTATGGTGCTTATTTTTTATCTATGTCATCGCTTGTGTCTTAGAAAACTTGGTGTGTTACTTGGTTGATGAAATTAAAAAGAAGAAATGCTGAATCTAAATTTGTTCTTTGTTAAAAAAGAAAAAACCAAAACCCTAAACCCTAAATAAAATTTGAATGCTAAACCTAAAACCTAAACCCTAAACCCTAAACCCTAAACCCTAAACCCTAAAAACCTTAAACCCTAAACCCTAAACCCTAAACCTTAAACCCAAAACACTAAAACCTAAATTCTAAACCCCAAACCCTCAACTAACCCTAAACCTAAAAAGCTAAAAACATAAACCTAAACTAAATAAAACCTAAAAATAAAATAAATAAGAAAGCCTAAACTAAAATAAAATTAAATAAAATAAAAACCTAAACTAAAAGCTAAACCTAAACCTAAAAAGAAAATAAAATATGAAATAAAAACCTAAATTAAACTTAAAAATAAAACATAAATAAAATAAAACTAAACCTAAAATAAAATAAAAATAAAATAAAACCCAAACCTAAAAAAATAAACTTAAAAATAAAACCTAAAAAATAAATAAAAAAAAACCTAAACCCTAAACTAAAAAAAACCTAAACCTAAACTAAAATAAACTAAACTAAAATAAATAAAACCTAAACATAAAATAAACTAAACTTAATCCTAAACATAAACCCTAAATAAAATAAAATAAACTAAAAATATACCTAAACCTAAACAAGAAAATAAAACCTTAAAATAAACCAAAAATAAAAACTCAAAACCTAAACTTAAAAAATAAAATAAAAACCTAAATCTAAACGTGAAAGTACAAAATAAAACTTAAACATAAAAAATAAAATAAAACTAAACTAAAAACAAAACCTAAACTTGAACCTAAAAAGAAAATTAAAATAAAAAACCTAAACTAAAATAAATAAACCTAAAATAAAAAAACTAAACTAAATAAAATTAAAAATAAATTTGAATAAAAAATAAAAAAAATTAAATAAGCTAAAATAAATGAAAAATAAATAAAATAAACTTAAATCTAGAAGTTTACTTAATTTAAAAATAATAATAATAAATAAAAATAAAAATAAAAACCCTAAGTCTAAACCCTAAACCCTAAACCCTAATCCCTAAACCCTAAACCTTAAAAGCCTAAACCCTAAACCCTAAACCTAGAAAGGCTAAACCCTAAATCATAAACCTTAAACACTAAAACTTACAACCCAAAACCCTAAACCCTAAAATCCTAACAACCTAAACCTAAACAAAATTAAACCTAAAAATAAAATAAATAAATAAACCTAAACCTAAATAAAATAAAAATATAAGATAAAATAAAAAATTTAAACTAAAACCTAAACCTAAACCTAAATTTAAACCTAAATATAAAAATATAATAAAATAAAAAATAAAAATAACCTAAACAAAACAAAAAAATTAAAATAAACCTAATAATAAAAAACAAAATAAAATAAAAGTTAAATTAACCTAAAATAAAATAAAATAAAATAAAAACTAAATAAAAACCTAAAACTAAAAATAAACCTAAAAAGAAAACCAAAAATTAATTTAAAAAAATATAAAACCGAAACCAAAAAAAACCTAAACCTAAAATAAATAAAAAATAAACCTAAACCTAAACTAAAATAAATAACCTAAACCTAAACCTAATCCTAAAAAAAATAAAAACTAAAATAAACCTAAACCTAAACTAAAAAATAAAACCTAAAACATAAACCTAAAAAAAATAAAATAAAAACCTAAACCTAAACCTAAAAAGAAAAGATAAAACCTAAACCTAAAAAATAAAATAAAAATAAAACTAAACTAAAAAGTAAGCATAAACCTAAACCTAAACTTAAAAAATAAACAAAAACAAAAAACCTAAACTAAAATAAATAAACTTGAAATAAATAAAATAAATAAATAAACCTAAATAAAAATAAAAAATAAAATAAACTAAATAAATTAAATAAACTAAAACCTGTCAATTTACTTAATTTAAAATAAATTGTAAACCCTAAGCCCTAAATCCCAAACCCTAAATCTTAAACCCTAATATAAAAATAAAATAAATTAAAAACTAAATAAAAACATAAACCTAAAAAATATTCCTAAAAATAAAAAATAAAACCTAACCCTAAACTATAAAAAAACTTAAACTTAAAATAAAAATAAAATAAACCTAAACCTAAACTAAAATAAACTAAACTAAAATAAATAAAACCTAAACCTAAACCTAAATAAATTAAACCTGAACCTAAACCTAAACTAAATAAAATAAAATAAACTAAAAATAAACCTAAACCTAAACTAAAAAACAAAACCTAAAAATATAACTAAAATAATAACCTAAAACGTAAACCTAGAAAAATAAATTAGAACCTAAACTTAAACCCAAAAATAAAAAATAAAACTTGAACCTAAAAATAAAATAAAAATAAAACTCAACTAAAAAATAAACCTAAACCTAAAAAATAAACTAAAATAAAAAACTGAGCTAAAATAAATAAACCTAACACAAATAAACTAAACTAAACTAAATAAAAAATAAACTTAAATAAAAATAAAAAATAAAATAAACTCAAATAAAAAAATAAAATAAATAAACTAAATAAACCTAAACCTACTAGTTTGCTTAATTTTTTTTTAAAAAAACCCTAAATCCTAAATCTTTAAACATAATCCCAAAACCCTAAACTTAGAACCCTAAATCTACATCCCTAAACCCTAAACCCTAAACCCAAAAACCTTAAACCCTAAACCCTAAACCCTAAACCCTAAACCCTAAACCCTAAACCCTAAAACACTAAACCCTAAACCTAAACCCTAAACCCTGAAACCCTAAACCCTAAACTCTAAACCCTAAACTCTAAACCTTAAACCTTAAACCTGAAACCCTAAACTCTAAACCCTAAACTAACCCTAAGCCTTAAACTAACCATAAACCCTAAGAATAAGCAAACTTTATGTGAACATCACTAAACTCAGATGTGGGCGGCGAGGTGTCGATTATCATAGTGGTGGTGGGGGATCTAGAGGTGGTGGTGGATATGGTGGTGGTGGTCAGAGCAGTGGTGGTTATGAAGGCGGGAGGGGCGACATAGGTTACAGCCTTGGTGGTACCGGAGAGATAGATCAGCGATATAATGGCGGATCCTGCTACTCAACAAGCTGGGGTGGTTTTGATGGAAACTGGATACTGAAGAACAACTGATCCGATCTGCTGCTTATGGAACTGTGTATTTATAGTAAAATGGTTCTACTTATCTAGGGTTTGTGATTTGCTCTATGGGTGCTTATTTGTTATCTATGTCATCAGCTATGCCTTAGGAAACTTGGGGTACTACTTGGTTGTTGAAATCGAAAAGAAGAAATGTTGAATCTGAATTTTTTCTTTGTTAAAAGAAATTTCTTAAACTCTAAACCCTAAATCCTAAACCCTAAACCCTAAACTAAAACATAAATCCTAAACCTAAAACCTAAACCCTAAACCCTAAACCCCAAACCCCAAACCCTAAAAACCATAAATCCTAAACCTTAAACCCTAAACCCCAAAACCCTAAATGCTAAACCCTAAATCCTAAAACCATAAACCATAAACCCTAAACCCTAAATCCTAAACTCCAAACCCTAAACCTTAAACTAGCAGTAAACCAAAAGTCCTAAACTAACCCTAAATCATAAACCTTAAACAAACCCTAAACCTTAACCCTAAACCTTGAATAAAGATGTCCTTCAGAGTATATCTTAAGAATGACCTAATCCTAACATAGTTATGGTAGCTAAAGAAAATGTTATCAAGAGACTCTCCCTTAATAATTAGAGATTTAAATACCCTAAACCCTAAACCTAAATCATATTATAATACAATATATTATAGTATAATGTAGCATCATATATTTGAGCATGTAGTGATGTGTTTTTGGATGTTATAAGATGTTTTAAATTATTTTAGTATATTATGGTATTGTGCCTTATAGTTTATATTAATTAAATCATAAAAATATTGATTTAATAAATTAGATGATGAAATTTGTTAAATTTGAAGTGGGAATTAGGTTGTAGTACCAAAGGTGTGTTATGCCACTTTTAGTCTAAAAAGTAAGATTTTATGTTCAAAATAAATATTATATGCTGTAGCATAGTATAACATCATATATCATAATATATTATTCTGCGTAGTTTAAATTCTTTTAGTATTTTATAATCATGCAGTCAAGCCTACACTAGCATTATTTATAAAAATGTCTATTTAGACTTTAAAATGGTGAAATTTAGACAAATTCATAATATGTAGAGCATGACATCATAATATATAGTTTCACCTTAAAATATGTAAATGATACTACTAAAATATATAGTTTTTTATTGTTTAGACTAATTTTATGATTTTTTTATCTTAAGAAATCCCTTGTGATGTGATATGCAATATAATATAATATAATATAATATAATATGTTATAGTGTATTATAATATAGGATGCCATAACATAGTGTAGCATCATACATTATAGCATACTATTATGTATTACTACTTATTTTTTTAGCATAATTTAGTTTGTTATAGTATGATGTAGAAGAGTTTGTACTAGTATAATTCATAAAAATACTATTGAGATGATGGTATTTGGCCAAAATTAAGGTAAGCTTGAGGGAACATCATTAGGGGTGTGCTATGGTGTGTCATTTAATCAAAATAATAGAATTTTGCATCCAAAATAAATGTTCATTTTTCAACCAAAATTTATAAATTTTTTGCTTAAAGTGATTCATTTTAAGGTGTAATGAAAGATAATATATTATATAAAAGCATATTAAAATATAATGTACAAAATAATATAACTTCACATATATATGAATGTGGTGGTGTCTTACTAAATGTTATTGTACATTTTAGTATGTTTTACTTTTGTTATATTACATTGGGTCAAAACTCACAAAAATGTTAATTCGAAGGTTAAGATGGAAGAATTTGGCCAAATTCACGGCACACACCAAGAAGCAACACCAAAATTATGCTATTTTGTACCATTTCTAATAGAAAAATAGCAATTTTACATCCAAAATGAACATATTCATATTTTGAGAAAATTTTATTATTTGTTCCTTTTAAGTGATTCTAATGAGGTATAATGTTAGACAATATATTATATTATAGTAAATTATAATATAACATCATATTTTATAATATAATATAGTGTGTTAATTATAATATGTTTAGCATGATATTGTATAATTAGTTTGAGCTTGCACCATCACAAATCATAAAATGTTGATTATAATGTTAAGATGATGTAATTTGAAGGAATACATTGGCTTTTTGAACTATTAAAGGTGTGCATAAGAGAAGAAATAAGATTTAATGAGAATTCCATGTCAAGGACATGGAGGGAGATCTACTAGGGGATCGACATGACATGTGAGGGTCTATGTCGAGGGAATAGAAGAAAAATCACTGGGATAAGGTTTGAATTGAATTTGATTATATGATTTATGGAAAGAGGATCCACTTGGGATAAGATCCTATAATCCACCAAGGATTAAGATCGAATCAACTTTAATTTGTTATTTTAATTGATGTGGAGGCATGTTTGAATAGTAATTAAGGATTTATGGAAAGAGGATCCACAGGAAAGTGCACCGCATCATTTTTAATTAGCCAATCCCGTAGACTTAATTAATCATTTTTAATGGCTAAAACTTCTAAAAATCATAAAAAATCATACAAAAATTAAAAAATCCAAATAAATACTCATTTTAAAGGTACTTCTAAGGAGAATTAATTAAACATGATCTTAAGTAATTTTGAATAGTAATTAAGGTTTAATTAATGTTTACTTATAAAATTTATTAGCTTACTACTGTAATTACTTGAGTAATTAATCCCTAATTTTGTGGGTTAATTTAATGAGATGATCTCTACTACCCATGATTTTCTTGGGATTTATTGCTCACTTAATTAGGAAAATTGACTAATTATACCTTAACTACTCTTTTAAGTTAATTAATCATTAATTAAACCTATGAACAGTAATAATTTAGATAATTATGTTTTTTAATCATTGTTCAACAGAAAGTGAACTAAGGAATAAGGTTGGGACCCCTTTCCATAAGTACATTTCACTCTTTTTTAAAATTAAATTAATTAAATCACTTAATCAAATTGAAATCATAATCACATCAGACCTTAATTAATTAAATCATTGGGTAGATCTTTAAGTGTTTAATAACCTGAAGGAGTTTAATGAAATTATGGTTAGTCCACATGCGTGGGAAAACCATAAGAGTAATTAATTAAGTCCTTTAATTTGATTAACAATTAATCATGAGCCAAATGCATTAGGCCCCTTTTATTTTCTTGGATCATTGCAAGTTTATTTTCCATACATATAATGTTGGCTTGTAATTATTTAGTTGATTACGTTAAGGTGACATAGATAAGGGTAATTAATTCATCTAACTAAGAGTTCAACTTAATTAAACCATAAAATCAACTTAATTACATTTTCTTAAATTAAATCAAATCACTAATGTGGGAATGGGTTTAAAACAACAAGTGATGATTTATCTTCTCCTCTTTGAATCAAATCAAATCCATAACTTAATTAATAAAGAAGCTTTGGTTTGTTTTTAAATAATCTTATTTGATTTGAATGTCCTTAAGAACTAGTTTGGTTGAATGAATCACATGCTTATATTTGATTGCCTTCTTCCAATCATGTTAAATTTGGTATGTCATTTGAATTCATGCATCCATCTTTTCAAAATCAAGTAAAATAAAATGGATTTCCATTATGTAAGCTTGCATGTGTTGATTTAATTTAATATATGTGTGGCTATTATCACTATTAAATCCAAATATATTTTTCAAAAGCTTATAAATGAATATTAATATGTGTATGATGCTAGTTATAAATACATAAGAAATGCATGTTCTTATAGCTTAAGTGTATGAATGTTGAGTTCCCTTTCCTCTATTCATGTGCTGATTTATATAAGATTGAATGGTAATGGATATATAGTTTGGGCATCCTAGGAACTCGAGGCTTTAGCTAGCCCCAAGGAGGTCATTTGATTACCTTACTTCCCAGGTTTAACAATGGCACATACCCATTTGATTTCATTCATATGTATTTCAATATTAGAATTTGGATAGAGCTTTAATTCATATATATAGATGATTCAATCAAACAAAATATACAATCTTTGCATGATTTTCTTTCCCTCATTTATGTATACATCCATGTGTGACAAAGCAAGTATATAGTCCGACATCCCGGGAATACGAGGCTTTAGTTAGCCCCAAAGAGGTCATTGGATTACCTCACTTTCCTAGTTTAACATTGACACGTACTTGCCTATATCTTTGTACATGTATATGTATATGTGATTAGTGAATGGAAATTCCATTTTACATTAAAATTGCATGCATTCATAATTAACTAAGTGGTTGAATTAATTAGCCATATGATTTGGAGCCTACTTCCTATGTTCATGTATACGAATTTACATATGTTTGAATGCAAATGGGTATATAATTTAGACATCCTGAGAATATGAGGTTTTAGCTCCAAGGAGGTCATTTGATTACCTTACTGATTTAACAATGGCACATGCCTATTTAATTTCATTCTTATGTCCTTTTTATATAAGAATTTGGATAAAGTTTTAAATTAATATGTTTAAATAATTCAATCAATTAAAATATAAATTCTAAACATACACATACATTCATCATTTAAGTGTGATAAATTATGTTACATGTATAGATACACTTAGATTAAATCATATGCATGTTACATGTGATGGAAAGGAATGATTTAATATGTGTCATGTGGTAGTAATTCAATTAAATTAATCTTAAGATGCCTTTTATTTTGAATAAGATTATTTTAAGTGAACCTAAACTTAGGATTAATTAAATCTTTTAATAATCCATTCACTAAAGAAAACTAAATCAAATTAATATACTTTAGAAAGTGACTTAAGGTAGGGATGAAAGAGGGCAATCCTTTTTTCCTCTCTTTATAACACTTAGTTGCTAAGTGTAATTAAATGAAAGAAAAGAAAACATAAATTTAAAATTCTCAAATCAATTAAATTACTTTAAGTGGAATCAACATTTCATGTTAAATTGAATCCTTCAACACTTAGAAAATACAACACTAATGCCTAACAAGTCTTAACACACAAGCCTTAATACACACATTAGAATTAAGCCACCACTTCTAGCTTTAAGTTAGGATGGTGTATGATGTGATGTATGTTTTGTTTTATGATGTATTATTTTAGATTATATGTTAGGGTGTATGCTTCATAGATTAGTTGATAGATCAATATTAGCCTAATCATATTTTCTATAGGAGATTATGCTTAAGGGATGCTTAAAAATAAATGTGAATGCTATTTTTATAGGTTGCTTAAATCCTTAAGCATAATCCAAGTTAGGACAGGTGGTCTTAGTCGAATAATTTATTCTCTCATGTGGAGGTAAACCCTTATGTCCACCTGTTGCTTAGATTTAGGTCATGCTTTAGTGTGTATTAAAGCTCCCTAGATTTAAGATCCGAGGTGGCTATTTCTTTTGGGCTATGAGCATAAATCCTCACCTCTTAGGCATTCCCACAATATTGTGCTGGTGGATTATAAGCCTTAGTAATCTAATTAAATTTCAACTCAAAACATATTATGTAAAGAGGCGGTTCTCGCCCCTAAGAGTAAGTCTTCATCCAATGTAACTCCTAAGATGTCTTTCAACTAGCATGCCTCCTCTTAATAGCGGTCAACTGAAGCTAAGCATATCTCAAGATCAAGTAAGGCCTTGATTAGAGATTCCCTCATCTCTTTGGATAAGACAAGGGCGTCGTATTTGCTTAACTTAGCTAGAAACTTTCTAAGGTGATCTAGGACATTGTAATCAACTCTGACTTAGTCCCACAAGCATATCCATGGGTGGAGCTTCCTATGGAGGGGCTATCTGCTCACTAGAACCAATGACTTGCTTACCTTTATCTTGAGGTGCTACCTTAGGAGGTAGAACTTTGCCACTGTATTTGTTAACTTTGGTGACTTTTTGGAATGATGAGCTCATGAAAAGTTTTACCTTCTTATCGAGCATACCTACAGCTTCTTCTATGAGATCCTCGAGTTAGACTCCAAGTCAATCTCAAGAGGTGAATCTGATTAATTCAGAGAAGGATAGTTTGACTCTGAATCAGAAAGGAAAGGATCGAAACTACTAGAGCTATTATTTTTATATAAACTTAAAGAGCTTTCAATTGGAATAAAATCAAGAGCATAAGAAGTAGACAATATATAAGTAGAATCGCCTTTCTTCATTAATTTCTTTTGGGTGATGGTACAAAGAAATCAAAGTAAGAGTAAGGGATTTAGTGCCCTTATCCCAAAATACAATGCTTCGAGAAGAGGAGCTAGTAGAAGAGGTGGTAGCTACAATAGTGGAAGGAGTACGACTGGATGGATGCTACGGACTATCTGGCAAGTATGGTGAGCTACGCTATTATGTCATTCTCCGAAGTTGTCCTTGCAACTAACAAAACTTCCTCTTGGAGGTTTGAGCTACTAGACACGCTTCTTGATCTTAGAAGTGATCTTCTTAGAGGTTCTGGATAGGGAGATATCCTAACCTTCTTTGGTCTTAAGAGGAGCACAAGTATCCCCAAGGAATACTCTAATAAAACTGGATGGTTATTCTAATTAGTATTCCTTAGGGATAACTATGGCTACCAACTTATAGCTATGCTCAAGCTAGTCCTTAAAAGTGATACAATCCTCTAAGACATGGCCTAACATGCTTGTAGGGGCAATAACTAGATCATCACTTTTACCCTCTAGCCTCTTAGCCTCTAGTAACTAAAGTCAAGTATCTTTAAGAGATTCTTAAAGATTTTCCTAACTACCTCTAGATTGAATGAATATGCTTATTCAATCTGTCCACAAGAGTAGGTGAAAAGTAGCTACCAAGTGATGGATATGAATATCGTTGCTGGGTAGGCTATTGAGGTGGTGAAAATGGTCGTTGTGGCTACTGTGGTGGCCGGTATGATGGGCGAGGTGGTGGAAGAGGAGGTGACAATAGAGGATGCTGAGCTCGTGGTCTCATCAACTGTTATATGCTTCCCTTGTCAACCCACACAACCGTCCTGCTTCTTCAAACACCTTCTATGGCTTGGCCTAGATGATTAGTCAGGAAAGGGAAACTGTTTAGCTTCCTCTTATAGCCGCTTGTTGATTAATTTATTGAATATTTTGATGGTAAAGCCCTTAAGCATGAAGGCGGCCGGGCCATGGATATTCTTGAGAAGAATCTCAATAGCATGTTGTTCGAATAGTTGTGGTTCTCATTTCATGCTCAGGTTGTGCCACCTGAGAATGTAATCAATAAGGGACTCATTGAGTTTTTGTTTCTCTACAATGAGGTCTCTACAATCACCCTCTCTGAGCTCTAGCAAAACTTTTCATGAAGAGGTGCTCCAACTCAAGAAAGTCTTCACCAATTGTTAGCGTGTACCAATCAAATGCAACACCTGACAGACTGTTAACTAAAAGGCGAAGAGGATCAGATTGCCACTCAAGTTGCAATAACCAAATTCTAAAGTGTGCAATGTATTATCATGGGTTTCTATTACCATCAAAGATCTTGAAGGATGGTGGCACAAAACCCTAAATAAAATAAAATCTAAATAATAACCTAAACTTAAAAAATAAACCTAAAAATAAAACCTAAAAATAAATAATAAAAACAACCTAAACCCTAAACTAAAAAAGGAAAAAACCTAAACCTACAATAAACAAAATAAACATAAACATAAACCTAAACTAAAATAAATAAAACCTAAACCTAAAACTAAAATAAACTAAACCTACACCCTAAACTAAATAAAATAAAATAAAATAAAAATAAACCTTAAAATAAAATTTAAAACTAAATAAAAAAACAAAACCTAAAGCCTAAACTAAAAAATACCAAAACCTAAAATAAAAATAAAATAAGCAAAATAAAATAAAACTAAACCTAAACTAAAATAAATAAAACCTAAACATAAACTAAATAAAATAAAATAAAGTAAAAATAAACCTAAACCTTCACGAAAAAGAACCTAAAAATAAACTTAAAATAAAAACCTAAAACCTAATCCTAAAAGAATAAAATAAAAATCTAAACATAATCCTAAAAAAAACCTAAACCTAAAAAATAAAATAAAAATAAAAATAAACTAAAAAATAAACATAAACCAAAACCTACCTAAAAAATAAACAAAATTAAAACCTAAACTAAAATAAATAAACCTAAAATAAATATAATAAACTAAATAAAATTAAAAAATAAATCTAAAGAAAAATAAAAAATAAAATAAACTAAAAAAATAAAAAAAATATACTAAAAAAGCCTAAACCTAATAGTTTACTTAATTTAAGAAAAAAAAAACCCTAAACCCTAAACCATAAACTCTAAATCTAAAACCATAAACCCTAAATCCTAAAATTAACCCTAAAGCCTGAACCCTAAACTTACAACCATAAACCCTAAATCCTAAACACTAAATAATAAACCTAAATAAAATAAAAACAAAACGTAAAATAAAAATAAAATAAAATAAAAACTAAATAAAATCCTAAACCAACAAAATAAACCTAAAAAATAAATAAAAAATAATACCTAAACCCTAAACTAAAAAAAACCTAAACCTAAAGTAAAATAAACTAAACTAAAATAAATAAAACTTAAACCTAAACCTAAAATAAGCTAAACATACACCTAAACCTAAATTTAATTAAATAAAATAAACTAAAAATAAACCTAAACCTAAACTAACAAAATAAAACCTAAAAATAAACCAAAAATAAAAACCTAAAACCTAAACCTAAAAAATAAAATAAAATAAAAACCTAAACATAAACCTAAAAATAAAAATAAAACTTAAACCTTAAAATAATATAAAATAAAACTCAACTAAAAAATAAACCTAAACTTAAAAAATAAACTAAAATAAAACCTAAACTAACATAAATAAACCTAAAATAAATAAACTAAATAAAATAAAAATAAAAAATAAACCTAAATAAGATTAAAAAATAAAATAAACAAAAATAAATAAAAAAGAAACTAAATAAACCTAAACTTATGAGTTTACTTAATTTAAAAAAAAGTCTAAACCCTAAATCATAAACCTAAACCCTAAACCTTAAATCTTAAACCCTAAACCCTAAACCCTAAACCCTAAAACCCTAAAACCCTAAACCCTAAACCCTAAACCCTAAACCCTAAAACCCTAAACCCTAATGCCTAAACCCTAAACCCTAAACCCTAAAACCTACAACCCTAAACCCTAAACCACAAACCATAAACCATAAATACTAAACCCTAAACTAACCCTAAACCCTAAAATCAAACCCTAAAGTCTAAACCATAATTCCTAAACTAACCTTAAACCCAAAACTAAACCTAAAACTTAAACCCTAAACTAAACCTAAATGCTAAGAATGGGCGTAACCTGAAATATCAATCAACTAGCTCACCTAGATGTGGCATGGAGGCAAAGGCGATAATGATTATCATAGTGGTGGTGGGGATCTAGGTGGATATGAAGGTGGTCAAAGTAGTGGTGGTTATGGATAGTCATGGTGCGGAGGGAGAGATTAGATATGATGTGGATCATGCTACCAAGATAGATGATTCTCGATGGGAACTGAAACTAAAGAACCAATGATACCGCTTATGGAGCTTCTTTACAAGAGAGACTATTTATCTTGGATTTTGATTTGCTCTATGGGTGCTCATTTTTATTTATGTCGCCGCCATGTCTAAGAAAACTTGGGGTGCTACTTGGTTGATGAAATCAAAAAGAACAAATGTTTAATCTGAATTTATTCTCTATTAAAAAACATTTAAATGCTTGACCCTAAATCCTAAACTAAAACTTAAACCTAAAACCTAAACCCTAAACCCTAAACCCCAAACCCTAAAACTTAAACCCTAAACCCTAAACCCCTAACACTAAACTCTAAACCCTAAACCCTAAACCCTAAAAAACTAAAAACCTAAACCTAAACTAAATAAAACCTAAAAAATAAAATAAATAAAAAAACCTAATCCAAAATAAAATAAAATAAAAAATAAAATAAAAACATAAACTAAAACCTACACCTAAACATAAAAAATAAAAAAAATAAAAAATAAAAACTAAACTTAAATAAAGGAAATAAAAACCAAAACTAAACTAAAAATAGATAACCTAAATAAAATAAAAACTAAATCTAAAATAAAGATAAAATAAACCTAAAATAAAATAAAATAAAAACTAAATAAAAACCTAAACCTAAAACATAAACCTAAAATAAATAAAAAATAAAACCTAAAGCTTAAACAAAAAAAACCTAAACCTAAAATAAAAATAAAATAAATAAAATAAAATAAACCTAAACCTAAACTAAAATAAACTAAACTAAAATAAAAAAACCTAAACCTAAACATAAAATAAACTAAACCAAAACCTAAGCCTAAACTAAATAAAATAAATTAAACTAAAAATAAACCTAAACCAAAAATAAAAATAAAATGTAAAAATAAACCTAAAATAAAAACCGAAAACATAAACATAAAAAAAATGATAAAATAAAAACCTAAAGATAAACCTAAAAATAAAAAAAAAACTTAAACCTAAAAAATAAAATTAAAACAAAACTCAATTTCAAATAAACCTAAACCAAAAAAAAATAAACTAAAATAAAAAAACCTAAACTAAAATAACTAAACCTAAAATAAACTAAACTAAATAAAAAATATAAACCTAAATAATAATAAAAATAGAATAAACTCAAACAAATAAAAAATAAACTAAATAAATATAAACCTACCAGTTTACTTAATTAAAAAAAAGCCTAAACCCTAAATCTTAAACCCTAAACCCTAAACTGTAAACCTTAAACCATAAACCTTAAACCCTAAATCCTAAAACCCTAATCCCTAAACACTAAACCCTAAACCCTAAAATCCTAAACCCTAAACCATAAACCATAAACCCTAAAACATACAACCCTAAACCCTAAACCCTAATCCCTAAACTAACCAAAAATCCTAAACCCTAAACTATCCATAAACCTCGAGAATGGAAAAAACCTTGATGGTAGGAACATCACTGTCAACTAGGCTCACTCTATGGAGGCAAAGGCGAAATTATCGCGTGGTGGAGAATCTGAGGTGTTGGATATGAAGGTGGTGAAGCAATGGTGGTTATAGGCAGGAGGATCGACATAGGTTACAATCGTGGTGGTGGTGAAGGGAAAGATTGGGGATATGATGGCAGATCCTGCTACTCAAGAGGCGGGTTGTTGATGGGAATTGGAGAAATTGAAGAATGGTCGACCGATGCACTTATGGAACTGCTTTATAATAGACGCTCTACTTATTGATTTGCTCTGGGTTTCGATCTATGCCATCACTTGTGTCTTAGAAAATGTGGGGTGCTACTAGGTTAACGAAATAAAATAGAATAAATGTTGAATCTCAATTTGTTCTCCATTAAAAAAACTTAAACTCTAAAGCCTAAACCCTAAATCCTAAATTAAAACTTAAACCCTAAACATAAAACCTAAACCATAAACACTAAACCCTAAAAACCTTAAACCCTAAACACTAAATCTTAAACCCTAAACCCTAAACCCTAAATCCTAAACCCTATACCCTAAACCTTAAAACCCAAAAACAACCATAAACCCTAAATCCTAAAACATACAACCCTAAACCCTAAACCCTAAACCCTAAACTAACCTTAAACCCTAAACTAACCCTAAACCCTAACCCTAAACCCAAAACCCTAAACCTTGAATAAATATGTCATTAGGATTAGATCTAAAGAATGACCTAATCCTAACATAGTTATGGTTGGTAAAGAAAATGTCTTCAAGAGACTTTCCCTTGACTGTTAGAGATTTGAATACCCTAAATCCTAACCCTAAATCATATTATATTACAATATATTATAATGTAATGTAGCATCATATATTTGAGCATGTAGAGATGTGTTTTTGGATGTTAGAAGATGTTTTGAAATGCTTTAGTATATTATGGTATTATGCCCTATAGTCTATATTAATATACATCATAAAAATATTAATTTAATAAATCAGATGATGAAATTTGTTAAATTTGAAGTGGTAATTAAGTTGAAGTACCAAAGGTGTGCTACACCACTTGTAGTCTATAAAGTAAGATTTTATGTTCAAAATAAATATTATATGTTGTAGCATAGTATAACATCATATATCATAATATTTTGTTCTCTGCATTTTAAATTTTTTTAGTATTTTACAATCATGTAGTCAAGCCTACACTAACGTTATTTGTAAAAATGTTGATTTAGACTTTAAAATGGTGGAATTTGGCCAAATTCATAATAGGTATAGCATGACATCATAATATATTAGTTCAATTTAAAATATGTAAGTGATACGACTAAAATATATAGCTTGTTATTGTTTAGACTAATTTTATAATTTTTTATCTTAAGAAATCCTTTATGATGTGATATGCAATATAATATAATGTAATATGTTATAGTGTATTATAATATAGGATGCCATAACATAGTGTAGCTTCATACATTATAGCATATTATATTACTATTTGTTGTTTAGCATATTTTAGTTTGTTATAGTATGATGTAGTAGAGTTTGTACTAGTATAATTCATAAAAATACTTATTTGTAGGCTAAGATAATGGGATTTGGCCAAAATTAAGGTAAGCTTTAGGGAACATCATTGGGGGTGTGCTATGGTGTGTCATTTAATCAAAAGAATGGAATTCTGCATCCAAAATAAATGTTCATTTTTCAACCAAATTTTATAAATTTTTTGCTTAAAGTGATTGATTTTAAGGTGTAATGTAAGATAATATATTATATGAAAGCATATTAAAATATAATGTACATAATAATATAAATTCACATTTATATGAATGTGGTGGTGTGTTACTAAATGTTACTGTACATTTTAGTATATTTTACTTTTGTTATAATACATTGGGTCAAAACTCACAAAAAAATGTTAATTTGAAGGTTAAGATGGAAGAATTTGGCCAAATTCACCACACACATCAAGAAGCAACACCAGAATTATGCTATTTTGTACCATTTCTAATAGAAAAATAACAATTTTACATACAAAATGAACATTATTCATATTTTGAGAAAATTTTGTTATTTGTTCCTTTTAAGTGATTTTAATGAGTAATGTTAGACAATATATTATATTATAGTAAATTATAATATAACATCATATATTATAATATAATATAGTGTGTTAATTCACACTATAATATATTTAGCATGATATTGTATAATTGGTTCGAGCTTGCACCATCACAAATCATAAAATGTTAATTAGAATGTTAAGATGATGTAATTTGAATGAATACATTGTTAGGCTTTTGGTTGAACTATTAAAGGTGTGCATAAGAGAAGAAATAAGATTTGATGAGAATTCCATGTGAAGGACATGGAGGGAGATCCACTAGGGGATCAGACATGACATGTGAGGGGTCTATGTCGAGGGAATAGAGGAAGAAAATTTGTTGGGGATAAGGTTTGAATTTGATTTGATTATATGATTTATAGAAAGAGGATCCACTTGGGATAATAATCTATAATCCACCAAGGATTAAGATCGAATCAACTTTAATTTTCTTTATTTTAATTTATGTGGAGGCATGTCTATTAGAGATATGGGCTCGAGTCCACTAGGGATTGGGTATATGAACCTTCCACTAGAAAAGCAAGTTTGGGCTTTCTGCTAGGGATTGGGATTTGAGTTTGATTTTATCAATTTGTTTGAGGATGTATTTGCTGTGGATAAAAATTTGATTGGATTTCTTTGATTTAGACTCTACTCGAGGAGTTGGTTTAATTTGGCTCCACTATATAGGTTGGTATTGAATTTGATTTGTTTGCTTGACCTATTTATTTATGAGTCAGGGATCCACTAGGGAGAAGGGTGTGATTTAACTCCACTGGGATAAATTAAATTTGGTTTAATTTAATCTGAGTTAATGTGTGGACCATGTTGGTGTGTAATGGACTTAGCAAGAAGGGGCTATATCATCCTTGACCTACCTTAAGTTTACAAATCCAAAGGGATAGTCTACCAGTTGTGTGGTAGAGCTAACCAACCTAAGGGGTTGCCTTTCGGTGTGCAATGGTTGTGCTAAGAAAAAGGCGTAGAAAACTTACATCTTCCAAAGCAAGGAACAACCGCTGGGGTGACCTGTTGGATGCACAACAAATTGAACTTGACCAAGGGCGACTTCTGAGTAAATGTTGATGGGGACTTATGTCAACTCAAAAGTAGTTAGCATTAATTTTATCTTAGTTTCATGTGATTTTATATGGTTTGTTTGGTTTAGTTTGATTTTGAATTGAGGGCATATCCGCTAGGGATGTAAGCTCGGTCAAATTTGATAGATTTAATTTATGGACCATGTGGGTGTGTGAGGGACCTACTGAGAAGGGGCTATAACTTATCCTATCTCATATTTACAAATCCAAATGGATAGTCTATTGGCCATGGGGAAGAGCTAGCCAACCTAAGGGGTTTCCTTTTAGTGTGCAACAACAATGCTAGGAAAAAGGTGTAGCAGACTTATATCTTCTAAAGTAGGAACAACCGGGGTGACCGCATGGTAAATGAAACCCAACTTAGGGGCAACTACTGAGTGAATGTCGCTGGGGACTTATATCAACTCAAGAGTAGTCAAGCAATTCCTGTAGGGATTTTTGTTGACACTACCCTAAAGATAAGATACCTTCTTCAGAAAATGTACCACTAGGGGTGTCCTCCTAATCCATAAGTTAATATATATTTTGTTTATATATTTGTGTGGACCCTGTTGGTTTGTGAGTAACCATACTGAAAGGGGCTATGTCGGCCTTGACCTATCTCAAATTTATTGGATCAAAGGAGAATCTGCACATCCACAAGAAAGATTCTCCAACTACAAGGGTGGTTACTAGGATAATGGAACTCTGTCTCTGACAAGTAACCTGTGTAGTGAAATGGTGTCACAAAGGATGTGATCCAAACATAATGCCCATAGGGGAGGTGCTACTAGGAGCATTATCCTGTGTCATGGAAAAGAAAACCTATAGGTGTACAGTGGCCAACTCAGGGAGAAAGCATAGTAGACTTACATTTTCCAATAGTGGTGTATCCTAAGTACGAGAACCAACCAACCTAAGGTGTATCCACAAAGATGAGTGGTGTATCTATCGCATGAGCAAGTATCCACAAGATAGTGAGAACCAACCAACCTAAGGTGCCCATCGCAATAATGAATTTGGAAAGAAAGCATAGCTTACAACTTTCCAAGATGAATTGATTATTTGGATAGTCTATCGATGATAGATGCTATCTCACCTAGGGAGACTACAAGGGATCCCGAGGGATCGACCTGACTTGAAGCCGAGGGAAGGAGCCTAAGGGAGTTATCCTAAACCTCAAATATGCAAGACCTACAAGACACCAAGAAGATAGCATGTTGCATCACATCCTCTTATATGAAGCCAACATGAGGTAGCTACATAGAAGGCCTACCAAACTAACAAGGCACTCATGTGCATTGGCCAAGTAGGAAGGAAAGTGTAGCAGACTTACATCCTCCAAAGCAAGAAGACCATTGGGGTGACACACTAGCAGGGTAGCACGTCATCCTGACTTAGAGCAGTTACCAAGTGAGTGCTGCTGGAGGTGTTATCTAAACTCATACTAGCCTGAGGTAAAATATATGTGTTTGTTTTATATGTTTGTGTGTATTTTGTGTTTGTGTTGTGTCAATGAAGGATAGGACGTCGCTTGGTTCTTTACACCTACCCTAAACACATCGTGGCGAATTCATAAATAAAAATACTTTCAACATGGACGAGATTGAATTCAAAATGGAATTTTCATTGATGATAATTATTTTCAAACATGATTTATAATATTTCTTTAAGTAGAGCCCATTGATTGGAAACATTGGGCACTCTCCCTTATGATTAATAGGTAGATAAGATCCTTCTTGGTAGGCCATCTCTATTGCAAAAGACCTTCCCAAGTGGGCTCAAACTTGCCTCCCATCTTATGACAGGAAATAATCGGTCTCCTTAGAACTAAAATAAGCTCTCTTACTTGAAGAGCTTTAGGACAAACTAATATATTGTGAGCTTGAATAACTTTAGCTTTGTACAACTCAAGGTTTTGGCATGCCCGTAGGTGCCTCTCCTCCAAACCTTCAAGCTCTTCTAACTGCAACTTAGCATTCTGCTCTGTTGTGATCTTGCTACCCACATCTATCTTTAGTGATGGGTGTTGGACTTCTAATGGTAGAATGGATTCAGACCCATACACTAAGAAGAAAGAAGTAGATTGAGTTGGAGTTCTATATGTGGTGTGGTAGGCCCACAAAGCTTCAACTAACTACTCATCCGCTTGTTGTTATTTTTGTGTCTTCTTTAGTTTTGGATGAGTGTTTTATTAAAGGCTTCTGCTAAGCCATTTTCCCTCAGGTAGTTGATGGTAGAATATATCCAATCTATGCTGCATCTTTAGGCAAATTTATTGATCTCTTCTTGCATAATTATCGAGATATAATTCATCAAGGCACTCTAAACCTATATATGATATGGTTCCTAAAAAATTGGAGCACATGCTAAGTGACCTCCTCAGCGAATTATCATCACCCAAAAAAGTTTTAGCAGTAACTAAGATGAACTGATGACCCTTAGAAGAAGGAGGATCAATCAGACCCACTATGTTGGTAACCCAACAATCGAATGGCCATCAGGCCAACATAGGATGTAGAAAGTTGGGTGGTTTGTGTAGGACCACACCGTGTATTTTACATTAGTGGCAACGCCTTGCTGTATCCATGTAATCTTTGATCATCACTAGTGGTATCTTACTCTTGATCTTAGCTTTCATCTTTGGATCAGATTGGTAGGTTCCACCTGAGTGTACCTCGATCATGATCTTACGGGCTTCGTGCTTATCTAAATAATATATCCACATATGATTGAAATATTGCTAGTACAAGACACCATCCATAAAATCATAGGAAAGTGCTCTCTGCTTCATTTGATAGGATTGAGACTTCTCTTAAGGTACTTTGCCTTTATTTAGGTAATCCATTGATGATTACCTCCAATCTAACTCCTCATCCTTCTTGGCAATGGAAACCTCCCTTCAGAGAGTACTTTTGATGAGTTCAATTTTAATAAGGGATAAGACTTGTTTATTTTAGACCTTTACTGATATGGACTCATCCTCCAAAAATCCCAACTACATGGCAAGCTTGGCTAAAGCATACACTACGGTGTTCTCTCCTCGAGGAATCTTATAAATATAACCTCTCGGATTTGGTCCAACAACTCTATAGTGTATTTGTGGTAGTGATGGAGCTTGGAGATAGGACCCAGTGATTTGGTTGATAACTAGCTAAGAGTCCCTGAAGATGTTGATGTTTTGGATGCTTAAAGTAACTAAACTGCAAAATCGAGCCTCATTTTAGATCTTTATTGGTGCAAGGATTAGATAGATGATATGAGAATCTCATCACATCATAGTCTAGAGTTAAGAGAACTATTCCTACAATTGCCTTTCCTGGAATAGTAGATTATGGTTCTTCTCCTCTTTAAGAGGAAGTTGCACCATCAAAGTACATCTCCTAGTGGTGAATGCTAGTATCCTTTAAGTTCATGATTTAATCATTAGGGATATCATCACTAAGTGAAGAGTCAGAAGAAAGTGGGTGTGCTACTAAGAAATTGGCTAACGCTTATCCTTTCACCACACAGAGGGGTACGAAGGTAATGTCAAACTGCGAGAAGATCATGGAGCATCATGCCAACTATTTGGATAGCATGTAGCTCTTGGGATGCAAAGATTAAAGCTAGGAAATGCTTCTTAATGGGTGGATAATTAGCATCAATAAGGATTAGATGACGACTGAGGTAATATAGTGCATTTTCCTTCTCTTCGTCATCTGCTTGGGCCAACAAAGCACCAAGGGAGTCGTCTAACGCAGTAGTGTAAAGTATGAGTGGCTTGCCAGGGATAAGGGCTACTAGAACTAGTGGCATCATCAGGTAATGCTTGATGTCTTCGAAGGTATTCTCACACTTGTCATCCCACTTGAACTTGGCATCCTTTTTGACAAGCGCTAAGAATGACTGACATCTTCTCAGTAGGTTAGATATAAAGCATCTTAGATATGCAAACCACCCTTGGAATGATCTGAGTTAAGTTAAACTTTTAGAGAGTGGCATTTCTAATATCACCTTAATCTTCTCCAGATAGATTTTGATTCCCTAGTGTTGGACAACAAACCCAAGGAATTTCCTGCTACTCAATGCACACTTCAGGGGGTTCATTTTGAGGTTAAATTATCTTAACTATTCAAAAACTACTCTCAAGTCAAACATATGGTCATCATTTTCTCTACTTTTGTCTATGAGATCATCGATATAGCACATAACTTGATGATGAATGAGTTCATTGAAGATTTGAGTCATAGCTCGCTGGTATGTAGCACCAACATGTTTAAGGCTGAAAGGCATGACCTTATAGTGATAGATTTCGATCGGGGTTCTAAAAGTAGTGTTTCTTTCTTTTTTAAGGACCATCTTTATTTGGTTATATCCAAATAAGCCATCCATAAAAGATAAGACTGCATGAGATGAGGCAATATCCACCATCAGCTCCGAGATTGGTAGTGGAAATTCATCTTTTGGACATGCCTTATTTAAATTCCTAAAATTAACACATATGTGAATTTGGCCATCCTTTTTCTTAACTGGGATGCCACTGGCAAACCACGTAGGGTATTTTTCTTCCCAAATGAAGCTAGCATCGATCAATTTCTTGACATCATAAATAACTTATTATTCTATGTCTAATCTCATACGTCTAGAAGCTTGCTTGATAGGGTTAGCAGTAGGCTCTATTGCTAGTTTATGGATCACTATATTAGGAGCCAATCCAGACATCTCTTCATAACTCCATGCAAAGCAGTCTTTAAACTCAATCAATAGCCTAACTAAGTCATTGGTTTCAATTTCATTCAATAAAGAACTAGTGTATGTAGGGAATGGAACTTCTTCAATTCCTAAGTTAATTTTCCTGAGCTCATCGATGGTTGACTTAATCTCTTCTTCAAAAATTGGTGGTGCATCTTTGACTTCAAAATCATTTGGATCATCTGAAGTTTCTAAGCATAACTCCTCATATGAGTTAATATGATTTGAAAAGAACCTGTCAGATTCCAAATAATTTGTGATGACTAAGGTAAACATCATCATCGATTGGACCCACTATACTGAATCCTAATCCCAGTCTTGATTGAGAGCTTTTGCATTTGTTCTTCCATATTCTTTCAAAGTAGTCTGACCTATTCTTTGACCAAGTATGTGGGATTAACCATTTCTTTGCTAAATTATGAACACAAGCCAAGTACCAATCAAAAGGTAATTCTATTAAACTTTATATGAATCATCCTCAAGTTATACTTCAACTTCTTGAATTGAGTATGATGCTCCTAGAAAGAACCTCAGTCTTCACATCTGGTGACTTAAGGGCTTTCTTAACTACCAAACGCCGCTTTTGAGAGGAAAGTGGGTTAGAGCTAAGGTTCCCAACTGATGCCTAATTATTTCACATATAGACTTGGATACACTTATGTTTTGGTTTAGAGCACGGTCTTCATCACTATCTGGCTCAAGTGTCACCTCCAAAGAAATCTATTGCTGAGAAGAGTTGGCTGGTGTTATAACCATATAAGACTCATCATATAAACTAGAATCTAAGTATATATGGATAGCAAGTGTACTCTAGGAAGCTATGACATAACTTTCATTAGGTGGCCAATAAAGAAGTTTTCCATCCCCAGGACTGCCTCTAAACTATCCTCTTCCTCTGCATGGTGGATGTCAAGTCAACTTACCCATATGTTCGAATGGAGTAAAGAACTGTGGGAGGAATCTAATGATGAGCTCCAATTTAGCCTCCAAGTCTATTTCTGCTCCCTTTTATTTTATTTTTAATTTCCTATTTTCTTTTCATTTTCTTTTTGTCTTTATTTTAATTTTTTGTTTTCTTTTATTTTTAAAATTTGGCCAAGTTTGCGGGAATAGATTTGTTGATTTTGAGGGAGGTAGTAAGCCGCATCTTCATATATGTCAACTTCGTGAACTATAAATGGCTTCATATTTCCTTTGACACAGTAAATGATCCCACCTCTCACAAACATCATACACTGATGTAGAGAGGATGGAACTATGTTGTTCTCATGTATCCATGGTCTCCCAAGCAAAGTGTTCAAAGATGTATCCAAGTCTATCATGTGAAACTTGGCTTCAATCTACCAATCATCTATCTCCAAGGGGAACACTATGGATCCTAAGGCATATTGACCTCACTTTTGGAGTGTGGATTCAATCTTCCCATCATAGACTTAGGAGCCTTCTAGACACTAAGACTTCCCTAGTCAAGACACTTCTAACAATTAGGTAAACACTTACCCTAAGCAAAGACTTAGAAGGGTTAACCATTGGATTAGGTTATGCTTTAAGGATTAGGATAATCCAACCACCCTACAACCCAAATTCAATCTATGTTCACCTTCTCAAACCAAACCTCAAGTTCAATTCAAACATCATTCAAATCCAAATCCAAATCCAAATTCCAAAACCAAATGATTGAAGCCAATGATGAAATCCAAACTTGAAACCCTTCTTAAGCCATATGACCTATCCCATGGAATTAGCTAAATCTTAATCCAAATCAATACAAAATCAATTGAATAAATTTATATCTTCAATCATATTCCTAAATATAAATCAAATATACATTCAAATGATCAAAACTAAATCAAACTAAATTAGATTAAATCAAAACCCCTCCTAAGCCATATGACCTATCTCATGGACTTAGCCAAATCTTAATCCAAATGAAGTCAATTGATTTTCTCACAAATCAATCATATTTTTCTTCATCTTCACAAATTTAAATGAAATATACATTTAAATCATCAAAACTAAATCAATTTATTTTCTCATTAATTAATCATACCTTTAATTATATTCATAAATATAAATTAAATCTACAATCATCAAGCCAAACCAAAATCAACCCAAGTCAAACCAACTTAACCTTTTGATTTGAAATGTTCAAATGAACCAAAACTCATTTGAACCCAAGTTACTGCAATTGAATTTATATATCAATCCTAAATCCATATATAAACTCAACTAAATCAAACTCAACCTAAAATCAAGCCAACTAAACCCAATTGGTCCACTTGACCCAAAGTGGCCAATTCGACCTATTTGAGCTAAGTTCTAATCCTACCCAAATTAGATTGAACCAAACCCATAAAAACCTCGCATCATGATTCTTGGTCACCCTAGGTTAATCAATTGTCACAAATTAGGTCAAACAAAGTCAACTTGGTCATTTGACCAAGTAGACCCCTTAACCCATATGAACCCAAACTAGCCAAATTGTATCCTAAGCCAAATCCCTTGAAACCAATGATTCATACCAAATCAAAATAAAAATTTGAATTTGACTTGACCTTCAATTGAGTCAAACCAAACCCAATCGGCCCTCTTGAAGTTCACTCAAATTGACCTAAAAGACCAAATTGGGTCAAATCAAAATATAAACAAAATTGACTGTAACCAATGGCTCAAGTTCATTCCAAATTAATTATTGAACTTGACCAAAGCCATGATTGAACCCAATTGACCTACTTAGTCCAAATTGACCTAAAGGTTCAAGTTGCCTAAATCAAAACCAAATCCAAATTAATTGAAACCAAAGCCTACAATCATCTTCAATTGGTCAACTAAACGCTAACCAACACCCAACCCAAGCTAATTTGGCCAATTTGGTCAAATTGGTCAATTTAACCCATTTGACTAAAGTGAATTTAAATGAGCCAAAATCAAATCTAAGCCAAACTAAACTAAAACAATTAAACCAAAACATCCCAAATGATCATATGAACTTGACCCATCCCTTGGTTTGACCCAATTTGACTAATTGGTCAACTTGACCCAACCTAACCCAATTTGACCTAAATGAGTCAAATTGAGCCAAACCTAACCAAATCAACTCTAATTGACTTAAAATTTGCTAACCCACTTTAACTCATTTTAAATCGCCCAAATCAAATCCAATGCCAATGATTTTGTATCCTTGTTAATGGCATCACATGAGATAAATCACCCATGTAAGTATTTATTTCCATTCTTTGGCCACTTACTCTCAATGGTCCACCTAGGCACCTAGACACTACCCAACCTAACGGTTGGTCGATGACCCATGGGAGGTGAAATCACCTCACCCTCCCTATTAGAGCATTTGAAACCCATAGGACACCCATGATTCATTCTTAGTAGCCACCTCCACACCTTCAACCAACCAAGTTGAGCCAACTTTCCTCCTCCTTGCTACCCACGACTCCCAGAGATGGCTGGATGGCCACTAGAAGCCAAACCCGATTCCACTGTTTGATCAACATCAAGGGGGGTATACACCCCCTCATTTCCACTCAAACACACAAAAAAATCATTCCTCAGAGCCTTAGCTACCCAAGATGAGCCATTAAAGCCATTCCCTAGACTCCCAAGCTCGTTCCTAGATCAAAAAATGCCATTCTCGTTCGTGCCAAAATAAACACCCCCATTTCTGACCTAACTTCCCCATTTCTCCATCAAACTCAAATTAACTTTGCACCTTCCCTAGGTCTCATCGAGCAAGAACAAATCATCTCCCAAGCTTGTAGAGCACCGGAGGTGGGACTTCAATCAAATTCGAGCTCTAAATTATTAGTTCATGGCCTTTTGAGTGAACATCAAGGAATTGATCCAATTGCTGCTCAACAGGGCTTCATCTTCACTTGATGAAGCTTCCTCAATCATTTGAACCGTCGGTCTTGAGCTCCGGTGAGGTATGCTTCAAAAATTGATCTTTAGGTGAAAATGGGTTGGAGATTTTTAAAGAAAACTTGCATCTCATGTGAACTTGATCATTGGATCCCCTTCAATCGATGCTGTGAAGGTGTGGGATCTTTTTGGAGTTGATCCAAGCTCGGGCAAGTTCAGATCAAGTGACCAATGGTGGACATACCCCATTCTCCTCACTCGCGTGACATTGGATCACGCACCGTCCATTTTGCATGATCGGAATGGACGGTCGCGGAATAAATCGCTAGATTGATCTTATTTAACTTATTAAGCTGGGATAAATCATACATCCATTTTAGATCGGATGGTGATGAAAGCACATCCGCCACTAGTACATAGGCATTGAGTTGGATAAGTTTTGTAGTAACCCGCAATGCGGAAAAGCACAATGACGTCGCACCACAAGCCAACAAGATTAGGTTTTAATTGCTTAATTAATCATTTTTATGGTTGAAACTTCTAAAAATAATAAAAATCATAGAAATAAAAATACAAATAAATACTCATTTTAAAAGTATTTCAGAGGAGAATTAATTAAAAATGATCTTAACTAATTTGGAATAATTATTAAGGTTTAAAAATAAAAAATAAAACCTAAACTTAAAATAAAAAATAGAAATAAAAATAAACTAAAAATTAAACCTAAACCTAAAAAATAAACTAAAATAAAAAACCTAAACCAAAATAAATAAACCTAAAATAAATAAACTAAACTAAATAAACATAAAAATAAACTTAAATCAAAATAAAAAAATAAAATAAACTAAAATAAATAAAAATAAACTAAATAAACTTAAACATACCATTTGACTTAATTTAAAAATAAAATAAATGAAATAAAAAATGATATAAAAAAACCTTAACCCTAAACCCTAAACCTTAAAACTAACCTTAAACCTTAAACTCTAATCCCTATACCCTAAATCCCTAAACCCTAAAACCCTAAACCCTAAACCCTAATCCTAAATTCTATACCTACCCTAAATCCTAAACCCTAAAACCCTAAACCCTAAACCCTAAACCTTAAACCCTAAACCCTAATCCCAGACAAACCTTAAACTCTAAAAAAGATAAACCTAAACCAGAACCCTAAACCCTAAAATGCTAAAAACCTAACCCCAAAATAAATAAAACTTAAAAATAAAATAAATATATAAATAAAATCTACACCAAAGTAAAATAAAATAAAGTAAAAAATATAAACTAAACCTAAAGCTAAAGTTAAAGCTAAAGCTAAACCTCAAAAAAATAAAAATAAAAAATAAAAACAAAACTAAAATAAAATAAATAAAAACCTAAGCTAAACTAAAAATAAAAACCTATTTAAAATAAAAACTAAATGAAAAATAAAAATAAAATAAACCTAAAATAAAAGAAAATAAAAACTTAAACCATAAAATAATACATGAAAAAAATAAAAAATAAAACCTAAACCTTAAACTATTAAAACTATAATAAACCTAAAATAAACAAAATAAAATAAACTAAAACCTAAACTAAAATAAAATAAACTAAAATAAATAAAACCTAAACCTAAACCTAAAATAAACAAAATCTAAACCTAAACCTAAACTAAATAAAATAAAATAAACTAAAATTAAACCTAAACCTAAACTCAAAAATAAACAAGAATAAACCTAAAATAAAAACCTAAAACCTAAACCTGAAAAAATAAAATAAAAACCTAAACCTAAATCTAGAAATAAAAAATAAAAAATAAAACCAAAACCTAAAAAATAAAATAGAAATAAAACTAAACTAAGAAAAAAACCTAAAACTAAACTTAAATTTGGTGATTATAAGTCTATATCATTGTATTTTGTGAAATTTAAAATAAATGTTTATATGAAAATTTTGAACCAATCATTTTGGAAAGTGAAATTCGTTAGAAACAAACTATCCACCTATTGAGAAACATTGCCTAGCTTTGATCTTTGCATCTCAGAAGCTACGACACTACATGCTTTCTCATAAGGTGAACTTGATCTCTAGAACTAATCCTCATAGCACTCATGACACACCAATGCTATGTCGTCCATGATACTCAGCTCGATATCACATGCATTCCCTTCGTAAAAGGATAGGCACTAGTGGATTTCTCAATATGTGGATAGTTGGCTTAAATAAAATAAACTAAATAAACCTGAACCTACCAATTTACTTAATTTTTTTTTAAAAAAAATAAACCCTAACCTTAAACCCTAAACACTAAAAGTAACCCTAAACCGTAACCTCAAAACCCTAAACCCTAAACCTTAAACCCTAAACCCTAAGCCATAAATCCTAAACCTTAAAACCCTAAACCCTAAAACTTATAACCCTAAACCCTAAACCCTAAACCCTAAAATCCTAAAAGCCTAAAAACCTAAAAACTTAAATTTAAACTAAATAAAACCTAAAAATAAAAAAAAACAAATAAAATCTAAACTTAAACAAAATAAAATAAAATAAAATATAAACTTAAACTAAAAACTTAACCTAAACCTAAAAAAATATAATAAAAAAATAAAAACTAAACTAAAATAAAATAAATAAAAACATAAGCTAAACTAGAAAAAATAAAATAAACCCAAAGTTAAAAAACCTAAATAAAATAAAAACTAAATGTAAAATAAAAATAAAATAAACCTAAAGTAAAATAAAAAAAAACTAAATAAAAACCTAAACCTAAAAACAAACTTAAAAATAAATAAATAATGAAACCTAAACCCTAAACCTAAAATAAATATAATAAAATAAACCTAAACCTAAACTAAAATAAACTAAACTAAAATAAATAAAACCTAAACCCTAACCTAAAATAAACTAAACCTAAACCCTAATCTAAATAAAATAAAATAAACTTAAAATAAATCTAAACCTAAAAATGAATTTAAAATAAAAACCTAAAACCTAAACCTAAAAACATAAAATAAAAACCTAAACTTAAATCTTAAAATAAAAAATAAAACCTAAACCTAAAAAATATATTAAAAATAAAACTAAACAAAACAAGAAACATAAACCTAAACCTAAACCTAAAAAATAAACTAAATTACAAAACCTAAACTAAAATAATATACTAAACTAAATAAAAATAAAAAATAAACCTAAGAAAATAAAAAATAAAATAAACTAAAATAAATAAAAATTAAACTAAATAAACATAAGCCTATCTCATTTACTTTTTTTTAAAAAACTCAAAACCCTAAATCCTAAACTGTTAACCCTAAAACTAACCCTAGACCCTAAAAAATCTTAAACCCTAAACCCTAAGCTAACCCTAAACCCTAAACCCTAAAAAACTTAAACCCTAAAGCCTAAACACAAAACCCTAAACCCTAAACCCTGAACCATAACCCTAAACCATAAACCCTAAAACCCCCTAAACCCAAAAACTCTAAACCCTAAAACCCTAAACCCTAAACCCTAAAACCTAAACCCTAGAAACCTAAAAGCAAAACCTAAACTAAATAAAACCTAAAAGTAAAATAAATAAATAAATTTAAACCTAAATAAATTAAAAAATAAAATAAAAACCTAAACTAAGACCTAAAATTACAATAAAATAAACTTATAAAAATAAACTAAAATAACATAAATAATAACCTAAGCTAAACTAAAAAATTAAAATAAACCTAAGTATAGAAAACCTAAATAAAATCAAAACAAAATTTAAAATAAAAATTAAAAAAACCTAAAATAAACCTAAAATAAAATAAAATAAATACTAAATAAAAACATAAACTTAAAAAAATAAACTTAAAATAAATAAAAAATAAAGCCTAAACCCTATACTATAAAAAACCTAAACTTAAAATAAAAATAAAATAAACCTAAACTTGAAGTAAAATAAACTAAACTAAAATAAGTAAAACTTAAACCTAAACCTAAAATAAATTAAACCTAAACCTAAACCTAAACTAAATAAAATAAAATAAACTAAAAATAAACCTAAATTAAAAAAAAAAATCTAAAAATATACCTATAACTTAAACCTAAAAAAATAAAATAAAAACCTAAACCTAAACTAAAAATAAGAAATAAAGCCTTAACCTAAAAAATAAAATAAGAATAAAACTCAATCAAAAAATAAACCTAAACCTAAACCTAACCCTAAAAAATAAATGAAACTAAAAATACCTAAACTAAAATTAATAAACCTAAAATAAATAAACTAAACTAAATAAAATAAAAAATAAAGCTAAATAAAAATATAAAATATAAAAACTAAAATAAATAGAAAAATAAACTAAATAAACTAAATAAACCTAAACCTACTGGTTTACTTAATTACGAAAAACCTAAATCTTAATCTAACACTAAACCAAAAACCCTAAACCCCAAAAATAAACTAAAAAACCCTAAACTCCCTAGTTTACTTAATTTAAAAATAAACCAAAACTAAAACCTGAGCCCTAAACCTAAAACCTAAACGATAAACCCTAAATCCTTAAAGAAAATAAAATTAATAAAATGAACCCTAATGCTAAACCCTAAACCCTAAATTAAACCCTAAACTCCAAACCTACAACCCTAAATCCTAAACCCCTAAACCATAAACCCTAAACCTAAAACCCAAACCCAAACTAAAACCTAAACCCTAAACTCTAAACCCTAAACCCTAAAAAAACCTAAACCTAAAGCTCTAAACTTTAAACCTAAACCCTAAACTCTAAACCTAAATCCTAAACCCAAACCTAAAACCTAAACCTAAAAATAAAATAATAATAAAACTCAACTAAAAAATAAACTTAAACCAAATCCTAAACATAAAAAATAAACTTAAATGAAAAACCTAAACTAAAATGAATAGACTAAACTAATTAAAAATAAAAAATAAACCTAAACAAAAATTAAAAATAAATAAACTAAATTAAATATAAAATAAAATAAACCTAAAAATAAAAACCATAATCCCTAAACTCGAAACCTGTAACACTAAACCTGCAACCCTAAACCCTAAACCATAGAAAACCCCAAAATAAAAACTAAACGAAAAATAAAAATAAAATAAACCTAAAATAAAATAAAAGAAGAACTAAATGAAAACCTAAACCTAAAATATAAGCTTAAAAATAAAACATAAAAATAAATAAAAATTTAAACATAAACCTTAAACTAAGTAAAAAAAACCTAAACCTAAAATAAACAAAATAAAATAAACCAAAACCTACACTAAAATAAACTAAAATAAAATAAATAAATCCTAAACTAAAAAATAAAATCTAAAAATAAACCTAAAATAAAAACCAAAACCCTAAACCTAAAATAATAAAATAAGAACCTAAACCTAAACTTAAAAATATAAATTTAAACCTAAACCTATAAAATGAAATAAAAATAAAATTAAACAATAAAATAAACCTAAACCTAAACCTAAACCTAAAAAATAAACTAAACTAAAAAACCTAAACTTAAATAAATAAACATAAAATAAATAAACTTAATTAAATAAAAATAAAACTAATCCAAAATAAAAATAAAAATATAAAAAACTAAAATAAATAAAAAATATACTAAATAAACATAAACCTACCACTTTGCTTAATTTAAAAAATTTAAAAAAAAAATAAAAAATACTTAACCGTAAACCTTAATCCCTAAAACTAACCTTAAACCCTAAAACCCCAAACCCTAATCCCTAAAACTTAAACCCAAAACACTAAATTCTAAGACCCTAAATCTTAAACCCTAAACCCTAAACCTTAAAACCTATAATCCTAAACCCTAAACCCTAAACCCCAAACCCTAAACCCTAATAACCCAAAAACCTAAACCTAAACTAAATAAAGCTAAATATAAAATAAATAAATAAAACCTAAACCTAAATAAAATAAAATAAAATAAAAACCTTATAGAAAACTTAAATCTAAATAAAATAAATAAAATAAAATAAAAACTTAAACCTAAGCCTAAACCTAAAAATAAAATAATATAAAATAAAAAATTACAATAAAACTAAAATAAAAAAATAAAAACCTAAAATAAACTAAAAAATAATATAATCCAAAAAATAAAAAACCTAAATAAAATCAAACCTAAATGTAAAATAAAATTAAAATAAATCAGAAATAAAATAAAATAAAAATTAAATGGAAACATAAACCTAAAAAAAAAATAAAATAAAACCAAAAAATAAATAAAAAAATAAACCTAAACCAAAATAAAACCTAAACATAAAATAAACAAACTAAAATAAACCTAAACCTATGATAAATAAACTAAACTAAAATAAATAAAACCTAAACCTAAACCTAAAATAAACTAAACCTAAACCCTAAATTAAATAAACTAAAATAAACTAAAATAAACCTAAACCTAAACTAAACAATAAAACCAAAAATATACCTAAAATAAAACCTAAAACCTAAACACATAAAAAAATAAAGTAAAACCTAAACCTAAACAATAAAACCTAAACCCTAAACCTAATAAAAAAAATAAAACCCCTAAAAAAAAATAAAAAATAAACTAAACTAAAAAATAAACATAAACTTAAACCTAAACCTAAAAAATAAACCAAAATAAAATTCTTAAACTAAAATAAAAAAAACATAAAATAAATAAACTAAACTAAATAAAAATAAAGAATAAACCTAAATAAAAATACAAAATAAAAAAATAAACTAAATAAACCTAAACCTATCAGTTTACTTAATTTTTTTAAAAAAATACTAAGCCCTAACCCCTAAACCCTAAATACTAAATCCTAAACGGTAAACCCTAAAACTAACCTTAAAGCCTAAACCATAATCCTACAGCCATAAACCTACAACCCTAAACCCTAAACCCTAAAACCTAAACCCTAAACCCTTACCCTAACCGTAAACCCTAAACCTTAAACCCTAAAACCCTAAACCTTAAACCCTAAATAAAGTCTAAACCCTAAACCCCAAAACCCTAAACCCCAAAACCCTAAACCCTAAACCCAAACTTAATAAAATAAAACTAAGCTAATAATAATAATACAACTAATAATAAACTAATAACAAATAATAAAACCTAACTAAAACTAATAAAATTGACTAAATAAATAATAATAAAACTAATAATAAACATAAAAACTAAAACTAATAAAAATAACTAAAACTAATAATAATAACTAAAACCTAATAAACTAGCTAAAATCATAAAACCCTAATAAATAAACTAAACTAAACTAACTAATAAAATAATAATAATAATAATAATAATAATAATAATAATAAAATAAATAATAAACCTTAAGCTAATAATACCAAACTAAAAAACCCAATAATAACTAAACTAAAAACTAAAACTAAATAAAACTAAAAACCTAAAACCCCTAAACTAATAAGCTAAACTAAAATTGAACCCCAAAAATCTAAAAAAACTAACTAAACTAATAATAACTAATAAACTAAAAATTAATAAAATAATACTAATAACTAAATAATAAAAAATAAAAAACCTAACTAAAATTAATAAAACTCCCAAAAATAAAAACTAAACTAAAGAAACACGAAACCATAATAACCCCAACAAACCCAAATAAATAATAAACCTAAAACCAAATAAACCCCAAAATAAAAAATAATAGCTAAAATAATAATAATAATAATAATAAACTAAACCAATAAACCTAAACCCTAAATAAACTAATAACTAATAAACAAACATAATAAAACTAAAACCTACTTACAATAACTATACTAACTAAACCCTAAATCTTTTTAGTTAAAAAAACACTAAATCGTAAACCCTAAAACCTAAACCCTAAACCCTAAAAACCCTAAAACCTCAAGCCTAAACAATAAACCCTAAATCCTAAACCCTAAACCCTAAACCCTAAAAACCTAAACCTAAACCTAAACTAAATAAAACCTATAATTAAAATAAATAAATAAATCTAAACCTAAATAAAATAATAAAATAAAATAAAAGAAAAACCTAAACTAAAACTTAAACCTAAACCTAAAAATAAAATAAAATAAAAAAAATAAAAAAAACTAAAATAAAATAAAAAACCTAAACTAAAAAAATAAAATAAACCTAAAAATAAAAAAACATAAATAAAATAAAAACTAAACATAAAATAAACCTAAAATAAAATAAAAGAAAACTAAATAAATACCTAAACCTAAAAAATAAACCTAAAAATAACTAAAAAATAAAACCTAAACCCTAAAGTAAAAAAAAAAACTTTAACCTAAAATAAAAATAAAATAAACCTAAACCTAAACTAAAATAAATTAAACCTAAACATAAACCTAAAATAAATGAAACCTAAACCTAAACATAAACTAATTAAAACAAAATAAGAAAATAAATCTAAACCTAAACTAAAAAATAAAACCTAAACAAAATAAATAAATAAAACCCTAAACCTAAACCTAAAATTAAAATTAAAACCTAAAAAAATAAAGTTAAAATAAAACTTAACTAAAAAATAAACCTAAACCTAAACCTAAACCTAAAAAAATAAACTAAAATAAAACTAACTAAAATAAACCTAAAGTAAAAACAAAAAAATAAAGTAAACTAAAATAAATAAAAATAAACTAAATATATCAAATAAACCAAACTGGTTTACTTAATTTAAAAAAAATTTTAGACCAAATCTAAAACCCTAAACCTAAACCCTAAACCTACAACCCTAAACCAATAACCCTAAACCTAAATCCTAAATAAAAAAACCCTAACCCTAAAACTAACCCTAAACCCTAAACTAAACTAAACCAATTTACTAATTTTAAAGAACCTAAACCCTATAAACCTAAACCTAAACCTAAACAAAACTAAACCTAAACCCCTAAACTCTAAACCTAAACTTAAACCCTAAACCTAAACTCTAAAACTAACACTAAACTAAACTAAACTAAAAATACTAAACCTCAAACCCTAAACCCTAAACCCTAAATATAAAAAATAAAAAATAGAAAAAAACCATAACCCTAAACCCTAAACCCTAAACCCTAAACCCTAAACCCTAAATCATAAACCCTAAACCCATAAACCCTACACACTAAACCCTAAACCCTAAACCCTAAACCTAAACCTACCTAAACCTATACTTAAACCCTAACATAAACCCTAAACCCTAAAACCTAAAATCTAAACCTAAACCCTAAACCCTAAAACTAACCTAAACCAAAACCTATAACCTAAACCCTAAACCCTAAATCTTAAACCTAAACCATAAAAAATAAAATTAAACCTAAAATAAATAAAATAAAAAAAATAAACCTAAATAAAATAAAAAAAATAAAAAAAAATAAAACCTAAACTAAAATAATCCTAAATAAACCCTAAAAATAAAATAAAAAAAATAAATAAATTAAAAATAAAACCTAAAATAAAAAATAAAAAATAAATAAACCTAAAATAAAAAACTATAAAATAAAACCCAATAAAATAAAATAAAATTAAACCTAAAATAAAATAAAATAAAAAACTAAATAAACTAAAATAAACTAAAATAAAAAATAAACTAAACCTAAACTAAAAAAAACCTAAACTAAAATAAAAATAAAATAAATCTAAACTAAAATAAAAAAACCTAAAACCTAAACCTAAAATAAACTAAATAAACCCTAAATAAATAAAATAAATAAAAATAAACTTAACCTAAACAAAAAAAAAAACTAAAATAAACCTAAACTAAAAAAATAAAATCTAAACTAAATAAAATAAAAAAACTAAATCTAAAATTAAAAATAAACATACACCTAAACTAAACTTAAATCCAAATAAAACCCTAAACTAAATAAATCAAATAAACTAAATAAATTTAAAAAAATTAAACTAAATAAACTAAAAACCCTAAACCTCTAAACCTAATAAAAAAAACTCCTAAACCCTAAACCTAAAACTAAACTAAAAATTAAATTAAAACTAAATTCTAAAATCTAAACTAAATTATAAACTAAATTAAATTAAATTTAAAACTAAACCATAAATTATAAAACTTAAATAAGAACTAAAATTTAAACTAAAACCCTAAACTTAAAACCTTAAACCCTAAAACCTAAAACCCAAACTAAACCCTAAACTCAAATAAAATAAAACATAAAAATAAAATAAATAAAAGAACCTAAACCTTAATAAAATAAAAAAAATTAAATTAAATATAAACCTAAACTAAAACCTAAACCTAAACCTAAAAATAAAATAAATAAAAACCTAAACTAAACTAAAAAAATGAAATAAACTTGAGAATAAAAAACATAAATAAAATAAAAACCAAATGTAACCCAAAAATAAAATAAACCTAAAATAAAATAAAAACTAATTAAAAACCTAAACCTAAAAAATAAATGTAAATATAAAACTAAAAAATAAATAAATAATAAAACCTAAACCCTAAACTAAAAAAAACCTAAACCTAAAATAAATAAAATAAAATAAACCTAAACCTAAACTAAAATAAATAAAACCTAAACCTTAACTTAAAATAAACTAAACCTAAACAATAAACTAAATAAAATAAAATAAACTAAAAAGAAACCTAAACCTAAACTAAAAAATAAAAACTAAAAATAAACCTAAAATAAAAAACCTATATCCTAAACCTAAAAAAATAAAATAAAAATGAAAACCAAAACCTAGAATTTAAAAAAAACCTAAACTTAAAAATAAAATTAAATTAAATCTCAAATAAAAAATAAACATAAACCTAAACCTAAATCTAAAAAATAAACTAAATTGAAAAACCTAAACTAAAATAAATAAACTCAACTAAATAAAAATTAAAAATAAACCTAAATAAAAATAAAAATAAATAAAAAATATACTAAATATATCAAATAAACCTAAACCTACCTTAAACACTAAATCCTAAACCCTAAGCACTAAACCCTAAACCTTAAACGTACAACCCTAAACCCTAAACATACAACCCTAAACTCTAAAAAACCTGAACCCTAAATCCTAAAAGCATAAACCCTAAAACCCTAAACCCTAAACCTCAAACCCTAAACCCTAACCCTAAACCCTAAACCCTAAACACCAAACCCTAAACCTAAACATAATGTAACTAAATAAATTAAAAAAAATACCTAAACCATAAAACCTAATAAACCAAAACTTAAACCTAAACCCTAAGAATGGGCATAATCTTGATGGCAGGAACATCACCGTCAACCAGGCTTTGTCTAGATCTAGCGATGGAGGCTAAGGTGGAGGTGCGCTATCACGCATGGTGAGGAACTGGAGGTGCCGGATATGGAGGTTGCCTGAGCAGTGGTTATGGAGGCGGGAGGAGCGATGGAGGTTAAGGCGTGGTGGTGGGAGGGAGAGATGGATATGATGGTGGATCCCACTACCAAGAGGTAAGTGACTGATGGGAACTAGTGAAATGGAAGAATGCCTGGTCCGATCTACTGCTTATGGAACTGTGACTTTATAGTAGAGATGACCTAATTATTTAGGATTTTTGGTTTGCTCTATGTGTCCTCATTTCTTATATATGTCTAGCTTGTGTCTTAGAAAACTTAGTGTTACGTTGATGAAATCAAAATGAAGAAATGTTGAATTTAATTTTTATCTGCTAAAAAAATAATAAAAAAAACCTTAAACCCTAAACTAACTCAACCCTATACTTGAAACCTAAACCATAGACCCTAGAAATCCTAAACCTTAAACACTAAACCTTAAACCCTAAAACCAGAAACTCTAAACCCTAAACCCTAAACCCTAAACAGTAATCCGTAAACCCTAAACCCTAAACCCTAAACCCGAACCTTAAACCCAAAGCCCTAAACACTCAACTAGCACTTATCCTTAAACCCTAAAATGCTAAAAACCTAAACCTAAACAAAATAAAACCTTAAAATATAATAAATAAGAAAACTTAAACCAAAATAAAATAAAGAAATAATAGAATAAAAAAACCTAAACTAAAACCTAAACCTAAACCTAACCCTAAACCTAAAATAATAAAGAATAAAAACTAAACTAAAATAAAACCTAAACTAAACTAAAATATTAAAAACTTAAATAAAATAAAATCTAAACCTAAAATAAAACTGAAATAAACTTAAAATAAAAACTAAATAAAAACCTAAACCTAAAAAAAACCTAAAAATAAGTAAAATATAAAACTTAAACCCTAAATAAAAAAAATGAAAACTAAAATAAATAAAATAAAATAAACCTAAACCTAAACTAAAATAAACAAAACTAAAATAAATAAAACCTAAACCTTAACCTGAAATAAACTAAACCTAAACTTTAAACTAAATAAAATAAAATAAACTAAAAATAAACCTAAACCTAAACTAGAAAATAAAAACCTAAAAATAAACCAAAAATAAAAACCTAAAAGCTAAACTAAAAAAAATAAAATAAAAACCTAAACCTAAACATAAAAATTAAAAATAAAACCTAAACCTAAAAAATAAAATAAAATTAAAACTTAACAAAAATAAATAAACCTAAACCTAAACCTAAATTAAAAAATAAACTAAAATAGTAAACATAAACTAAACTAAATAAACTAAACTAAATAAAAATAAAAAATAAACCTAAATAAAAATAAAAAATAAAGTAAACAAAAATCATTAAAAAATAAATTAAATATACTTAATAAACCTAAACGTACCTTAAACACTAAATCCTAAAGCCTAAGTTGTAAACCCTAAACCCTAAACCTACAACCCTAAACCCTAAAAAACCCTAAATCATAACCCTAAACCCTAAACCCCAAAAAAGCTAAATCCTAAACCCTAAACCCTAACCATAAACCCTACACCCTAAACCCCAAACAGTAAACCTAAACATAAAGTAACTAAATGAATTAAGAAATAAACCTAAATCCTAAAACCTAATAAACCAAAAGTTAAACCTAAACCCTAAGAATGGGCAGAACCTTGACAGCAGGAACAACATCGTCAACCAGACACTATCTAGATTTGGCAGTGGAGGCGAAGAAGAAGGCGGTAGTTATCATAGTGGTGGTGGGGGATCTGGAGGTGCTAGTGGATATGGAGGTGGTGATCGGAGCAGTGGTGGTTATGGAGGCGGGAGGAGCGATGGAGGTTACAGCCGTGGTGGTGGCGGAGGGAGAAATCAGGGATATGATGGTGGATCCCGCTACTCAAGAGGTCGAAGTGATTCTGATGGGAACAAGAGAAACTGATGAATGCCCCTGATCTACTGCTTATGGAACTATGCCTTTACAAAAGAGACGACTCTAGTTATTTAGGGTTTTGGGTTTTTCTATGCTTGCTCATTTCTTATCTATGTCTCGCTTGTGTCTTAGAAAACTATGTTACTTGGTTGATGATGAAATCAAAATGAAGAAATGTTGAATCAATTTTATCTATTAAAAGAATAATAAAACCATAAACCCTAAACTAACACCTAAACCCTATACCTAAAACCTAAACCCTAAACCTAAAAACACTAAACCTAAAACCATAAACCCTAAACCCTAAACCCTAAAACCTAAACCCTAAACCCTAAACACTAATCCCTAAACCCAAAACCCTAAACCCAAACCTTAAACCCAAAACCCTAAACACTCAAATAACACTAAACCCTAAACCCTAAACCCTAAACCCTAAAAAAGCTAAAAACCTAAACCTAAACTAAATAAAACCTAGAAATATAATAAATAAAAAAAATTAAACTAAAAAAATAAATAAATAAAATAAAATAGAATAAAAACCTAAACTAAAACCTAAACCTAAACCTAAACCTAAAAAAAATAAAAAATAAAAACTAAACTAAAATAAAAACTTAAACTAAACTAAAATATTAAAAAACTTAAATAAAGTAAAAACTAAACCTAAAATAAAACTAAATAAGAACCTAAACTCAAAAAATAAACCTAAAAATAAGTATAATATAAAACTTAAACCCTAAATAAAAAAAATAAAACCTAAAATAAAAATGAAATAAACCTAAACCTAAACTAAAATAAACTAAACTAAAATAAAAATACCTAAGCCTAAACCTAAACCAAAACATTAAATAAAATAAAATAAATTAAAAATAAACCAAAACCTAAACTAAAAAATAAAACCTAATAATAATCCTAAAATAAAAACTTAAAACCTAAACCTAAACCTATAAATAAAAAATAAAACCTTAACCTTAAAAATAAAATAAAACTTAAACTAAACTAAAAAATAAACCTAAAGCCAAACTTAAACCAAAAAAATAAACTAAAATAGAAAACTTAAACTAAAATAAAGAAACTTAAAAATAACAAACTAAATTAAATAAAAATAAAAAAATAAACTAAATAAATCTAAACCTACAAGTTTACTTAATTTAAAAAATACTAAAAAATAATAAAATAAATAAAAATTTCTAACCCTAAACCCTAAACCCTGAGCCCTAAACCTACAACCCTAAACCCTAAACCCTAAATCTTAAAACCCTAAACCCTAAACCCTAAACCCTAAAACCCTAAACACTAAACCTTAAACCCTAAACCCTAAACCTTAACAACTACAACCCTAAACCCTAAACCTTAAACCCGAAACACTAAACCCTAAAACCTAAAAACCTAAACCTAAACTAAATAAAATCTAAAAATAAAATAAATAAATAAACCTAAACCTAAAAAAATAAAATAAAATAAAATAAAATAAAAACTTAAACTAAACCCTAAACCTAAAACCTAAAAATAAAATAAAATAAAAGATAAAAACTAAACTAAAATAAAAGAAATAAAAACCTAAACTAAACTAAAAAAAGAAAATAAACCTAAAAAAATGACAAATCTAAATAAAATAAAATAGGAACTAAACATACAATAAAAATAAAATAAACTATAAATAAAATAAAATAAAAACTAACTAAAAACCTAAACCTAAAATAAATAAAAAAAATAAACCTAAACCTAAACTAAAATAAATAAAACCTAAACCTAAACCTAAAATAAACTAAACCTAAACCCTTAACTAAATAAAAAAATAAACTAAAAATAGACCTAAACCTAATATAAAAAATAAAACATAAAAATAAACCTAAAGTAAAAACCTAAACGCTAAACCCTAAAATGCTAAAAACCTAAACCTAAACTAAATAAAACCTAAAATTAAATAAATAAAAAACCTAAACCAAAATAAAATGAAAAAATAAAATAAAATAAAAATGTACTCTAAACCTAAACCTAACCCAAAACCTAAAAAGAAAATTTAATAAAAAAATAAAAACAAACAAAAATAAAATTAATAAAAATCCAAACTAAACTAAAAAATAAAAAAACCTAAAATAAAATAAAAACTAAATAAAAATCTAAATATAAAAAATTAATCTAAAAATAAAACCTAAAAATAAATAAAAAATAAAACCTAAACCCTAAATTAAAAAAGATAAAATAATTTAAACTAAAAATAAACTTAAACCTAAACTAGAAAATAATACCTAAAATAAACCTAAAATAAAACCTAAATCCTAAACCTAAAAAATATAATAAAAACCTAAACCTAAACCTAAGAATACAAAATAAAATCTAAACCTTAAAAATAAATTAAAAATAAAACTCAGCTAAAAATAAACCTAAGCCTAAACATAAACTTAAAAATAAACTAAAAAATAAACCTAAATAATAAACTTAACTAAATAAAATAAAATAAAGCTAAATAAAAATAAAAATAAACTAGATAAACCTAAACCTGCCAGTTTAATTAATTTAAAAAATTAAAAATTAAAAATAGCCTAAAAAGCCTAAACCCTGAATCTACAACCCTAATCCCTAAACCCCAAAACTCTAAACCACAGACCGTAATCCCTAAACCCTAAATCCTAAAAGCCTAAACCCTAAATCATAAACCCAAAACCCTAAGCCCTAAAATCTATAATCCTAAACCCTAAACCCTAAAAACCAAAAAAACCTAATCCTAAATAAAATAAAATAAAAATAAAATTAAAACCTAAACTAAAACCTAAACCTTAAAATAAAATAAAATATAAACTAATTAAAAATAAAAAAATCCTAAACTAAACTAAAAATAAAATAAACCTAAAAAAACCTAAATAAAATAAAAACTAAACGTAAAATAAAAATAAAATAAACCTAAAATAATATAAAATAAAAATATAAACTAAAAATAAAACTTAAAAATAAATAAAAAATAAAACCCAAACCCTAAACTGAAAATAAAAACTAACCCTAAAATAAAAATAAAAAAACAAAATAAAATAAATCTAAGCCTAAACTACAATAAACTAAACTAAAATAAATAAAACTTAAACCTAAACCTAAAATAAACTAAAACTAAACCCTAAACTAAATAAAATAAAATAAACTAAAAATAAACCTAAAACTAAACTAAAAAATAAAACCTAAAAATAAACCTAAAACCTAAACCTTAAAAAATAAAACAAAAACCTAAACCTAAACCTAAAATATAAAAAAAAACCTAAACCTAAAAAATAAACTAAAAATAAAACTATACTAAAAAATAAACATAACCTAAACCTAAACCTAAAAAATAATCTAAAATAAAAAACCTAAACTAAAATAAATAAACCAAACAAAATAAAATAAATAAAAACCATAACTAAAACATAAACTTAAACTTAAACCTAAAATTAAAATAAAACAAATAATCAAATCTAAGCTAACATAAGATAAATAAAACCTAAACTAAATTAAAAAAAATAAACAAAAAAAAATAAAAATAAAATAAAAACTAAAAATAAAATAAAAATATAATAAACCTAAAATAAAATGAAACAAAAACTAAATAGAAAAATAAACCTAAAAATAAATAAAAAATAAAACACTAAACCTAAAATAAACTAAACCTAAATAGTAAACTAAATAAAATAAATTAAACTAAAAATAAACCTAAACCTAGACTAAAAAATAAAATTTAAAAATAAACCTAAAATAGAAACCTATTACCTAAACCTAAAAAAGAAAAAAAACATAAACCTAAACCTAAAAATAAAAAAAATTATACATAAACCTTAAAAATAAAATAAAAATAAAACTTAACTAAAAAATAAACATAACCTAAATCTAAACCTAAAAAATAAACTAAATGAAATAAACCTAAAATAAATAAACCAAACTAAATAAAATAAAAATAAACCTAAATAAAATAAAAAAATAAAAATAAAAAATAAAACCTGAACAAAAAACATAAACCTAAACCTAAATAAAAAAAATAAATAAAAATATACGTAAAATAAAATAAAGAAAACCTAAACTAAATGAAAAAATAAAATAAACTTAAGAATAAAAAACCTTAATAAAATAAAAACTAACTGTAAAATAAAAATAAAATAAACCTAAAATAAATAAAGTAAAAACCTAAACCTAAAAAATAAATAAAAATAAAACTTAAAATTAAATAAAAAATAAATCCTAAACCTAAACCTAAAATAAACTAAACTTAAAACTAAACCTAAACTAAATAAAACAATAAACTTAAAATAAACCTAAACCTAAACTAAAATATAAAACCTAAAAATAAACCTAAAATAAAAACCTAAAACCTTAACCTAAAAAAATAAAGTAAAAACCTAAACCTAAACCTAAAAAAAAAAAATAAAACCTATACCTACAAATTGAAATAAAAATGAAACTCAACTATAAAATAAATCTAAACTAAACCTAAAAAATGAACTAAAATAAAAAACCTAAACTCAAATAAAAAACCTAAAATAAATTAACTAAACTAAATAAAAAAATTAAACCTAAATAAAATTAAAAAATAACATAAATTAAAATAAATAAAAAATAAACAAAGTAAACTAAATAAACCTAAACCTACCAGATTACCTAATTTAAAAAGAAAAAAACTCTAAACGTAAATCCTAAACCCTAAACCCTAAAACAAACCCTAATCCCTAAATCCTAAACCAACAACACTAAACCTACAACCTACAACCGTAAACCATAAAAAACCCTAAACCCTAATTCTTAAACCCTCAACCTTCAACCATGAACCCGAAACCCTAAACTCTAACCTTATACCATAATCCCTAAAAGCATAAACCCTAAAATTAAACCCTAAACCTTAAAATCTAAACCCTAAACCCTAACCTAGACCTTAAACCCTAATCCTAAACATTAAACCCTAAAAGCATAAACCCTAAAACCCTAAATCCTAAACCCTAAACCATACACCCTAAAACCTAAACCTTAAACCCTAAACCCTAACCCTAGACCTTAAACCTTAAAGCTTAATCTTAAACCTAAAGTAACTAAATAAATTAGAAAATAAACCTAAACCTTAAAACTTAATAAACCTAAACCTGAACCTAAACCTTAAGAATGGGTAGAACCTTGATGGCAGGAACATCACTATCAACCAGGCTATGTCTAGATCTTGTAGTGGAGGCGAAGGCAGGAGGTGGTAGTTCTTGCAGTGGTGGTGGGGGATCTGGAGGTGTTGGTGGATATGGAGGTAGTTGTCGAGCATGGTATGGATGAGGGAGGAGCAGGGAGGTTATAGCGTATGGTGGGGGAGAGAGGGATATGATGGTGGATCCCGAGTCGAGAGGGCAAGGTGGTTCTCCGGGAAGAAATTGAAGAACTGATCCGATGGTCGCTATGGAATTTTATCTTTACATTAGAGACAACTCTTGTTATCTAGGATTTTTGATTTGCTCTATGCATGTTCATTTTTATCTATGTCGTCACTTATGTCTTAGAAAACTTGGTGTCTTACTTGGTCAATAAAATCCAAAAGAAGAAATGTTGAATATGAATTTGTTATCTATTAACAAAAAAACTATAAACTCTAAACCCTAAACTAAAACCTGAACCCTAGACCTAAAACCTAAACCCAAAATCCTAAAAAACCTAAACCCTAAACCCTAAAACCTAAACCCTAAACTAAACCCTAAACCCTAAACCTTAAACCTAAACCCCAAACCTTAAATCCAAAACCCAAAACCCTGAACTTACACTAAACCTTAAACCTAAAATGCTAAACCTAAACCTAAACTAAATAAAACATAAAAATAAAATAAAATAAAAACCTAAACTAAATCTTAAACCTAAACCTAAACATAAACCTATAAAAACTAAAAAAATAAAAACTAAACTAAAATAAATAAATAAAACCTAAACTAAATAAAAAAAAAAAAAACCTAAATAAAAAAACTAAACCTAAAATAAAATAAAATAAACCTAAAATAAAATGAAATAAAAACTAAATAAAAACCTAAACCAAAAAAATAAACCTAAAAATATGTAAAAAAATACCTAAACCTAAAACAAAAACAAAATATACCTAAACCTAAACCTAAAATAAACTAACCTAAACCTAAACCAAAACCCTAACTAAAATAAAATGAATTAAAAATAAACCTAGTCCTAAATAAAAAATATAAAACCTAAAAATAATCCTAAAATAAAAACCTAAAATCTAAACCTAAAAAAATAAAATAAAAACCTAAACCTAAACCTAAAAATAAAAAATAAAACCTAAACCTTAAAAATAAAATAAAACTTAAACTAAACTAAAAAATAAACCTAATCCTAAACCTAAACCTAAAAATTAAACTAAAATAAAAAACCAAAACTAAAATAAATAAACTAAACTAAATAAAAATAAACATAAACCAAAATAAAAATAAAAAATAAAATAAAATAAAATAAATAAAAAATAAACTAAATAAACTTAAACCTATAAGTTTACTTAATTTAGAAAATAGAAAAATAATAAAATAATAATAAAAGGCCCTAACCCTAAACCCTAAACCCTAAACCTTAAACCTTAAAACCCTAAACCCTACAACCCTAAACCCTAAACCATAAACCCTAAAACCCTAAATAATAAACCCTAAACCCTAAACCCTAAAGTCAAAACCCAATACCCTAAACCCTGACACTTATAACCCTAAACCCTAAACCTTGAACCCAAAACCCTAAACCCCAAAAACCTAAAAACCTAAACCTAAACTAAATAAAATCAAAAAATAAAATAAAAAAACCTACACTTAAATAAAATAAGAAAAATGAAATAAAATAAAAACCTAAACTAAAACCTAAACCTAAAACCTAAATCTAAAAATAAAATAAAATAAAAGATAAAAACTAAAATAAAATAAAATAAATAAAAACCTAAACTAAACTAAAAAATAAAATAAACCTAAAAATAAAAAATATAAATAAAATAAAAACAAAATGTAAAAAATAAAAATAAAATAAACCTAAAATAAAATAAAATAAAACTAACTAAAAACCTAAACCTAAAATAAACAAAATAAAATAAATCTAAACCTAAACTAAAATAAACTAAACTAAAATAAATAAAACATAAAACTTAAACTAAAATAAACAAAACCTAAACCCTAAACAAAATAAAATAAAATAAACTAAAAATAAACCTAAACCTAAACTAAAAAATAAGACATAAAAATAAACATAAATTAAAAACCTAAAACCTAAACCTAAAAAAAAATAAAATAAAACCCTAAACCTAAACCTAAAAATAAAAAAGGCCTAAACGTAAAAAATAAAATAAAAATAAAATTAAGCTAAAAAATAAGCATAAAGCTAAACCTAAACCTAAAAAATAATCTAAAATAAAAAACTTAAACAAAAATAAATAAATCTAAATAAATAAACTAAATAAAATAAAATAAAAAATTAAAATAAACTAAAATAAATACATAAAAAACTAAATAAACCTCAACTGTCTATCAATTTATAAAAAACTAAACTAAACCCTAAACCCTAAACCCTAAACCTAAACCTAAATCTAAACCCTAAACCTAAACTAACCTAAACCTTAACCCTAAACATATAACCCTAAATCCTAAACCCTAAACCCTAAAAAACTTTAAATCATAAACACTAAACCCTAAACGCTAACCCTAACCCTGAACCCTAAACCCTAAACCCTAAAGCCTAAATCTTAAAATCCTAAACTCTAAACGCTAAACTAACCCAAAACCATAAATAGTCAAAAACCCTAAACCCTAAATCCTAAATCGTGAAAACAATAAACTCTAAAGCCTAAAGCCTAAACATTAAACTAACACTAAACCCTAAACCTTAAACCCTTATCCATCAAAGACCTAAACCCTAAAGCCTAAACACTAAACCCTAAACCCTAACCCTGAAACCTTAAACCTTCAAACCCTAAACCCTAAAAATTTAAAAACCTAAACCTAAACTAAATAAAACCTAATAATAAAATAAATAAATAACTTGAACATAAATATAAAATATAAAATAAAATAAAATAAAAAACTAAACATAAAACTAAATGTAAAATAAAATAAAAAATAAACTAAAATAAAATAAATAAAAACCTAAACTAAACTAAAAAATTAAATAATCCTAATAATTAAAAACCTAAATAAAATAAAAACTAAATGTAAAACAGGAATAAAATAAACCTAAGATAAAATAAAATAAAAACTTAAACATAAAAAATAGACCTAAAAATAAAAAAAAATAAAACCTAAACCCTAAAGCTAAAATTAAAATAAAATAAATAAAACAAAATAAAACTAAACCTAAACTAAAATAAATAAAAACTAAACCTAATCCTAAAATAAACTAAACCTAAACCTAAACCTAAACTACTTAAAATAAAATAAACTAAAATAAATCTAAACTTAAACCTAAAAAATAAAATATAAATAAAACTAAACTAAAAAATAAGAATAAAGTTAAACTTAAACCTAAACCTAAAAGATATATTAAAATAAAAAACCTAAACCAAAATAAATAAATTTAAAACAAATAACCTAAACTAAATAAAAATAAAAAAACTTAAATAAAAATAAAAAATAAAATAAGCTAAAATAAATACATAAAAAACTAAATATACTAAATAAACCTCAACCTACCAGTTTACTTAATTTATAAAAAAACCCAAAAACCCTAAACCCTAAACCTTAAATCCAAAACCCAAAACCCAAAACCCTAAAACTAACCCTAAACCCTAAACCCTAAACCCTAAACTTACAACCCTAAATCATAAACCCTAAATCCTAAAAAACCCTAAACCATAAACACTAACCCCTAACCCCTAAACAATCCATAAACCCTAAATCCTAATCCTTAAACCCTAAACTATGAAAAATCAGAA
>CM038214.1:109190015-109333198 GCA_021442155.1 Cymbidium sinense
TTCTACCTCTATCTTTTCTAGAATAGTAGATTGTGGTTCTTCTTCTCTTTGAGAGGAAGCCGCACCATCAAAGTACATCTCCCAGTAGTTGCTAGTATCCCCTAAGTTCATGATTTATTCATCAGGGAGATCATCACTAAGTGGAGAGTCAAAGTGGGTGTACCGCTATGAAATCGCTAGTGCTTATCCTTTCACCGCAGGGTTACAAAGGTAATGTCAAACTATGAAAGGATCGGATCATCATGTCAACCATCCATAGTTTTGTATGTCATGAGATACTATAGGATTGATCCTAGAGATTAAGTTTACCTTATGAGGAAGCATGTAGTGTTGTAGCTTTGGGATGCAAAGATTAAAGCAAGGCAATGCAATGGGTGGATAATTAGCCCTGGGATTAGATGAATGAGTGGAGTGCATTTTCCATTATCATTAGCTTGGGCCAACAAAGCACCAAAGGAGTCATCTAACATAAAGTATGAGCTTGCCTGTGGATAGGGATGTTAGGACAAGTGGCATCATCAGGTAATGCTTGATGTCTTTGAAGGCATGCTCACACTTATCATCCCACTTGAACTTGGTGTCCTTTTTGACAAGTGCTGAGAATGGTTGACATCTTCTCGATAGGTTGGATATAAAGCATCTTAGATATGCCAACTACCCTTGGAATGATCTGAGTTGAGTTAAACTTTTAAAGGGTGGCATTTCAAATATTGCCTTAATGTTCTACAGATTGATTTTGAATCCCTGGTGTCAGATAACAAACCCAAGGAATTTTCCTGAAGCTAATATGATTGCTCACTTCAAGGGATTCATTTTGAGGTTAAATTGTCTTAATTATTTGAAAACTACTCTCAAGTCAAAGAGACGGTCTTCCTTTTCTCTACTTTTGATGATCAACATGATGATGAATGAATGAGTTCATCAAGATTCGAAATAGTCATTGGGGTAGCAATAGCATTTTAAGGTGAAAGGCATGACCTTAATAGATTCTCAAGGTTTTGAAAAGAAATGTTTCTTCCATCATCAACAACCATCTTTATTTGATTATATCCATATGAATCATCCATCAAAGAGAAAATTGCATAAGATGAGGCAATGTGCACCATCAGCTCTGGGATTGGTAGTGGAAATTTGTCTTTTGGACATGCCTTATTTAAATTTCTAAAATTGACTCATATGTGAATTTGGCCATTCTTTTTCTTAATTGGGATGATGTTGGCTAACCAGGTAGGGTATTGTTCTTCCGAATGAAGCCAGCATCGATCAATTTCTTGACTTCAGAAATGACCTGTTGTTCTATGTCTAATCGCATAGGTCTAGGATCTTACTTGATAGGGTTAGCAGTCTCTATTAGTAGTTTATGGACAGCCATGTTAGGAGCCAATCCAGGCATCTCTTCATAACTCCATGCAAAGCAGACCTTAAACTCAGTCAATAGCCTAACTAAGTCATTGGTTTCAATTTCATTCAACAAATAACTGATGTATGTCGAGAATGGATCTTCTTCAGTTCCTAAGTTCATTTCCTTGAGCTCATTGATGGTTGACTTGATCTCTTCTTTGAACTCTAGCAGTGCATCTTTGACTTTAAAATCATCTAGATCATCCAAGTTTCTAAGCACAACTCCTCATAGTTAATGTGATTTGAAAAGACCCTATCAATTCCAAATGATTGGTGATGACTAATCACAATCATCATTGGAATTCACTATACCAAATCTTAGTCCCGGTCTTGATTGAGAGCTTTTGCATTTGTTCTTACATATTCTTTTCAAGTAGTCGACTTTGACCAAGTATGTGGATTAACCCTTTCTTTGCTAAATTATAAAACACAACTACCAATCAAAAGGTAATTCTATTAAATTTTTATATGAATCATCCTCAAGTTCTACATCAACTTCTTGACTTGAGGATGATGCTTCCAGAAAGAACCTCTAAGTCTTCACACCTGTGGATGACTTAGGGGCTTCTTAACTACCAAACCCTTAGCTTTTTGAAAGGAAAGTGGGGTTAGAGCTAAGGTTCCCAACTGATACCTAACTATTTCACATATAGACTTAGATACACTTATGCTTTGCTTTGGAGCCCGGTCTTCATCACTATCTGGCTCAAGTGTCACCTCCAAGGGAATCTACACGAGAAGAGCGCTAACCATATAAGATGCATCTTATGAACTAGATTCTAAGTCTATAATAGTAGGTGTATTCCTAGTAGTTGGGACATATCTTCTATTGGGTGGCCAATAAGGAAGTTTTACACCCTAGGACTACTTGAACTAGCCTCTTCCTCGCTTGGTGGATGTGGTCATCCTACCCATATGTTGAATGGAGTAATGAACTGGGTGGAATCTAAGCTCCACTTCCTCCTCCAAGTCTATTTTCGCTCCCTTTTATTTTCTTTTTCATTTTCTCTTTTTCTTTTTCTCTTTATTTTTCTTTTTCTTTTTGCTTTTCTTTTATTTCTAAACTTTGGTAGGTTTATGAGAATAGACTTGTTGATTTTGATGGAGGTAGTAAGTCACATCCTCATATATGCCGACCTTATGAACTGTAAATGGCTTGAGATCTACTTTGACACAATAGATGATCCCACCTCTCACAAACTTTGTACACTGATGTAGAGAGGATGGAACTATATTATTCTCATGTATCCATGCTCTCCCAAGGAAAGCATTGAAAGATGTATCTGAGTCTATAATGTGAAACTTGGCTTCGGTCTTCCAATCATTTATCTCCAAGGGCAACACTATGGAGCCTAAGGCCTATTAACCTCACTTTTGGAGTGTGAATTTAATCTTCCCATCTTAGAATTAGATGTTTTCTAGACACTAAGACTTCCCTAGTCATAAGACACTTCTAACAATTAGGTAAAAACTTAACCTAAGCCTAATGACTTAGAAGGGTTAACCATAGGATTAGGTTATGACTTAGGAATTAGGATAATCCACCTACCATACAACCTAAATCCAATCCATGTTCACCTTCTCAAACCAAACCCAAGTTCAATTAAAACATCAAATTCAAATCCAAACCCAAATTCCAAAAGAAATGATTGAAGCTCATGATCAAATCCAAACTTGAAACCCTTCTAAAGCCATATGACCTATCCCATGGACATAGCCAAATCTTAATATAAATCAATCCAAAATCAATTGATTTTCTCATAATCAATTTATATCTTTAATCATATTACATTCAAATGATCAAAACTAAATCAAACTAAATCAAATTAAATCAAAACCCTTCCTAAGCCATATGACCTATCCATGGACTTAGCCAAATCTTAAACCCAATAAATTCAAACTCAATTGATTTTCTCACAAATCAATAATATTTTTAATCATCTCCATAAATTTAAATGGAATATACATTTAAATCATCAAAACAAAATCAAATTGAATCAAAATCCAAACCTAAGCCACATGACCCAACTCCATGGACTTAGCCAAATTCCTTTGTTCGAAAACCCAAATTCAATTTATTTTCTCATGAATCAATCATACCTTCAATTATATTCACAAATAAAAATTAAATCTACAATCATCAGGCCAAACCAAAATCAACACAAGTCAAACCCAACTTAACCCTTTTGACTTGAAATGTTCAAATGAACCAAAACTCATTTGAACCCAAGTTAATGTAATGGAATTTATATATCAATCCCAAATCTATATATAAACTCAACTAAATAAACTCAACCCAAAATCAAGCCAACTAAACCCAAAGTGGCCAATTTGAGCCAAGTTCTAATCCTACCCAAATTGAAGCCCATCAAAACCCCCCATCATGATTGTTGATCACCCTAGGTTGATCAATTGTCAAATTAGGTCAAACCAAGTCAACTTGGTCATTTGACGAAGTCAACCCCTTAACCCATATGAACCCAAACTAGCCAAATTGCAACCTAAGCCAAATCCTTTGAAACTAATGATTCACACCAACTCAAAATTAATATTTGAACATAACTTGACATTCAATTGAGCTAAACTAAACCCAATTGGCCTTCTTGACCCAAGTTGACCCAAATTGACCTAAAAGACCAAATTGGGTCAAATCAAAATATAAACCAAATTGATTGCAACCAATGATTCAAATTCATTCCAAATTGGTTGTTGAACTTGACTAAAGCCATGATCAAACCCAATTGAACCCAATTGACCTAAAGGTCCAAGTTGGCCTAAATCAAAACCAAATCCAAATTAATTGAAACCAAAGCCTACAATCATCTTCAATTAGTCATCTAAACCCAAACAACATCCAACCCAAGTTATTTTGGCTAATTTGGTCCAACTTAACCCATTTGACCCAAATGAATTCAAATGAGCCAAAATCAAATCTAAGTGAAACTAAACCAAACCAATTGAACCAAAACATCTAAAATGATCATTTGAACTTGACCCAACCCTTGGTTTGACCTAATTTGATCAATTGGTCAACCTGGCCCAACCTATCCTAATTTTACCTAAATTAGTCAAATTGTGCCAAACCTAATTAAATCAACTCCAACTAACTTGAAATTTGGGCTAACCTCTTTTTGGCTCATTTCAAATCTTCCCAAATCAAATCCAATGCGAAATGATCATTCTACCCTTGGGTCAAGCAAATCACATGAGACAAATCACCCATGTAAGTGGTCATTTCCATTCCTTAGCCACTTGGTAATCTCCCAATGGTCCACCTAGGCACCTAATACACTGCCCAACCTGACCCAAGGGGTGGTTAGATTAGCCATGACCCATGGGAGGTGAAATCACCTCACCCTCCCCATTTGAACATTTGAAACCCATAGCTAGAAGCCAAACCCAATCCCACCATCCGATCAAGATGAAGGGGGTATACACCCCCTTATTTAAACTCAAACACACAAAATAATTCCTCAAAGGCTACCCAATACAACAAAAGCTCTAGAGCCATTCCCTAAGCTCTCAAGCTCATTCCTCAATCAAAAAATTCCATTCCAGTCCATCCCAAATAGTACACTTCGATTTTTGACCTAACATTCCCATTTCTCCATCAAACTCAGATTTACTTTGTGCGCACCTTCCCTATGCCTCATCGAGCAAGAATGAATCATCTCCCAAGCTTCTCAGGCACCAGAGGTGGGACTTCGATCAAAGCTGAGCTCCAAATCATCGATTCATGGCCTTTCATGTGAACATCAAGGAATTGATCCAATTGCTGCTCAACAGAGCTTTGTCTCCACTAGATGAAGCTTCCTCAATCATTCGAGCCATCAGTCTTGAGCTCCGATGAGTTATGCTTCCAAAACTGATCCGTAGCCAAAAATAAGTTGGAGATTTTTGAAGAAAACTAGCATCTCATTTGATCTTGACTGTTGGATCTCTTAAGATTCGTGAAGGTGTGGGATCCTTTTGGTGTTGATCCACTCGCAAGCTTGGATCAAGTGAGCAATGGTGAAGACTCATTCTCTCACTCATGAGATCGCCGCCCATTCTAAGTGATCGAATGGACGTCATGATTAGATCCGATATATTGATTTGATTTAATCCTATTAAGCTATGGGATTAATCATAGTCATTCGATCTTAGATCGAATAACAGACGAGAAAGCATGTCCACCGCAGCCATGTAGGCATTGAGTCGAATAAGTTTTAAGTAGCCAATCACGCGATGTCACGTGGAATGTGCACCGCATCAATGTGTCGTGTGACACCAATAGGATTAGGCTTAATTAATCATTTTTAATAGCTGAAACTTCTAAAAATCATAAAAAATCATAGAGAAATAAAAAATGCAAATAAATACTCATTTTAAAGGTATTTTAGAGGAGAATTAATTAAAAATGATCTTAACTAATTTTGAATAGTAATTAAGGTTTAATTACAAAATTAATTAGCTTAATTACTTTTAATTACTTGAGCAATTAATCCTAAATTTTGTGGGTTAATTTACTAGGATGACCTGTGCCTCCCATGATTTTCTTTGGATTTATTGCTCACTTAATTAAGAATATTGACTAATTAAACCTTAATTACTTTTTTAAGTTAATTAATGATTAATTAATCCCATGAATAGTAATAAATTAGTTAATTAAGTTTATTAATCATTGTTCAACAATAAGTGAACTAAGGAATAGGGGTTGGGACCCCTTTCCCAAGTTCATTTCACCCTTTTTAAAATGAAATTTAAGATTTAACTAATTAATTAAATAACTTAATCAAATTAAAATCATAACCACATCAAACCTTAATTAATTAAATCATGGGGTAGATCTTAGGTGTTTAATAACCTAAAGGAGTTTAATGAAATTATGGTTAGTCCACATGTGGAAAACCATAAGAGTAATTAATTAAGTCCCTTAATCTAATTAACTATTAATCATGACTCAATTGCATTAGGGCACTTTTATTTCCTAAGATCATTGCAAGTTTATTTTCCATGCATATCATGTTGGCTCATAATTATTTAATAAATTACTTTAAGGTGACATAGGTAAGGGTAATTAATTCATCTAATTAAGAGTTCAATAAATTAACCCATAAAATCAACTTAATTACATTTCCTTAAATTAAATCAAATCACTAATGTGAGAATGGGTTTAAACATCATGTGATGATTTCCTCTTTAAATCAAATCAAATCCAAAACTTAATTAATAAAGAAGCTTTGGTTTGCTTTAAATAATCTTATTTGATTTGATTGTCCTTAAGAACTAGTTTGGTTGAATGAATCACATGCTTATATTTGATTGTCCTCTTTCCAATCATGTTAAATTTGGTATGTCATTTGAATTCATGCATCCATCTTTTTAAAATCAAGTAAAATAAAATGGATTTTCTTTATGTAAGCTTGCATGTGTTGATTTAATTTAATATATGTGAGGCTATTATCACTATTAAATCTAAATGTATTTTTCAAAAGCTTATAAATGAATAATAATATGTGTTATGATGCTAGTTATAAATACATAAGAAATGCATGTGCTTATAGCTTAAGTGTATGAATGTTGAGTTCTCTTTCCTCTATTCATGTGTTGATTTATATAAGATTGAATGTTAATGGGTATATAGTCTAGACATCCAGAGAATGATAGCCCAAAGGAGGTCATTTTATTACACTTCCTTGGTTTAACAATAGCACATACCCATTTAATTTCATTCTTCTATATTTCAACATTAAAATTTAGATAGAGCTTTAATTCATATATATAAATGATTCAATCAAAAAAATATATACATTCTTTGCATGGTTTTCTTTTTGCCTCATTTACATACATCCATGTGTGTCCAAGAAAAGCAAGTATATAGTCTAGACATCCAGGAATATGAGGCTTTAGTTAGCCCCAAGGAGGTCATTACCTCACTCTAGTTTAACAATGACACACTATATATCTTTGTACATGTATATGTATATGTGATTAGTGAATTAAAATCCCATTTTTACATTAAAATTTCATGCATTCATAATTGGCTAAGTTGTTTAATTAATTAGCCATATAACTTGGAGCTTACTTCCTATGTTCATGTATACAAATTTACATATGTTTGAATGCAAATGGGTATATAGTCTAGACATCTCGAATACAAGATTTTAGCTAGCTCCAAGGTCATTTGATTACCTCACTTCCTTGGTTTAACAATAGGATATGCCTATTTAATTTCATTATGTCCTTATTTGTATAATTTGGATAAAGTTTTAAATTAATATGTTTAAATATTACAATCAAATAAAATATAAATTCTAGACATACATTCATCATTCAGTGTGCTAAAATATGTTGCATATATAGATACACTTAGGATTAAATCATATGCATGTTACATGTTATGGAAAGGAATGATTTAATATATGTCATGTGGTAGTAATTCAGTTAAATTAATCTTAAGATGCCTTTCATTTTGAATAGGATTATTTAAAGTGAACTTAAACTTAGGATTAATTAAATCATTTATTAAGCCATTCACTAAAGAGAACTAAATCAAATTAATATACTTTAGAAAGTGACTTAAGGTAGGGATGAAAGAGGGCCATCCTATTTTCCTCTCTTTATAACACTTAGTTGCTAAGTGTAATTAAATGAAATAAAAGAAAACACAAATTAAAATTCTCAAATCAATTAAACTACTTCAAGTGAAATCAACATTTCATATTAAATTGAATTCTTCTATACTTAGAAAATACAACACTAATGCCTAACAAGGCTTACCACATAAGCCTTAATACACACATTATAATTAAGTCACCACTTCTAGTTCTAAGTTTGGATGGTGTATGATATGATGTATATTTTATTGTATTATTTTAGATTAGATGTTAGGATGTATGTTTTGTAGACTGGATGATAGGCCAATATTAGCCTAATCATGTTTTCTATAGGGGATTATGCTTAAGGGATGCTTAAAAATAAATGTGAATGTTTTTTTTGCAAGTTGCTTAAATCCTTAAGTATAATCCAAGTTAGGATAAGTGGGCTTAGTTACCCATGTGTAGGGTACGAAGTCCAAATTATAAATACAACTGCTTGGGATTATATGTATATTTAGCTAACCTCTATTATGGAGGTGTAGTTAGATTTTTCTTTTCCCACATAAATGTATTTTTTGCAATACAAAATAGGATTAGTGCCATGGGGGATTAGAATGAGTAATGGCCAGAAGGCTTTGTCCAAGGGTGTCCTGTGATGCCTTTGAAGCAAGCACCATCTAAATCGAAGAAGGAACCAAATCAAAAATGGAGATATGAATAAAGAAGCCCCCATAGAATTATAATTATTCTTTCATATTCTGGTTTTATAAGGGTAGAGCTCGGCTACCCATCTTTTCTCTCTTTGGGTTGTACAATGGTACCCAACTGGCCTTCTATTATTTTATGATATTTTATATAATTATTTGATGTTATGTTTACATTGTGCATTAGGATGGCATGCTTTTCATAATTTCTTAAATGGTTGATGCTTTAATGTGTGGCTTGGATATGATTAGGCTCCTAGGATAAAAATAACTTTTCTACCCAACTAATCACTCATAACTAAATTTTAAATAACTCATAACCTCATCATAAAGCCTAAGACATAAATAAGATAATTAAAAGATTTAGCAACCCTTAGCTGTATGGTTGTATGTTTCACATCATCCATGCATATTCTTTATCTCTTGAACATGAAGGATCTCCATCCTTAATGATAAAAGAATGATTGACATGAGGGTATCCCTTGTGGAGAACACCTTCTCTATGATTTGACCCATAACCTATTTCATCATGCATTTATGCATAATAAATCCTAAAGCTTCAAAATGAAGTGTCTAAAATGAAATAAAATTTGAAAAGATTTTGCATCTATAGATTAAGTCATATGCTCATACCACTCATGCTCTAGTCTCTAGGAGTGTGTTTAGGACTTTAGTCTATTTCTAATTAAATAACTACCCTAGCTATCTTAATAAGACTACATGGATTTAAAATTCGGATGAGTTAACTAAGCCCACTGCTTATATAAGTCTAAGTCGGACAATTTATTCTCTCTTATGGAGGTAAACCCTTATGTCACCTATCACTTAGATTTAGGTCATGCTTTAGCTCACTAAAGATCAAAAGATTTTGGATCCAGGTATTTCCTTGGGATGAGCATAAATTCTCACCTCTTAGGCATTCCCACAACCTTATGTTGGTGGATTATAAGCCTAGTAATCTAATTAAATTTCAACTCAAAACATATAAATCTCCTCAGCTTCAAAATTATAAAGCCCAATCAAAGGATAGATTGGAATGCTCACTAGGTCCATTTCTTACTTATTTCATTTGGATTCCAAAATAAATCTTCTCCTTGAACTTTCCTAATTGATTTTCCAAATACAACTAATCTTTGATAGTATAACCTTGAAATCTTTGGAGATGATAATTATCTACTTTAATCGAAAGTATTCTTGAGAAATTTTATTTCTAAGATGTAATTAACTATGGAGGCTTGCCTCCATAGGAAACTTAAGAACCTAGTTTAATATAAACCCTACTTTATTCATCAATGTAAAGTAAAAAAATCTCTGGTACATTAAAAGACCCATCATGCCTTAGGAGTCCTTATTACATGATTAGGCTCACTATAGGGGTGATGCCTCTATCTTTCGAGATAGTACATCAAACCTCAATGTTGTACCCGATCACCTCAAAAAGTACCCCCACTAGGCAAGGATTCTTAGACTCATAATGTTGATGATACACTGGGTCAACCAACTCGATAGCTATCCCAACATCCATTGTAATGTAAAGAGGTTGTATGGTCGTCCCTAAGAGTAAGTCTTCATCGCTGAATGTAACTCTTAAGATGTCCTTTGAGTGGCATGCCTCCTCTTTAGTAGCGGTCAGCTGAGCTAAGCATATCTCTAGATCAAGTAAGGCCTTGATTAGAGATTCCCTCATCTATTTGGATAAGACAAGGGTGTCATATATGCTTAACTTAGCTGGAAACTTTGTAAGGTGAGCTAGGACATTATAATCAACTCTGGCTTGGTCATCCACAAGTATCCATGGGTGGAGCATCCTATGGAGGGGCTATATGCTCACTGGAACCAATGACTTACTTACCCTTATCCTGAGGTGCTACCCTAGGAGGTAGAACTTTGCCATTGCATAGATTGACTTCAGTGACTTCTTGGAATGATGAGATTGTGAAAAGTTCTACCTTCTCATCGAGCATACCTATAGCTTCTTCTATGGGATCCTTAGAGTCAGTTGACTCCAAGTCAATCTCAAGAGGTGAACTGATTGATTGAAGAGATAGTGACTCAAATAAGAAAAGAAAGGATCAAACTACTATATCTATTATTTTTATTTAGACTAGAGAAAAATAAAATTAAGAGGATCAAAAATAGACAATATATAAGTATAATCAGCCTTCTTCATTAATTTCTTTTTGGGTGGAGGTACATGATAGAAATCAAGTAAAGTAAGTAGAGTAAGGTATTTAGTTCCCTTATCCACAGATACAATGCTCATACCAGTAGAAGAGGAGCAAGCAGAAGAGGTGGTAGCTGCAATGGAGGAGGGAGTACTAGACTCGAATGGTGGCTTTGCTACTAGACTATCGGGTGAAGAGTCGCTATTGTCACACCTCCCCATTGTCAGAAACCTTCATTAGTTTTGGAGATTTTAGCTACTTCAAGAGGAAAGCTTCTTGATCTTAGAAATGATCTTCTTACAAATTCAAGATAGGGAGATATCCTAACCTTCTTTGCCCATAAGAGGATCACAAGTATCCCCAAGGATTACTCTAACAGAACTAGATGGTTGTTCTAATAAGTATTCCTTAGGGATAACTATGGCTCCCAAATTATAGTTGCACTCAAGCTAGTCCTTAAAAGTGATACAATCCTCTAAGACATAGCCTACCATGTGGTGGTAGGGGCATAGCTAGGATCATCGCTCTTGCTGACTTCCTCCAGCCTCTTAGGCATTGGTAACTAAAAGTTAGGTTACTTTAAGAGATTCTTAAAGATTTTCCTAACTACCTACCTCTTGAATGAAAATGGCTTATTCAATCTATCGGCAAGAGTAGGTGGAAAGTATCTACCTAGCGATGAATATGAATACCGCTACTAGGTAGGCTACTAAGGTGGTGGAAATTATCGTTGTGGCAGTTACAGTGGCTGGTATGATGGACGAGGTCATGGAAAAGGAGGTTGTTGAGCTCGTAGTCTCTCATACTACACTCTGGTCGCTTCCCTCATCCAACATAACTATCTGCTTCATCTCAAACACCTTCTACCGCTTGGGCCTATGATTGGGAAAGAGCAATGTTGGCTTCCTCTTGTTCCATCTTGTTGATTAATTTCTGAATGTTTTGATTGTAAAGCCCTTAAGCATGAAGGCGATTGGCCATGGATATTCTTGAGAAGAATCAATGGCATGTTGCAACATATCATGCTTCTGCCACTTGAGAATGTAATCAACAAGAGACTAGTTGAGTTCTTTCTACAATGAGGATGGTCACCCTCATGAGCTCTAGAAACCTCATGATGAAGAGGTGCTAAACTCAGAAAATTCTTCACCAACTATCTAGTTCACACTAAAATCAAACACAACAAATGCTAACAAGTGTAGAAGAGAACTTGACCCGTGTTGCAACAAACAAATTTTAAAGTGTGCAATGTGTCATTGGGTTCCCACCATCATCAAAGATCTTGAAGGATGGTGGCAAAAAACCCTAAATAAAATAAAAAAATAAAAAACCTAAAACTAAAAATAAATAAATAAAACATAAACACTAAACAAAACCTAAACCTAAAATAAAATAAACATAAACCTAAACTAAAATAAACTAAACTAAAATAAATAAAATCTAAACCTAAACCTAAATTAAACTAAACCTAAACCCTAAACTAAATAAAATAAAATAAACTAAAAATAAACCTAAACCTAAACTATAAAATAATATCTAAAATAGACCTAAAATAAAAACCTAAAACCTAAACCAAAAAAAATAAAAAATAAAACCTAAACCTAAACCTAAACATAAGAAATAAAACATAAACCTAAAAAAAAAACTAAAAATAAAATTAACTAAAAATAAACCTAAAACTAAAAAATAAACTAAAATAAATAAACTAAACTAAATAAAAATAAAAATAAACCAAAAAAAAAACTATAAAATAAAATAAACTAAAATAAATAAAAAAAACTAAATAAACCAAAATCTACTTGTTTACTTAATTTAAAAAAATAAAAATAATATAAACAATAAAAAAACCCTAACCCTAAACCTTAAACCCTAAAACTAACCCTAAACCCTAAACTCTAAACCTAAACCTAAACCTAAACCCTAAACCTAAAACCCAAAAACCTAACCAAACATTAAGCCCTAAACTAAACCCTAATCCTAAACCCAAAAAAATCTACAACCCTAAACCCTAAACCCTAAACCTAAACCTAAACCCTAAACCCTAAACCAAAAACCTAAAAAAAAAACCTAAACTAATAAGTAAAACCTAAAATAAAATAAATAAAACTTAAAGCAAAATAAAAATAAAAAATAAAATAAAATAAAACATAAACTAAACCTAAACCTAACCTAAACTAAAACCTAAACTAAAAGAAAATAAAATAAAATAAAACTAAACTAAAATAAAATAGATATAAACCTAAACTAAACTAAAAAATAGAAACCTAAATAAAATAAAACTAACCTAAAATAAAGAATAAAACAAACCTAAAATAAAATAAAATAAAACTAAATAAAAAACCTAAACCTAAAATAAAACCTAACCCTAAACTAAAAAAAAAAAAACCTAAGCCTAAAATAAAAAAAATAAAATAAACCTAAACCTAAACTAAAATAAACTAAACTAAAATAAATAAAAACCTAAACCTAAACCAAAAAATAAACTAAACCTAAACCTAAAACAAAACTAAATAAATAAATCAAACTAAAATAAAATAAAACTTAAACCTACACCAAAATAAAATAAAATAAACTCAACTAAAATAAATTTAAAACTAAATAAAACCTAAAACTAAAATAAATAAACCTAAAATAAATAAACTAAACTAAATAAAATAAATAAATCTACATAAAAATAAAAAATAAAATAAACTAAAATAAATAAATAAAAACTAAATAAACAAAATAAAACTAAACCTACGAGTTTAATTAATTTTAAATAAAAAAATCATTAACCCTAAATCCTAAATCCTAAACCCTCAACCCTAAACCCTAAACCTACAACCCCAAACTCTAAACCCTAAAAAAATCGTAAACCCTAAACCAAAACCCTAACCCTAAACCTTAAACCCTAAAAGCAAAAATGCTAATACTCTAAACCCTAAACCCTAAACCCTAAACCCAAAAACATAAACCTAACTTAAAGTAACTAAATAAATTAAAAAATAAAGATAAACCAAAAAACTTAAGAAACCTAAACCCTAACAAAGGGGAGAACCTTGATGGAAAACATCAAACCCCAGCTAGATCTCTAGTGGAGGAGAGAAGAGAGGTTGTTATCTCAATGGTGGTGGGGGATGTTGAGGTGGTGAAGCGTGGTGGTTATGGAGGCTGGAGGAGATGGAGGTTACATCCATGGTGGCGAGGGAGAGATCGGGATATGTTAGGATCCCGCTACTGAGAGGCCGGGGTGGTTATGAGGATTAAAAAGAAATTGAATGGTGCTTATGGAACCTGTCTTTATAGTAGATAATCTTGGGTTTTATTTGCCCTATGTGTGCTCATTTTTTATTTATATCGTCGCTTGTGTCTTAGAAACCTTGGTGGGTTACTTGGTTGATGAAATCAAAATGAAGAAATGTTGAATTTGAATTTGTTCTCCATTAAAAAAAATAAAAAACCCTAAACCCTAAACTAAAACCTAAACCCTAAACCTAAAACTTAAACCCTAAACCCTAAAGCCTTAACCCTAAACCTTAAAAATAATAAAATATAAAAATTTTAAAAAACCCCTTACCATAAACCCTAAACCTAAACCATAAACCTAAACCCTAAACCCTACTAAACCCTAAACTAAAACCTAAACCCTAAACCTAAACAGCCTAAACCTAAGCCCTATACCTAAACCTAAAACCCTAAACCTAAACAACCCTAAACCTATTCCCTAAACCTAAAAAACCTAAAACCTAAACCAAAACTAAATAAACCTAAAAAAATGTAAATAAATATACCTAAACCTAAATAAAATAAAAAATAAAATAATAAAATCTAAACTAAACTTAAACCTAAACCTAAACTTAAACCTAAAAAATAAAATAAAATAAAAAAATAAAACTAACTAAAATAAACAAAATAAAACCTAAACTAAATAAAAAAATAAACCTAAAAAATAAAAAAACCTAAATAAATAAAACTAAATGAAAAATAAAAGAAAATAAAATAAAATAAATATAAAAGTAAATAAAACCTAAACCTAAAATATAAAAAAAAATAAACCTAAACCTAAACCTAAAATAGACAAAAAAATAAAATAAACCTAAACTTAAACATAAAATAAACTAAACTAAAATAAATAAAACCTAAACCTAAAAATAAAACCTAAAAATCAACCTAAAATAAAAACCTAAAACTTAAAGCTAAAATAATAAAATTAAAGCCTAACCCTAAACCTAAAAATAAAAAAATAAAACCTAAACTTAGAAAAAAAATAAACCTAAACTAAAAAAAAATAAACCTAAACTTAAAAAAATATATATAAACTTAAACCTAAACCTAAAAAAGAAACTAAAATAAAAAACCTAAGCTAAAATAAACAAACCTAAAAAAATCTAAATAAAAATTAAAAATAAAGCTAAATAAAAATAAAAATAAAATAAACTAAAATAAATAAAAAATAAAATGAATAAATTTAAAAAAATACCAAAACCTATTGGATTACCTAATTTTAAAAAAAACACTAAACCCTAAACCTTAAACACTACACCCTAAACCCTACACCCTAAACCCTAAATTACCTAAACCTGAAACTAAAAACCCTAATCCTACAACCTTAACCCTAAACCCTAAACTAATCCTAAACCTAAACCTTAATATTGTAAACCCTAAAATAAAAGGGTACTTTGGATAATTAATGAAATGAATTAATTCTCATGCTAAAATAAGTGGATACAAATTACTATAAGTATGAAAATTAATTAAATAAGAAATAAATGAAATAAACTCAGGTTTAAATGCAATGTATAAGGTTAAACTAAGTGCAAGTAATTAAATTATCCAAAAGAAATAATTTCATGAAAATTATAAAATAATGTAAATTAAATATGGCAGAATATTTTAAAAATAAAATAAATAAGATAAAATAATTTAGCAAATATATTCATTTTGTGAGCTTTAATTTATTTTATTTTACAAGTCTATGGAAATTCTCAAATAGCCTTGTCTAAACTTATGACTTTCAATTTAATGAAGCAGTATGATGAATTTCTTGAAACACTTGAAATAAATAATTAGTAAATTTAAGAAAATATATTTTTTATCTATAAAAATTTACATTAATAATGATAATCATAATGACTAATATTAATAATTCATCCTACAAAGAAAATGTTAATCTTTATTATAAAAGATTTGTTATCATCAAATCAAATGGTGAGAGATATAAAGTGTATTCTTAGCAATCTCCACTATGATGACAAATTGATGTTAGTGTGAAGGGTAAAAATTATATTATAAGATTTTTCCCCATCAATAAATGCATATCTGATAAAATAAAATTATAATATCATTTATGATATTCTCCAACATTAATTTTTCTCTCCTTAGATCATCAAAATTAAAAAAAAATAAGTTGATTATATCAACAAATTTCTCCTTAATTAGTTCTAGAATTAAATTAAGCATGTGATGATAAAGATAAATAATATTAACATGCTTGATATTATCTCATGTTTAATGTAAACCAATTTGTATTTTTTTAAATATAAAAAACTAACTGATTAGACATGTAAAAAAATGTCATATGGATGAAAATATATATAGTTAAGCATAAGAAAATACAAACATGTTTCTAAAATAATTTTTTTTTCATATTCTACAACTTAGTTAATCAAAATGAATAATATTTTGAAAGTAATGATAACTTAAGATACCAACTAAAATTATCTTATCATCAAATCAAATGCAATTGTATAAATGTTAAATTTAGAATAAAGGCTAAAATTATAGATTTTCATGAATAATGAAGATAGATATTACAAGCAAATTTCTAATCATTCAAAATGATTCATAAAGTTAATTTTATATTTGTTGCAATTTAATGCATAAAAGCTAATTTATGAATCATATCCATTTTTTTAACATAAGTTAAGGAAAATTAATAATCATAAACTATACCAAGAAATGATGAGTTTCAAATTAAGAATATTGACCTTGGATCACAAAACATATGCAGAATAAGCTTGATAAAATCAATAAACTAACAAAAATCAAAATTTATTAAAGGGGCATAAGAGATCAAATCACTTATAAAATTGTAAATATCAATTATGTAAAGCATATTATCTTCAAAACTATAAACTAATTATGTTTTATTATGATATATTTAAAAACATGTTTGTTTGATGTGTTTTTTTATGTTTTTTTAATTTTTAAAAACCAATAACATTATTTTTAAAAACACTCAAAACTACTTTTAGATGTTTAGAGTGTTTTAAAAAATAATAACAACCATCAAATATGTTTTACTTTGAAACAAAATATAAACAAAACAAAATAAAAATATAAAACAAAAATTAAAAATGGAAGTGATCCCCAACTTAGTTTAAAGATTAAAAGATCTACATAGGGTAGCAACTAAATTTACTTATCACAAATTTTAAAAAAATTAAAATTGAATCTAAAAAATTCATTGGTAAAATAATGTAAAGCTTATAAAGTCTATGAAAATATTATTCCAAAATAAGTCAAATAATATTTAAAATATGGATTTCATGTGATTTATAGAATTAGTTTCAAATCATATTTTAAAAATAACTCATTCATTAAAAAATAAAAAAAAATGAAGCTTAACTAAAGTAGTTAGACATGAATGAAACATAACTAATCATAAGATCTAAATACATGTAAGGAAGGTATTAATGAATAATACAAAATATGTTACCTCATATTATTCTTTCTTGTATACTATTATAATTAAATGTTGCTTTGTATACCTGAATTAATGACTTGTCTTCACTAGTCTATCATTAAGACAATCCTATAATACAATCTCATTTCCTAGATTTTGGTATCTAAGAAATCTTAGATCTACTAATAGTGTAGCATTACAATGCAACTTAGTTCCCTTAGGAATCCAAATGCACAAAGTTGAAGCATTTATTTATATTGATCTCCTAAATGAGCAAACATATGAAACATGTCTACAATAAAAAGTATATAACATTAGGCAAAGCATACATAAATGAATTATAACTTCTAGGTTTAATTTTAAGAATAAACTAACATGCATCTTAGATGCACAAGAATTTAAAGTATGTGAGTTTCATAAATATTGCTTGCATGACATGAATGGATTTGAATGTAAAGCATGAGGGAAAATAAAAGATGTAGAACAAAAGATATGTCATTTAATTTACTTATAATATTAGTATTCTCTCCTTCTTAAACTTTTAATCTCAATAAGGGTACTTTGGATAATTAACTGAATAAATTAATTCTCATGCTAAAATAAATGGATAGAAATTATTATAAGTATGAAAATTGATTGAAGAAGAAATAAATGAACTAAACTCAAGTTTAGATGTAATGGATAAGGCTAAACTAAGTGCAAGTAGTCAAATTATCCAGATAAAATAATTTCTTGAAAATTAGAAAATAATGTAAATTAAATATGGCAAAACATTTCAAAAATAAAAATAAACAAGATAAAAATAATTCAGCAAAAACATTGATTTTTATGAGCTTTAATTTATTTAATTTTAGAAGTCCTATGAAAATTTTCAAATAGCCATTGTCCAAACTGATATGACTTTCTCGATTTAATGAAGCAAGTTGAGTCTGATGAATTTCTTGAAATATCTTAAATAAATAATTAGCAACTTTAAGAAAATATATTTTTTTATCTATAAAACTTTAAATTAATAATGATAATCATAATGATTAATTTGAATAATTCATCCTACAAAGAAAATATTAATCTTTATTACACAAGATTTGTTATCATCAAATCAAATGGTGAGAGATATAAAATGTATTCTTAATAATCTCCCCATATTTTATCATAAGAAATTGATGTTTGTGTTAAGGGTAAAATCTATATTATAAACATTTTTCCCCATAAATAAATACATATCTGAGAAAATAAAATTAAAATCAACATCATTTGTGATATTCTCCATTAATTTTTCTCTCCCATCATCAAAATTTAAAATACAAGTTGATTATATCAACAAAATTCTCTCCTAACACAAAATCCTAAACCTAAACCTAAAACCCCCAAACTCCAACCCCTAACCCAACTCTATAACCCTACCATGGACCCTAAACCACTAAACCTAAACTTTCCTGACTGACTCTAACCCTGACCTTACCTAACTGAGCCACCCCAAACTCTCCTAAACTCTAAACTCCACTATCCTAATTGGCTAGCAACATTAAATTAACTGAGCCATAAAAAACCTAAAAGGCACAGGCCTGCCTGAGCCTAAAACTGGGCTCACACTTACCCTAGGTTAACTAGAAAACCTGAGCCACAACCTACCACACTGAACACTGAGCCACAACCCTAAACCTAAACCCACAAACCTTTAAATGAATCTGAGCCCCTAAACCCACAAAGCCCACTAAAACCTAAACAAAAATTATAAATAAATAAAAAAAATAAAATAAAGAAAAAATAAATAAATAAATAATAAAAAAAATAAAAATAAAATAAAATAAACCTAAAATAAAACCTAAAAAATAAAATAAATAAAGTCACTAAAATATAATAAATAAAACCTCAGATTTAAAAAAATAAAATAAATCTAAGAATTAAAACTCTAAATAAAATAAAAACTAAACGTAAAATAAAAATAAAATAAACCTAAAATAAAATAAAATAAAACTAAATAAAACCTAATCCTAAAAAATAAAATAAAAAATAAAAATAAAATAAACCCAAACCCATGAAATATAAACTTATCTAAAATAAAATAAAATAAATAAAATAAAATAAAATTAACTTAACTAAAATAAACTAAACTAAAATAAATAAACCTAAACCTAAGCCCTAAAATAAAACCTAAACTTAAACTTAAAAAATAAAATAAAAAAAATAAATCTAAACTATAAAAATAAAACCTAAAATAAACCTAAAATAAAAACCCTAAATAAGAAATAGTTAAAAACCTAAACCTAAACTAAATAATACCTAAAAATAAACTAAATAAATAACCTAAACAAAAATAAAATGAAAAGATAAAATAAAATAAAAACATAAACTAAAACCTAAAGCTAAAAAGAAAATAAACTAAAAAATAAAACTAAAATAAAATAAATTAAATTAAAAAAATTAAACTAAACTAAAATAAAAAAAAAAAAAAAACCTAAATATAAAATCTTAAAATAAAAATAAAATAAATCTAAAATAAAATAAAATAAAGCTAAATAAAACCTAAAACCTAAAAAATAAACCTAAAAATAAAACTAAAACTAGAAAAACCTAAACCTAAAATAAAAATAAAATAATCCTAAACATAAACTAAGATAAACTAAACTAAACTAAATAAAACTTAAACCTAAAATAAACTAAACCTAAACCTAAACATAAACTAAATAAAATAAAATAAACTAAAAATTAATCTAAACATAAACTAAAAAATAAAACCTAAAAATAAACTTAAATAAAAACCTAAAACCTATACCTAAAAAAATAAAATAAAAACATACCTAAAATTAAAATAAAACTTAATCTTAAAATAAAAAATGCAACTCAACGAAAAAATACCTAAACCTAACCTAAATAAATAAAATAAAACCTAAAAATAAATAAATAAAGTAAATAAGAAATAAAAAATAAACTAAATAAAATAAAAATAAGATCTAAAATAAATAAAATAAACAAATAAACTTAACCTACCATCTTAAAATCATGATCTAAACTAAATCCTCCCTCCACACCTACTAAGCCCTGATCTTAACCAAACCTGCAACCCTAAACAGGCCTAACACTAAAACTGACCTAGGCCTAAACTCCTAACCTGCACACCCTAAACCATAAAATTGATTACCTAAAACCTAAGCCCTAAACTAAACTATCCTCTTGACAAACTGAGCTCAACCCTAAACCCTGAGCACCTTAAACCCTCAAAACACTAAACCTAAAGCAAAACAAAACCCTAAACCACACACCTAAACCCAACCCCTAACCTAAACCTAAACCCTAAACTTAAGCATAAACCCAAACTCTAACTAAACCCTACCCTAAACCCTAAATCCTAAACCCTAAACCCTAAACCCTAAACCATAAACCCCAAACCCTAAACTTAATCCTAAAGTAACTAAATAAATTAAAAAATAAACCTAAACCCTAAAACATAAAAAACTTAAACCCTAAGAATGGGCAGCAGTTATTGTAGTGGTGGTGGGGAATTTGGAGTTATTGGTGGATATGGAGGTGGTGGTCAGAGTTATGGTGGTTATGGAGGTGAGAGGAATGACGAAGGTTACAGGCATGGTGGTGTTAGAGGGAGAGATCGAAGATATGATGGTGGATCCTACTACTCGATGGTGGGTGGTTCGATGGGAACTAGAAATTTGAAGAATGACCAAATATGTTGCTTATGGAATTGTGTCTTCTGAGAGACGTTCTAGTTTTGTAGGGTTTTTATTTGCTCTATGGTGCTCATTTTTTCTATGTCATGTAAACTGTGTCTTAGAAAACTTGGTGTGTTACTAATGAAATTAAAAGAAGAAATGCTTTCGGTTGCATTGCTAGAAAACAAAAAGAAAAAACTAAAACCCTAAACCCTAAATAAAATCTTAAACTAAATAAAAATAAAATAAACCTAAATAAACCTAAATACCAAAATTAAAAATAAAACCTGAAACCAAAAATATAAAATAAAGACTCTTAATAAACACTAAAAAAGCTAAAAAACCTATACTAAATAAAACCCAAAAATAAAATAAATGAAGCTAAAATAAAATAAAATAAATAAAATAATAAAAATAACTTTAAAAATAAACAAACAAAACCTAAACTTAACCTAAAAGAAAATAAAATATGAAATAAAAACCTAAATTAAACTAAAATAAAAAAAAACATAAATAAAATAAAAACTAAACCTAAAAAAAATAAATAAAATAAAACTAATTAAAAAACCTAAAAAAAAATAAACTTAAAAATAAACCTCAAATAAATAAAAAAATAAAACCTAAACCCTAAACTAAAAAAACCTAAACTAAACTAAAATAAATAAAACCTAAACCTAAAATAAACTAAACTTAATCCTAAACATAAAATAAATAAATAAAACTAAATATACCTAAACCTAAACAAAAAAATAAAACCTTAAAATAAACCAAAATAAAACTCAAACCTAAACTTAAAAAAATAAAATAAAACCTAAATCTAAACGTGAAAGTACAAAATAAAACTTAAACATAAAAATAAAAATAAAACTAAACTAAAATAAAACCTAAACTTGAACCTAAAAGTAAATTAAAATAGAAACCTAAACTAAAATAAATAAACCTAAAATAAATAAACTAAACTAAATAAAATTAAAATAAATTTGAATAAAAATAAAAAAATTAAATAAGCTAAAATAAATGAAAATAATTAAAATAAACTTAAATCTAGAGTTTACTTAATTTAAAAAATAATAATAAATATAAATAAAATAAAACCCTAAGTCTAAACCCTAATCCCTCAACCCTAATCCCTAAACCCTAAACCTTAAAACCCTAAACCCTAAACCCTAAACCTTGAAAGGCTAAACCCTAAATCCTAAACGTTAAACACTAAAACTTACAACCCTAAACCCTAAACCCTAAAATCCTAACAACCTAAACCTAAACAAAATTAAACTTAAAAATTAAATAAATAAATAAACCTAAACCTAAATAAAATAAAAACATAAGATAAAATAAAAACCTAAACTAAAATCTAAACCTAAACCTAAATTTAAACCTAAATACAAAAATATAATAAAATAAAAATAAAAATAACCTAAACCAAACAAAAAAATTAAAATAAACCTAATAATTAAAAACAAAATAAAATAAAAGTAAAATTAACCTAAAATAAAATAAAATAAAATAAAAACTAAATAAAAACCTAAACCTAAAAATAAACCTAAAAAGAAAACCAAAAATTAATTTAAAAAATATATATATAATCAAAACTAAAAAACCTAAACCTAAAATAAACAAAATAAAATAAACCTAAACCTAAACTAAAACAAATAAATCCTAAACTTAAACCTAATCCCTAAAAAAAAATAAACTAAAAATAAACCTAAACCTAAACTAAAAAAATAAAACCTAAAACATAAACCTAAAAAAATAAAATAAAAACCTAAACCTAAACCTAAAAAGAAAATATGAAACCTAAACCTAAAAAATAAAATAAAAATAATGCTAAACTAAAAAATAAGCATAAACCTAAACCTAAACCTAAAAAATAAACAAAAATAAAAAACCTAAACTAAAATAAATAAACTTGTAATAAATACAATAAATAAATAAACCAAAATAAAATAAAAATAAAATAAACTAAATATTAAATAAACTAAAACCTCAGTTAATTTAAATAAACCCTAAGCAAATCCCAAATAAAATCTTAAACCCTAATATAAAAAAATAAAATTAAAACTAAATAAAAATAAACCTAAAAAATATTCCTAAAATAAAAAAATAAAACCTAAACCCTAAATAAAAAACTTAAACTTAAAATAAAAATAAAATAAACCTAAACCTAAACTAAAATAAACTAAGCTAAAATAAATAAAACCTAAACCTAAACTTAAAATAAATTAAACCTAACCTAAACCTAAACTAAATAAAATAAAATAAAAATAAACCTAAACCTAAACTTAAAAAATAAAACCTAAAATATAACTAAAATAGAAATAAAACCTAAACCTAGAAAATAAAAAATGGAACCTAAACTTAAACCCAAAAATAAAAATAAAACCGAACCTAAAAATAAAATAAAAATAAAACTCAACTAAAAAATAAACCTAAACCTAAAAATAAACTAAAATAAAACCGAGCTAAAATAAATAAACCTAAAACAAATAAACTAAACTAAATAAATAAAAATAAACTTAAATAAAATAAAAAATAAAATAAATTCAAATAAAAAATAAACTAAATAAACTAAATAAACCTACTTGGTTTGCTTAATTTTTAAAAAACCCTAAATCCTAAATCTTTAAACATAATCCCAAACCCTAAACTTAGAACCCTAAATCTACATCCCTAATCCCTAAACCCTAAACCCAAAACCTAAACCCTAAACCTAAACCCTAAACCTAAACCTAAAACCCTAAACACTAAACCTAAACCCTAAACCCTAAAACCACCAAACTCCAAACTCTAAACCCAAACACCTAAACCTTAAACTGAAACCCTAAACTAAACCTAAACCCAACCTAAGCCTTAAAAAATAACCCTAATAATAAGATGAAACTTTACAGGAACATCACCGTTAACTAGGCTCAGTCTAGATCTGGCGGTGGAGGCGAAGGCAGAGGTGTCGATTATCATAGTGGTGGTGGGGGATCTTGAGGTGGTGGTGGATATGGAGGTGGTGGTCAGAGTAGTGGTGGTTATGAAGGCGGGAGGGGAGACATAGGTTACAGCCTTGGTGGTACCGGAGGGATAGATCAGGGATATAATGGAGGATCCTACTCAAGAGTGGTTGATGGCGGAAACCAAAGAATACACTCAATCACTTCTTATGGAACTGTGTATTTATAGTAAAAATGGTTCTACTTATCTAGGATTTGTGATTTGCTCTATGGGAGCTTATTTGTTATCTATGTCATCACCAGTGCCTTAGGAAACTTGGGGTACTACTTGGTTGTTGAAATCGAAAAGAAGAAATGTTGAATCTGAATTCTTTTCTTTATTAAAAGAAATTTCTTAAACTCTAAACCCTAAATCCTAAACCCTAAACCCTAAACTAAAACATAAATCCTAAACCTAAAACCTAAACCCTAAACCCTAAACCCCAAACCCCAAACCCTAAAAATGATAAACCCTAAACCTTAAACCCTAAACCCCAAACCATAAATGCTAAACCCTAAATCATAAAACCATAAACCATAAACCCTAAACCCTAAATCCTAAACTCCAAACCCTAAACCTTAAACTAACAGTAAACCCAAAGCCCTAAACTAACCCTAAATCCTAAACCTTAAACAAACCCTAAACCTTAACCCTAAACCTTGAATAAAGATGTCATTCAGAGTAGATCATAAGAATGACCTAATCCAAACATAGTTAGGGTAGCTAAAGAAAATGTTATCAAGAGACTCTCCCTTAACAATTAGAGATTTAAATACCCTAAACCCTAAACCTAAATCATATTATAATACAATATATTATAGTATAATGTAGCATCATATATTTGAGCATGTAGTGATTTGTTTTTGGATGTTATAAGATGTTTTAAATTATTTTAGTATATTATGGTATTGTGCCATATAGTTTATATTAATATAAATCATAAAAATATTGATTTAATAAATTAGATGATGAAATTTGTTAAATTTGAAGTGGGAATTAGGTTGTAGTACCAAAGGTGTGCTACACCACTTTTAGTCTAAAAAGTAAGATTTTATGTTCAAAATAAATATTATATGTTGTAGCATAGTATAACATCATATATCATAATATATTGTTCTGCGTAGTTTAAATTCTTTTAGTATTTTACAATCATGCAGTCAAGCCTACACTAGCATTATTTATAAAAATGTCTATTTAGACTTTAAAATGGTGGAATTTAGACAAATTCGTAATACGTAGAGCATGGCATCATAATATATAGTTTCACCTTAAAATATGTAAATGATACTACTAAAATATATAGTTTTTTTATTGTTTAGACTAATTTTATGATTTTTTTTATCTTAAGAAATCCCTTGTGATGTGATATGCAATATAATATAATATAACATAATATGTTATAGTGTATTATAATATAGGATGCCATAACATAGTATAGCATCATTCATTATAGCATACTATTGTGTATTACTACTTATTTTTGGCATAATTTAGTATGTTATAGTATGATGTAGAAGAGTTTGTACTAGTCTAATTCATAAAAATACTGCTGAGATGATGGTATTTGGCCAAAATTAAGGTAAGCTTGAGGGAACATCATTAGGGGTGTGCTATGGTGTGTCATTTAATCAAAATAATAGAATTTTGCATCCAAAATAAATGTTCATTTTTCAACCAAAATTTATAAATTTTTTGCTTAAAGTGATTCATTTTAAGGTGAAATGAAAGATAATATATTATATAAAAGCATATTAAAATATAATGTACAAAACAATATAACTTCACATATATATGAATGTGGTGGTGTCTTACTAAATGTTATTGTACATTTTAGTATGTTTTACTTTTGTTATATTACATTAGGTCAAAACTCACAAAAATGTTAATTTGAAGGTTGAGATGGAAGAATTTGGCCAAATTCATGGCACACACCAAGAAGCAACACCAAAATTATGCTATTTTGTACCATTTCTAATAGAAAAATAGCAATTTTACATCCAAATTGAACATATTCATATTTTGAGAAAATTTTGTTATTTGTTCCTTTTAAGTGATTCTAATGAGGTGTAATGTTAGACAATATATTATATTATAGTAAATTATAATATAACATCATATTTTATAATATAATATAGTGTGTTAATTGACACTATAATATGTTTAGCATGATATTGTATAATTAGTTTGAGCTTGCACCATCACAAATCATAAAATGTTGACTATAATGTTAATATGATGTAATTTGAAGGAATACATTGTTAGGCTTTTGGTTGAACTATTAAAGGTGTGCATAAGAGAAGAAATAAGATTTAATGAGAATTCCATGTCAAGGACATGGAGGGAGATCTACTAGGGGATCAGACATGACATGTGAGGGGTCTATGTCAAGGGAATAGAGGAAGAAAATCTGGTGGGGATAAGGTTTGAATTTGATTTGATTATATGATTTATGGAAAGAGGATCCACTTGGGATAAGATCCTATAATCCACCAAGGATTAAGATCAAATCAACTTTAATTTGTTTTGTTTTAATTGATGTGGAGGCATGTTTGAATAGTAATTAAGGATTTATGGAAAGAGGATCCACAGGAAAGTGCACTGCATCACTTTTAATTAGCCAATCCCGTAGACTTAATTAATCATTTTTAATGGCTAAAACTTCTAAAAATCATAAAAAATCATACAAAAATTAAAAAAATGCAAATAAATACTCATTTTAAAGGTACTTCTAAGGAGAATTAATTAAACATGATCTTAACTAATTTTGAATTATAATTAAGGTTTAATTAATGTTTACTTATAAAATTTATTAGCTTAATTACTTTGTAATTACTTGAGTAATTAATCCCTAATTTTGTGGGTTAATTTAATGAGATGACCTCTACTCTCCATGATTTTCTTGGGATTTATTGCTCACTTAATTAGGAAAATTGACTAATTAAACCTTAACTACTCTTTTAAGTTAATTAATCATTAATTAAACCTATGAACAGTAATAAATTAAATAATTATGTTTTGTAATAATTGTTCAACAGAAAGTGAACTAAGGAATAAGGTTGGGACCCCTTTCCATAAGTACATTTCACTCTTTTTTAAAATTAAATTAATTAAATCACCTAATCAAATTGAAATCTTAATCACATCAGACCTTAATTAATTAAATCATGGGGTAAATCTTTAAGTGTTTAATAACGTGAAGGAGTTTAATGAAATTATGGTTAATCCACATGCGTGGGAAAAACCGTAATAGTAATTAATTAAGTCCTTTTATTTGATTAACTATTAATCATGAGCCAAATGCATTAGGCCCCTTTTATTTCCTAGGATCATTGCAAGTTTATTTTCCATACATATCATGTTGGCTTGTAATTATTTAGTTAATTACTTTAAGGTGACATAGATAAGGGTAATTAATTCATCTAACTAAGAGTTCAACTTAATTAAATAATAAAATCAACTTAATTACATTTTCTTAAATTAAATCAAATCACTAATGTGGGAATGGGTTTAAAACAACAAGTGATGATTTCTCTTCTCCTCTTTGAATCAAATCAAATCCATAACTTAATTAATAAAGAAGCTTTGGTTTGCTTTAAATAATCTTATTTGATTTGAATGTCCTTAAGAACTAGTTTGGTTGAATGAATCACATGCTTATATTTGATTGCCTTCTTTCCAATCATGTTAAATTTGGTATGTCATTTGAATTCATGCATCCATATTTTCAAAATCAAGTAAAATAAAATGGATTTCATTATGTAAGCTTGCATGTGTTGATTTAATTTAATATATGTGTGGCTATTATCACTATTAAATCCAAATATATTTTTCAAAAGCTTATAAATGAATAATAATATGCGTTATGATGCTAGTTATAAATACATAAGAAATGCATGTTCTTATAGCTTAAGTGTATGAATGTTGAGTTCCCTTTCCTCTATTCATGTGTTGATTTATATAAGATTGATTGGTAATGGATATATAGTTTGGGCATCCTAGGAACTTGAGGCTTTAGCTAGCCCCAAGGAGGCCATTTGATTACCTCACTTCCCAGGTTTAACAATGGCACATACCCATTTGATTTTATTCATATGTATTTCAACATTAGAATTTGGATAGAGCTTTAATTCATATATATAGATGATTCAATCAAACAAAATATACAATCTTTGCATGATTTTCTTTCCCTCATATATGTATACATCCATGTGTGACAAAGAAAAGCAGGTATATAGTCTGGACATCCCAGGAATATGAGGCTTTAGTTAGCCCCAAGGAGGTCATTTGATTGCCTCACTTTCCTAGTTTAACATTGACACGTACTTGCCTATATCTTTGTACATGTATATGTATATGTGATTAGTGAATGGAAATTCCATTTTACATTAAAATTTCATGCATTCATAATTAACTAAGTGGTTGAATTAATTAGCCATATGATTTGGAGCCTACTTCCTATGTTCATGTATCAATTTACATATGTTTGAATGCAAATGGGTATATAGTTTAGACATCCTAAGAATATGAGGCTTTAGCTAGCTCCAAGGAGGTCATTTGATTACCTTACTTCGATTTAACAATGGCACATGCCTATTTAATTTCATTCTTATGTCCTTTTATATAAGAATTTGGATAAAGTTTTAAATTAATATGTTTAAATAATTCAATCAATTAAAATATAAATTCTAAACATACACATACATTCATCATTTAAGTGTGCTAAATTATGTTACATGTATAGATACACTTAGGATTAAATCATATGCATGTTACATGTGATGGAATGGAATGATTTAATATGTGTCATGTGGTAGTAATTCAATTAAATTAATCTTAAGATGCCTTTTATTTTGAATAAGATTATTTTAAGTGAACCTAAACTTAGGATTAATTAAATCTTTTAATAAGCCATTCACTAAAGAGTACTAAATCAAATTAATATACTTTAGAAAGTGACTTAATCTAGGGATGAAAGAGGGCAATCCTTTTTTCCTCTCTTTATAACACTTAGTTGCTAAGTGTAATTAAATGAAAGAAAAGAAAACATAAATTTAAAATTCTCAAATCAATTAAACTACTTTAAGTGAAATCAACATTTCATGTTAAATTGAATCCGTCAACACTTAGAAAATACATCACTAATGCCTAACAAGTCTTAACACACAAGCCTTAATACACACATTAGAATTAAGCCACCACTTCTAGCTTTAAGTTAGGATGGTGTATGATGTGATGTATGTTTTGTTTTATGATGTATTATTTTAGATTAGATGTTAGGGTGTATGCTTCATAGATTAGATGATAGATCAATATTAGCCTAATCATGTTTTCTATAGGGGATGATACTTAAGGGATGCTTAAAAATAAATGTGAATGCTATTTTTATAGGTTGCTTAAATCCTTAAGAATAATCCAAGTTAGGACAGGTGGGCTTAGTCGGATAATTTATTCTCTCATGTGGAGGTAAACCCATATGTCCACCTGTCGGTTAGATTTAGGTCATGCTTTATTGTGTATTAAAGCTCCCTAGATTTAGGATCTGAGGTGGCTATTTCCTTTGGGCTATGAGCATAAATCCTCACAACATTGTACTGGTGGATTATAAGCCTTATTAATCTAATTAAATTTCAACTCAAAACATATTATGTAAAGAGACGGTTGTGCTCGGCCGTCCCTAGGAGTAAGTCTTCATCACTGAATGTAACTCCTAATTTGTCTTTCAACTAGCATGCCTCCTCTTTAATAGCGGTCAGCTGAGCTAAGCATATCTCAAGATCAAGTAAGGCCTTGATTAGAGATTCCCTCATCTCTTTGGATAGGACAAGGGCATCGTATATGCTTAACTTAGCTAGAAAATTTCTAAGGTGATCTAGGACATTGTAATCAACTCTGCCTTAGTCCTCCACAAGCATATCCATGGGTGGAGCTTCCTATGGAGGGGCTATCTGCTCACTAGAACCAATGACTTGCTTACCTTTATCTTGAGGTGCTACCCTAGGAGGTAGAACTTTGCCACTGTGTAGGTTAACTTTGGTGGCTTTTTGGAATGATGAGCTCATGAAAAGTTTTACCTTCTTATCAAGCATACCTACAACTTCTTCTATAAGATCCTCAGAGTCAGTTGACTCCAAGTCAATCTCAAGAGGTGAACACTTAATTGAGAAGGATAGTCGACTCAATCGGAAAGGATCAAAACTACTAGAGCTATTATTTTTATATAAATTCAAAGAGCTTTCAATAGGAATAAAATCAAGAGCATAAAAAGTAGATAATATATAAGTAGAATCATCTTTCTTCATTAATTTCTTTTTGGGTGATGGTATAAGATAGAAATCAAGTAAAGTAATCAGAGTAAGGGATTTAATGCCCTTATCCACAAATACAATGCTTCTGCCAGTAGAAGAGGAGTTAGTAGAAGAGGAGGTAGTTGCAATAGTGGAAGGAGTACTGGACTCGGATGGTGGCTATGCTACTGGACTATCCAAGGCAAGTATGGTGAGCTACTACTGCTATTGGGCTGTTATTCTCCCCGAGTTGTCCTTTGCAACTAACAAAACTTCCTTGGTGTTGGAGGTTTGAGCTACTTTAGACACGTGCAAGGAAAGCTTCTTGATCTTAGAAGTGATCTTCTTAGAGGTTCGGGATAGGGAGATATCCTAACCTTCTTTGGTCTTAAGAGGATCACAAGTATCCCCAAGGAATACTCTAATAGAACTGGATGGTTATTCTAATTAGTATTCCTTAGGGATAATTATGGCTACCAACTTATAACTATGCTCAAGCTAGTCCTTAAAAGTGATACAATCCTCTAAGACATGGCCTAGCATGCAGTTGTTGGGGCAATAACTAGGATCATCACTTTTACCCACTTCCTCTATCCTCTTAGCCTCTAGTAACTAAAAGTCAAGTATCTTTAAGAGATTCTTAAAGATTTTCCTAACTACCTCCAGCTTGAATGAATATGCTTATTCAATCTGTCCACAAGAGTAGGTGGAAAGTAGCTATCAAGTGATGGATATGAATATCGCTGCTAGGTAGGCTATTGAGGTGGTGAAAATGGTCGTTGTGGCTACTGTGGTGGCCGGTATGATGGCCGAGGTGGTGGAAGAGGAGGTGGGAAAGGAGGATGCTGAGCTCGTGGTCTCTCATACTGAACTCTGGTTGGATGCTTCCCTTTGTCAACTGACACAAATGTCCCTGGCTTCTTCTCAAACACCTTCTACAGCTTGGCCTAGATGATTGGTCAGGAAAGGAAAATTATTTAGCTTCCTCTTATAGGCTAGCCGCCTTGTGATTAATTTCTCAAATATTTTGATGGTAAAGCCCTTAAGCATGAAGGTGACCGGGCAATGGATATTCTTGAGAAGAATCTCAATAGCATGTTGTTCGGACAGTTATGGTTCTCATTTCATGTTCAGGTTGTGCCACCTAAGAATGTAATCAATAAGGGACTCATTGAGTTTTTGTTTCTCTACAATGAGGTCACCTGCAATCACCCTCTGTTGAGCTCTAGCAAAACTTTTCATGAAGAGGTGTTCTAACTCAGCAAAAGTCTTCACCGAATTGTTAGGCAGTTTGGTGTACCAATCAAATGCAACACCTGATAGACTGTTAACAAAAAGACAGAAGAGGACTGCATTACTGCCACCGGAGTTGCAATAACTGGCTCTAATGTGTGTAATGTATTATCGTGGGTTTCTACTACCATCAAAGATCTTGAAGGATGGTGGCACAAAACCCTAAATAAAATAAAATCTAAATAATAACCTAAACTTAAAAAATAAACCTAAAAATAAAACCTAAAAATAAATAATAAAAAAAACCTAAACCCTAAACTAAAAAGAAAAAAACCTAAACCTAAAATAAACAAAATAAAATAAACATAAACCTAAACTAAAATAAATAAAACCTAAACCTAAAACTAAAATAAACTAAACTACACCTAAACTAAATAAAATAAAATAAAATAAAATAAACCTTAAAATAAAATTTAAAATAAAAAAAATAAAACCTAAAGCCTAAACTAAAAAAAAACCAAAACCTAAAATAAAAAAATAAATAAGCAAAATAAAATAAAACTAAACCTAAACTAAAATAAATAAAACCTAAACTAAACTAAAATAAAAATAAAAATAAAATAAACCTAAACCCTCAAAAGAACCTAAAATAAACTTAAAATAAAACCTAAAACCTAATCCTAAAAAAATAAAATAAAATCTAAACATAATCCTAAAAAAAAAACCTAAAAAAATAAAATAAAATAAAACTACTAAAAAATAAACATAAACCAAAACCTAAACCTAAAAAAAAAAAAAAAAATTTAAAACCTAAACTAAAATAAATAAACCTAAAATAAATATAATAAACTAAATAAAATTAAAAAATAAATCTAAAGAAAAATAAAAAAATAAAATAAACTAAAAATAAAAATAAACTAAAAAAAAGCAAACTAGTTTACTTAATTTAAGAAAAAAAACCCTAAACCCTAAACCCTAAACTCTAAATCTAAAACCATAAACCCTAAATCCTAAAATTAACCCTAAACCCTGAACCCTAAACCTACAACCATAAACCCTAAATCCCAAACACTAAATAATAAACCTAAATAAAATAAAACAAAATGTAAAATAAAAATAAAATAAAATAAAAACTAAATAAAATCCTAAACCAACAAAATAAACCTAAAAATTAAATAAAAAATAATACCTAAACCCTAAACTAAAAAAAACCTATACCTAAAGTAAAATAACCTAAACTAAAATAAATAAAACTTAAACCTAAACCTAAAATAAGCTAAACATACACCTAAACCTAAATTTAATTAAATAAAATAAACTAAAAATAAACCTAAACCTATACTAACAAAATAAAACCTATAAATAAACCAAAAATAAAAACCTAAAACTTAAACCTAAAAAATAAAATAAAATAAAAACCTAAACATAAACCTAAAAATAAAAATAAAACCTAAACCTTAAAAATAAAATAAAAATAAAACTCAACTAAAAAATAAACCTAAACTTAAAAATAAACTAAAATAAAAAACCTAAACTAACATAAATAAACTTAAAATAAATAAACTAAATAAAATAAAAATAAAAAATAAACCTAAATAAAAAAAAATAATAAACAAAATAAATAAAAGAAACTAAATAAACCTAAACTTATGAGTTTACTTAATTTAGAAAAAAAGGCTAAACCCTAAATCATAAACCCTAAACCCTAAACCTTAAATCTTAAACCCTAAACCCTAAAACCCTAAACCCTAAACCCTAAACCCTAAAACCCTAAACCCTAATGCCTAAACCCTAAACCCTAAACCATAAACCATAAACCAAAAATACTAAACCCTAAACTAACCCTAAACCCTAAAATCAAACCCTAAAGTCTAAACCATAAGTCCTAAACTAACCTTAAACCCAAAAGTAACCCTAAAACCTAAACCCTAAACTAAACCTAAACGCTAAGAATGGGAACCTTGGCGGACATCACTTTGTCACAGGCTCTAGATGTGGCGGTGGAGGCAAAGGCGGAGGTGACGATTATCGTAGTGGTGGTGGGGGATCTAGAGGTGCTGGTGGATATGAAGTTGGTGGTCAAAGTAGTGGTGGTTATGGACAATTGTGGTGCTGGCGGAGGGAGAGATCAGGGATATGAAGGTGGATCATGCTACTGAGGCGATTCGATGGGAACTAATTCTAAGAACACCGTCGATCTGCGCTTATGGCTGTGTCTTTCTGGTAAAGGCAGTTCTATTTATCTAGGATTTTTGATTTTCTCTTTGGGTGCTCATTTTATATGTATGTTGTTGCTTGTGTCTAAGAAAACTTGGGGTGCTACTTGGTAGATGAAATCGAAAAGAATAAATGTTTAATCTGAATTTATTCTCTATTAAAAAATATTTAAACCCTTGACCCTAAATCCTAAACTAAAACTTAAACCCAAAACCTAAACCCTAAACCCTAAACCCTAAACCCTAAATCCCAAACCCCAAACCTTAAACCCTAAACCCTAAACCCCTAACACTAAACTCTAAACCCTAAATCCTAAACCCTAAAAAACTAAAAACCTAAACCTAAATTAAATAAAACCTAAAAAATAAAATAAATAAAAAAACCTAAACCAAAATAAAATAAAATAAAAAATAAAAACTAAACTAAAATAAATGAAATAAAAACCAAAAACTAAACTAAAAATAGAAAACCTAAATAAAATAAAAATAAAATAAAGATAAAATAAACCTAAAATAAAATAAAATAAAACTAAATAAAACCTAAACCTAAAACATAAACCAAAAATAAGTAAAATAAACCTAAAGCTTAAACAAAAAAAACCTAAACATAAAATAAAAATAAAATAAATAAAATAAAATAAACCTAAACCTAAACTAAAATAAACTAAACTAAAATAAAAAAAACCTAAACCTAAACTTAAAATAAACTAAACCAAAACCTAAGCCTAAACTAAATAAAATAAATTAAACTAAAAATAAACCTAAACCAAAAATAAAAATAAAATGTAAAAATAAACCTAAAATAAAAACCTAAAACCTAAACTTAAAAAAATGATGAAATAAAAACTTAAATATAAACCTTAAAAAAAAAAAAAAAAACCTAAACCTAAAAATTAAAATTAAAACAAAACTCAATTTCAAATAAACCTAAACCTAAAAAATAAACTAAAATAAAAAACCTAAACTAAAATAACTAAACCTAAAATAAATAAACTAAACTAAATAAAAATAAAAACCTAAATAATAATAAAAAATAGAATAAACTCAAACAAATAAAAATTCACATTTATATGAATGTGGTGGTGTGTTACTAAATGTTACTGTACATTTTAGTATATTTTACTTTTGTTATAATACATTGGGTCAAAACTCACAAAAAATTGTTAATTTGATGGTTGAGATGGAAGAATTTGGCCAAATTCACCACACACATCAAGAAGCAACACCAAAATTATGCTATTTTGTACCATTTCTAATATAAAAATAAAAATTTTACATACAAAATGAACATTATTCGTATTTTGAGAAAAGTTTGTTATTTGTTCTTTTTAAGTGATTTTAATGAGTAATGTTAGACAATATATTATATTATAGTAAATTATAATATAACATTATATATTATAATATAATATAGTGTGTTAATTCACACTATAATATATTTAGCATGATATTGTATAATTGGTTTGAGCTTGCACCATCACAAATCATAAAATGTTAATTAGAATGCTAAGATGATGTAATTTGAATGAATACATTGTTAGGCTTTTGGTTGAACTATTAAAGGTGTGCATAAGAGAAGAAATAAGATTTGATGAGAATTCCATGTGAAGGACATGGAGGGAGATTCACTAGGGGATCGGACATGACATGTGATGGGTCTATGTCGAGGGAATAGAGGAAGAAAATCTGTTGGGGATAAGGTTTGAATTTGATTTGATTATATGATTTATAGAAAGAGGATCCACTTGGGATAATAATCTATAATCCACCAAGGATTAAGATCGAATCGATTTTAATTTGCTTTATTTTAATTTATGTGGAGGCATGTCTGTTAGAGATATGGGCTCGAGTCCACTAGGGATTGGGTATATGAACCTTCCACTAGAAAAGCAAGTTTGGGCCGCTGAGATTGGGATTTGAGTTTGATTTTATCACTTTGTTTGAGGATGTATTTGCTGGGGATAAAAATTTGATTGGATTTCTTTGATTTAGACTCTACTAGAGGAGTTGGTTTAATTTGGCTCCACTATGTAGGTTGGTATTGAATTTGATTTGTTTGCTTGACCTATTTATTTATGAGTCAGGGCTCCATTGAGGAGAAGGGTGTGATTTAACTCCACTGGGATAAATTTGATTTGGTTTAATTTAATCTGAGTTAATGTGTGGACCATGTTGGTGTGTAATGGACCTAGCAAGAAGGGGATATATCATCCTTGACCTACCTTAAGTTTACAAATCCAAAGGGATAGTCTACCGGCAGTGTGGTAGAGCTAACCAACCTAAGGGGTTGCCTTTCGGTGTGCAATGGTTGTGCTAAGAAAAAGGCATAGCAAACTTACATCTTCCAAAGTAAGGAACAACCGCTGGGGTGACCTGTTGGATGCATAACAAATTGAACCAGACCTAGGGCTACTACTGAGTAAATGTCGATGGGGACTTATGTCAACTCAAAAGTAGTCAGCATTAATTTTATTTTAGTTTCATGTGATTTGATATGGTTTGTTTGGTTTAGTTTGATTTTGAATTGAGGGCATATCCGCTAGGAATGTAAGCTCAATCAAATTTGATAGATTTAATTTATGGACCATGTGGGTGTGTGACGGACATACTGAGAAGGGGCTATAACTTATCCTATCTTAGATTTACAAATCCAAAGGGATAGTCTATTGGCCATGGGGTAGAGCTAGCCAACCTAAGGGGTTTCCTTTTAGTGTGCAACAACAATGCTAGGAAAAAGGTGTAGCAGGCTTATATCTTCTAAAGTAGGGAACAACTGTTGGGGTGACCTATTGGTAGCATGGTAAATCGAACCCAACTTAGGGGCGACATCGAGTGAATGTTGCCGGGACTTATATCAACTCAAGAGTAGTCAAGCAATTCTTGGGATTTTGTTGACACCTAAAGATAGATACCTTCTTCAGAAAAGGTACCACTAGGGGTGTCCTCCTAATCCATAAGTTAATATATATTTTGTTTATATATTTGTGTGGACCCTACTGGTTTGTGAGTAACCACACTGAGAAGGGGCTATGTCAGCCTTGACCTATCTCAAATTTATTGGATCAAAGGAGAATCTGCACATCCACAAGAAAGATTCTCCAACTACAAGGGTGGTTACTAGGATAATGGAACTGTCCAATCTGATAGTAACCCAGGTAGTGTTGAAATGGTGTCACAAAGGATGTGATCCAAACATAATGCCCATAGGGGAGGTGCTACTAGGAGCATTATCCTGTGTCGTGGAAAAGAAAACCTATAGGTGTATAGTGGCCAACTCAGGGAGAAAGCATAGTAGACTTACATTTGCCAATAGTGGTGTATCCTAAGGTACAAGAACCAACCAACCTAAGGTGTATCCATCAGCATGAGTGGTGTATCCGTCAGCATGAGCAGTGTATCCGTCAGTATAGTGTCAACTTTCCAAGATGAATTGATTATTTGGATAGTCTATCATCGACAGGATAGATGCTATCTCACCTAGGGAGACTACTAAGAAGGGACCCCGATGAAAGACTGGACCCAGACTTGAAGCAGTCAGGAGGGAAATAGCCGTTAAGGGAGTTATCCTAAACCTCAAATATACAAGACCTAGTCAACAAAGGTTAATCCAAGAAGATAGCATTGCAGACTTGCATCCTCTTATATGAAGCCAACATGAGGTAGCTTACTATCCACGCAGTAAGGCCTACCAAACTAACAAGGAACTCATCAATGTGCATTGGCCAAGTAGGGAAGGAAAGTGTAGCAGACTTACATCCTCCAAAGCAAGAAGACCATTGGGGTGACACACTAGCAGGGTAGCACGTCAGCCTGACTTAGAGCAGTTACCATGTGAGTGCTGCTGGAGGTTTTATCTAAACTCATAGTAGCCCGATGTAAAAGATATGTGTTTGTTTTATATGTTTGTGTGTATTTTGTGATTGTGTAGTGTTAATGAAGGATAGGACGTCACTTGGGTTCTTTACACCTACCCTAAACACATCGTGGCAAATTCACAAATAAAAATACTTTCAACATGGACGAGATTGAATTCAAAATGGAATTTTCATTGATGATAATTATTTTCAAACATGATTTATAATATTTCTTTAAGTAGAGCCCATTGATTGGAAACATTGGGCACTCTCCCTTATGATTAATAGGTAGATAAGATCCTTCTTGGTAGGCCTTCTCTATTACAAAAGACCTTCCCAAGTGGGCTCAAACTTGCCTCCCATCTTATGACGGGCAATAATCGGTCTCCTTAGAACTAAAATAAGCTCTCTTACTTGAAGAGATTTAGGACAAACTAACATATTGTGAGCTTGAATACCTTTAGCTTTGTACAACTCAAGGTTTTGTCATGCCCGTAGGTGCCTCTCCTCCAAACCTTCGAGCTCTTCTAACTGCAACTTAGCATTCTACTCTGTTGTGATCTTGCTACCCACATCTACCTTTACTGATGGGTGTTGGACTTCTAATGGTAGAATGGATTCAGACCCATACACTAAGAAGAAAGAAGTAGACTAAGTTGGAGTTCTATATATGGAGCGGTAGGCCCACAAAGCTTCAACTAACTACTCATACCACTGTCGCTTGTTGTTATTTTATGTCTTCTTTAGTTTTTGGATGAGAGTTTTATTAAAGGCTTCTGCTAAGCCATTTTCCCTTAGGTAGTTGATGGTAGAATATATCCAATCTATGCTACATCTTCAGGAAAAGTTGTTGATCTCGGTGCTCTTGAATGCAGTACAATTATCAGATATAATTCATCAAGGCACTCTAAACCTATATATGATATGGTTCCTAAAAAATTGGAGCACATGCTAAGTTGTGACCTCTCTGAGCGGAATTATCGTCACCCAGTTCAAAAAGTTTTTAGCAGTAACTAAGATGAACTGATGACCCTTAGAAGAAGGAGGATCAATCAGACCCACTATGTTGGTACCCCAATAATCGAATGGCCATCAGGCCAACATAGGATGTAGAATGTTGGGTGGTTTGTGTAGGACCACACCGTGTATTTTACATTGGTGGCAACGCCTTGCTGTATCCATGTAATCTTTGATCATCAATTACTAGTGGTATCTTACTCTCTTGATCTTAGCTTTCATCTTTGGATCGACAGGCTCCACATAACTCGAGTGTACCTGATCATCTTACGCTTCGCTTATCTAAACAATATATCCACATATGATTGAAATATTGCTGGTACAAGACACCATCCATAAAAGCATAGGAAAGTGCTCTCTGCTTCATCTGATAGGATTGAGACTTCTCTTAAGGTACTTTGCCTTTATTTAGGTAATCCATTGATGGTTACCTCCAATCTAACTCCTCGTCCTTCTTGGCAATGAAAACCTCCCCTTCCAGAGAGTACTTTTTGATGAGTTCAATTTTAATAAGGGATAAGACTTATTTATTTTAGACCTTTATTGATATGGACTCATCCTCCAAAAATCCCAACTACATGGCAAGCTTCGCTAAAGCATACGCTACGACGTTCTCTCCTCGAGGAATCTTATAAATATAACCTCTGGGATTTGGTCCAACAACTCCATAGTGTATTTGTGGTAGTGATGGAGTTTGGAGATAGGACCCAGTGATTTAGTTGATAACTAGCTAAGAATCCCTGAAGATGTTGATGTTTTGGATGCTTAAAGTAATGGCTAACTCCAGATCGGCAATCAGAGCCTCATTTTTAGCTTCTTTATTGGTGCAAGGATTAGATAGATGATATGAGAATCTCATCACATCAGAGTCTAGAGTTAAGAGAACTATTCCTACAATTGCCTTTCCTTGAATAGTAGATTATGGTTCTTCTCCTCTTTAAGAGGAAGCTGCACCATCAAAGTACATCTCCTAGTGGTGAATGCTAGTATCCTTTAAGTTCATGATTTAATCATTGGGGATATCATCACTAAGTGAAGAGTCAGTAAAAAGTGGGTGTGCTACTAAGAAATCGGCTAGCGCTTATCCTTTCACCACACAGGGGCAAGGTAATGTCAAATCATGAGGATCATGGAGCATCATGCCAACTGTTTGGATAACATGTAGCTCTTGGGATGCAAAGATTAAAGTTAGGAAATGCTTCTTAATGGGTGGATAATTAGCATCAATAGGGATTAGATGACGACTGAGGTAATATAGTGCATTTTTCTTCTCTTCGTCATCGGCTTGGGCCAATAAAGCACCAAGGGAGTCGTCTAACGTAGTAGTGTAAAGTATGAGTGGCTTGCCAGGGATAATGGCTACTAGAACTAGTGGCATCATCAGGTAATGCTTGATGTCTTCGAAGGTATTCTCACACTTGTCATCCCACATGAACTTGGCATCCTTTTTGACAAGCACTAAGAATGGCTGACATCTTTTCAGTAGGTTAGATATAAAGCATCTTAGATATGCAAACCACCCTTGGAATGATCTGAGTTAAGTTAAACTTTTAGGGAGTGGCATTTCTAATATCGCCTTAATCTTCTCCAGATAGATTTTAATTCCCTAGTGTTGGACAACAAACCCAAGGAATTTCCCTGAAGCTACTCTGAATGCACACTTCATGAGGTTCATTTTGAGGTTGAATTATCTTAACTGTTCAAAAACTACTCTCAAGTCAAAGATATGGTCATCATTTTCTCTACTTTTATCTATGAGATCATCGATATAGCACACAACTTGATGATGAATGAGTTCATTGAAGATTCAAGTCATAGCTCGCTAGTATGTAGCACCAACATGTTTAAGTGAAAGGCATGACCTTATAGTGATAGATTCTGATCGGGGTTCTAAAAGTAGTGTTTCTTTCATCTTTAAGGACCATCTTTATTTGGTTATATCCAAATAAGCCATCCATAAAAGAGAAGACCACATGAGATGAGGCAATGTCCACCATCAACTCTGAGATTGGTAGTGGAAATTCATCTTTTGGACATGCCTTATTTAAATCCCTAAAATTGACACATATGTGAATTTGGTCATCCTTTTTCTTAACTGGGATGCCACTAGAAAACCACGTAGGGTATTTTTCTTCCCAAATGAAGCTAGCATCGATCAATTTCTTGACATCATAAATAACTTATTATTCTATGTCTAATCTTATATGTCTAGAATCTTGCTTGATAGGATTAGCAGTAGGCTCTATTGCTAGTTTATGGATCGCTATATTAGGAGCCAATCCAGGCATCTCATCATAACTCCATGCAAAGCAGTCTTTAAACTCAATCAATAGCCTAACTAAGTCATTGGTTTCAATTTCATTCAACAAAGAACTGGTGTATGTAGGGAATGGAACTTCTTCAATTCCTAAGTTAATTTTCCTGAGCTCAACGATGGTTGACTTAATCTCTTCTTCAAAAACTGGCGGTGCATCTTTGACTTTAAAATCATTTGGATCATCTGAAGTTTCTAAGCATAACTCCTCATATGAGTTAATATGATTTGAAAAGAACCTGTCAGATAAATAATTTGTGATGACTAAGGTAAACATCATCATCGATTGGACCCGAATCCTAATTCCAGTCTTGATTGAGAGCTTTTACATTTGTTCTTCCATATTCTTTCAAAGTAGTCTGACCTATTCTTTGACCAAGTATGTGGGATTAACCCTTTCTTTGCTAAATTATGAACACGAGCCAAGTACCAATCAAAAGGTAATTCTATTAAACCTTTATATGAATCATCCTCAAGTTATACTTCAACTTCTTGAATTGAGTATGATGCTCCTAGAAAGAACCTCTGAGTCTTCACATCTGTGGTGACTTAAGGGCTTTCTTAACTACCAAACGCTCAGCTTTTTGAGAGGAAATTGGGGTTAGAGCTAAGGTTCCCAAATGATGTTAATTGTTTCACATATAGACTTGGATACACTTATGCTTTGGTTTAGAGCACGATCTTCATCACTATCTGGCTCAAGTGTCACCTCCAAAGAAATATACTACTGAGAAGAGTTGGCTGGTGTTACAACCATATAAGACTCATCATATAAACTAGAATCTAAGTATATATGGATAGCAAGTGTACTCTGAGAAGCTAGGACATAACTTTCATTGGGTGGCCAATAAAGAAGTTTTCCATCCCCGGGACTGCCTCTAAACTAGCCTCTTCCTCTACATGGTGGATGTCAAGTCAACTTACCCATATGTTTGAATGGAGTAAAGAACTGTGGGAGGAATCTAAGGATGAGCTCCAATTCATCCTCCAATTCTATTTCTGCTCCCTTTTATTTTATTTTTCATTTCCTATTTTCTTTTCATTTTCTTTTTGTCTTTATTTTTATTTTTTGTTTTGTTTTATTTTTAAAATTTGGCCAAGTTTGCGAGAATAGATTTGTTGATTTTGAGGGAGGTAGTAAGCCGCATCCTCATATATGTCAACCTTGTGAACTATAAATGGCTTCATATCTCCTTTGACATAGTAAATGATCCCACCTCTCACGAACATCATACACTGATGTAGAGAGGATGGAACTATGTTGTTCTCATGTATCCATGGTCTCCCAAGCAAAGTGTTCAAAGATGTATCCAAGTCTATCATGTGAAAAACAATCTACCAATCATCTATCTCCAAGGGGAACACTATGGATCCTAAGGCATATTGACCTCACTTTTGGAGTGTGGATTCAATCTTCCCATCATAGACTTAGGAGCCTTCTAGACACTAAGACTTCCCTAGTCATAAGACACTTCTAACAGTTAGGTAAACACTTACCCTAAGCTTAAAGACTTAGAAGGGTTAACCATTAGATTAGGTTATGCTTTAAGGATTAGGATAATCCAACTACCCTACAACCCAAATTCAATCTATGTTCACCTTCTCAAACCAAACCTCAAGTTCAATTCAAACATCAAATTCAAATCCAAATCCAAATCCAAATTCCAAAACCAAATGATTGAACCCAATGATGAAATCCAAACTTGAAACCCTTCTTAAGCCATATGACCTATCCCATGGAATTAGCTAAATCTTAATCCAAATCAATACAAAATCAATTGAATAAATTTATATCTTCAATCATCTTCCTAAATATAAATCAAATATACATTCAAATTATCAAAACTAAATCAAACTAAATTAGATTAAATCAAAACACCTCGTAAGCCAAATGACCTATCTCATGGACTTAGCCAAATCTTAATCCAAATGAAGTCAATTGATTTTCTCACAAATCATATTTTTTTTCTTTCATCTTCACAAATTTAAATGAAATATTCATTTAAATCATCAAAACTAAATCAATTTATTTTCTCATGAATTAATCATACCTTCAATTATATTCATAAATATAAATTAAATCTACAATCATCAAGCCAAACCAAAATCAACCCAAGTCAAACCCAACTTAACCTTTTTGACTTGAAATGTTCAAATGAACCAAAACTCATTTGAACCCAAGCCAATTGCAATTGAATTTATATATCAATCCTAAATCCATATATAAATTCAACTAAATTAAACTTAACCTAAAATCAAGCCAACTAAACCCAATTGGTCCACTTGACCCAAAGTGGCCAATTCGACCTATTTGAGCTAAGTTCTAATCCTACCCAAATTAGATTGAACCAAGTCCATAAAAACCTCGCATCATGATTCTTGGTCACCCTAGGTTAATCAATTATCACAAATTAGGTCAAACCAAGTCAACTTGGTCATTTGACCAAGTGGACCCCTTAACCCATATGAACCCAAACTAGCCAAATTGTATCCTAAGCCAAATCCCTTGAAACCAATGATTCATACCAAATCAAAATCAAAATTTGAATTTGACTTGACCTTCAATTGAGTCAAACCAAACCCAATTGGCCCTCTTGACCCAAGTTCACCCAAATTGACCTAAAAGACCAAATTGGGTCAAATCAAAATATAAACTAAATTGACTGCAACCAACGACTCAAGTTCATTCTAAATTAATTATTAAACTTGACCAAAGCCATGATTGAACCCAATTGACCTACTTAGTCCAAATTGACCTAAAGGTTCAAGTTGCCTAAATCAAAACCAAATCCAAATTAATTGAAACCAAAGCCTTCAATCATCTTCAATTGGTTAACTAAACCCAAACCAACACCCAACCCAAGCTAATTTGGCCAATTTGGTCAAATTGGTCAACGTAACCCATTTGACTCAAGTGAATTTAAATGAGCCAAAATCAAATCTAAGCAAACTAAACTAAAACAAATAAACCAAAAAATCCCAAATGATCATATGAACTTGACTCATCCCTTGGTTTGACCCAATTTGACCAATTGGTCAACTTGACCCAAACATAACCTAATTTGACCTAAATGAGTCAAATTGAGCCAAACCTAACCAAATCAACTCTAATTGACTTAAAATTTGCTAACCCACTTTTAACTCATTTTAAATCTGCCCAAATCAAATCCAATGCCAAATGATTTTTGTATCCTTGGATTAATGGCATCACATGAGATAAATCACCCATGTATGTATTTATTTTCTTTCTTTGGCCACTTGGTACTCTCCTAATGGTCCACCTAGGCACCTAGGACATTGCCCAACCTAACCCAAGGGGTAGTTGGGTCGGCCATGACCCATGGGAGGTGAAATCACCTCACCCTCCCTATTAGAGCATTTGAAACCCATAGGACACCCATGATTCATTCTTATTAGCCACCTCCACACCTTCAACCAACCAAGCTGAGCCAACTTTCCTCCTCCTTGCTACCCACGACTCCCAGAGATGGCTGGATGCCACTAGAAGACAAACCCGATTCCACTGTTTGATCAACATCAAGGGGGGTATACACCCCCTCATTTCCACTCAAACACACACAAAAATCATTCCTCAGAGCCTTAGCTACCCAAGATGAGCCATTAGAGCCATTCCCTAGGCTCCCAAGCTCTCCTAGAAAATGCCATTCGCTCGTGGCCAAATAAACACCCCATTTCCGACCTAACTTCCCCATTTCTCCATAAAACTCAAATTAACTTTGCACGCACCTTCCCTAGGTCTCATCGAGCAAGAACAAATCATATCCCAAGCTTGTAGAGCACCGAAGGTGGGACTTCAATCAAATCCGAGCTCTAAATTATTAGTTCATGGCCTTTTGAGTGAACATCGAGGAATTGATCCAATTGCTCCTCAACAGGGCTTCATCTTCACTGGATGAAGCTTCCTCAATCATTTGAACCGTCGATCTTGAGCTCCGGTGAGGTATGCTTCAAAAACTGATCTTTAGGTGAAAATGGGTTGGAGATTTTTAAAGAAAACTTGCATCTCATGTGAACTTGATCATTGGATCCCCTTCAATCGATGCCATGAAGGTATGGGATCTTTTTGGAGTTGATCCAAGCTCGGGCAAGTTCGGATCAAGTGAGCAATGGTGGACATACCCCATTCTCCCTCACTCGCTTGACATTAGATCACGCACCGTCCATTTTGCGTGATTGGAATGGACGGTCGTGAATAAATCTGCTAGATTGATCTTATTTAATCTTATTAAGCTGTGGGATAAATCGTAGCCATCCAATTTTAGATCGGATGGTAGACTGAAAAGCACATCCGCCACTAGTACATAGGCATTGAGTTGGATAAGTTTTAGGTAGGCAATCCTGCGGTGCCACGTGAAAAGCATGACATGTCAGCGTGCCACAAGGTGCCAACAGGATTAGGCTTTAATTCGGCTTAATTAATCATTTTTTATGATTGAAACTTCTAAAACTAATAAAAAATCATAGAGAAATAAAATAAATAAATAAATACTCATTTAAAAGTATTTCAGAGGAGAATTAATTAAAAATGATCTTAACTAATTTGGAATAATTATTAAGGTTTAAAAATAAAAAATAAAACCTAAACTTAAAATAAAAAATAGAAATAAAAATAAACTATAAATTAAATCTAAACCTAAAAAATAAACCAAAATAAAAACCTAAACCAAAATAAATAAACCTAAAATAAATAAACTAAACTAAATAAACATAAAAATAAACTTAAATCAAAATAAAAAATAAAATGAACTAAAATAAATAAAAATAAACTAAATAAACTTAAACATACCATTTGACTTAATTTAAAAATAAAATAAATAAAAAATAAAAATGAATAAAAAAACCTTAACCCTAAACCCTAAACCTTAAAACTAACCTTAAACCCTAAACTCTAATCCCTATACCTTAAATCCCTAAACCCTAAAACCCTAAAACCCTAAACCCTAAACCCTAAATTCTAAACCTACCCTAAATCCTAAACCCTAAAACCCTAAACCCTAAACCCTAAACCTTAAACCTAAAACCCTAATCCCTAGACCCTAAACCTTAAACTCTAAAAAGATAAACCCTAAACCGTAAACCCTAATCCTTAAACCCTAAACCCTAAAATGCTAAAAACCTAACCCCAAAATAAATAAAACTTAAAAATAAAATAGATATATAAATAAAATCTACAAAAAAATAAAATAAAATAAAGTAAAAAATATAAACTAAACCTAAAGCTAAAGTTAAAGCTAAACCTCAAAAAAAAAATAAAATAAAAATAAAACTAAACTAAAATAAAATAAATGAAAACCTAAGCTAAACTAAAAATAAAAACCTATTTAAAATAAAAACTAAATGGAAAATAAAAATAAAATAAACCTAAAATAAAAGAAAATAAAAATTAAATAAAAACTTAAACCTTAAAATAATACCTAAAAGAAATAAAAAATAAAACCTAAACCTTAAACTATTAAAACTATAATAAACCTAAAATAAACAAAATAAAACAAACCAAAACCTAAACTAAAATAAACTAAACTAAAATAAATAAAACCTAAAATAAACAAAATCTAAACCTAAACTTAATCTAAATAAAATAAAATAAACTAAAATTAAACCTAAACCTAAACTCAAAAATAAAACTGAAGAATAAACCTAAAATAAAAACCTAAAACCTAAACCTAAAAAAATAAAATAAAAACCTAAACCTAAATCTAGAAATAAAAAATAAAAAATAAAACCAAAACCTAAAAAATAAAATAGAAATAAAACTAAACTAAAAAAAACCTAAAACTAAACCTAAATTTGGTGATTATAAGTCTATATCATTGTATTTTGTGAAATTTAAAATAAATGTTTATATGAAAATTTTGAACCTATCATTTTGGAAAGTGAAATTCGTCAGAAGCAAACTATCCACCTATTGAGAAACATTGCCTAGCTTTGATCTTTGCATCTCAGAAGCTATGACACTACATGCTTTCTCATAAGGTGAACTTGATCTCTAGAACTAATCCTCTGCAGTACCTCATGACACGACCAATGCTATGTTCGGCTCGCTGGTCCATGATACTCTCGCAGTTCGATATCACATTCGTACCCCTTCATGCGGTAAAAGGAGGCACTAGTGGATTTCTCAATATGTGGATAGTTGGCTTAAATAAAATAAACTAAATAAACCTAAACCTACCAATTTACTTAATTTTTTTTTAAAAAAAATAAACCCTAACCTTAAACCCTAAACTCTAAAAGTAACCCTAAACCCTAACTTCAAAACCCTAAACCAGCAACCCTAAACCCTAAACCTTAAACCCTAAACCCTAAGCCCTAAACCCTAAACCTTAAAACCCTAAACCATAAATGCTAATTCCTAAACCCTAAAACTTATAACCCTAAACCCTAAACCCTAAAATCCTAAAAGCCTAAAAACCTAAAAACTTAAATTTAAACTAAATAAAACCTAAAAATAAAAAAATAAATAAAATCTAAACTTAAACAAATAAAATAAAATAAAATAAAAACTTAAACTAAAAACTTAACCTAAACCTAAAAATAAAATATAATAAAAAAATAAAAACTAAACTAAAATAAAATAAATAAAAACATAAGCTAAACTAAAAAAATAAAATAAACCCAAAGTTAAAAACCTAAATAAAATAAAAACTAAATGTAAAATAAAAATAAAATAAAATAAAAACTAAATAAAAACCTAAACCTAAAAATAAACTTAAAAATAAATAAATAATTAAATCTAAACCCTAAACCTAAAATAAATATAATAAATAAACCTAAACCTAAACTAAAATAAACTAAACTAAAATAAATAAAACCCAAACCCTAACCTAAAATAAACTAAACCTAAACCCTAATCTAAATAAAATAAAATAAACTTAAAATAAATCTAAACCTAAAAATAAATTTAAAATAAAAACCTAAAACCTAAACCTAAAAAATAAAATAAAAACCTAAACTTAAATCTTAAAATAAAAAATAAAACCTAAACCTAAAAAATATATTAAAAATAAAACTAAACTAAACAAGAAACATAAACCTAAACCTAAAAAAATAAACTAAAATAAAACACCTAAACTAAAATAATTTACTAAACTAAATAAAAATAAAAAATAAACCTAAGAAAAAAAAAAAAAATAAACTAAAATAAATAAAAATTAAACTAAATAAACATAAGCCTATCGATTTACTTATTTTTTAAAAAAAAACTCAAAACCCTAAATCCTAAACCATAAATCCTAAACCGTTAAGCCTAAAACTAACCCTAAACCCTAAAAAACCTTAAACCCTAAACCCTAAGCTAACCCTAAACCCTAAACCCTAAACCTTAAAAAACCTAAACCCTAAAGCCTAAACACAAAACCCTAAACCCTAAACCCTGAACCATAACCCTAAACCATAAACCCTAAAACCCCCTAAACCCAAAAACTCTAAACCCTAAAACCCTAAACCCTAAACCCTAAAACCTAAACCCTAGAAACCTAAAAACCAAAACCTAAACTAAATAAAACCTAAAAGTAAAATAAATATATAAATCTAAACCTAAATAAATTAAAAAATAAAATAAAAACCTAAACTAAGAACTAAAATTACAATAAAATAAACTAACAAAAATAAACTAAAATAACATAAATAATAACCTAAGCTAAACTAAAAAAATAAAATAAACCTAAGTATAAAAAACCTAAATAAAATCAAAACTAAATTTAAAATAAAAATTAAAAAAACCTAAAATAAACCTAAAATAAAATAAAATAAATACTAAATAAAAACATAAACTTAAAAAATAAACTTAAAATAAATAAAAAATAAAGCCTAAACCCTATACTATAAAAAACCTAAACTTAAAATAAAAATAAAATAAACTTAAACTTGAAGTAAAATAAGCTAAACTAAAATAAGTAAAACTTAAACCTAAACCTAAACCTAAACTAAATAAAATAAAATAAACTAAAAATAAACCTAAACTAAAAAATAAAATCTAAAAATATACCTAAAACTTAAACCTAAAAAAATAAAATAAAAACCTAAACCTAAACTAAAAATAAGAAATAAAACCATAACCTAAAAAATAAAATAAGAATAAAACTCAATCAAAAAATAAACCTAAACCTAAACCTAAACCTAACCCTAAAAAATAAATGAAACTAAAAATACTTAAACTAAAATTAATAAACCAAAAATAAATAAACTAAGCTAAATAAAAATAAAAAATAAAGCTAAATAAAAAATAAAAAATATAAAAACTAAAATAAATAAAAAATAAACTAAATAAACTAAATAAACCTAAACCTACTGGTTTACTTAATTTCGAAAAACCTAAATCTTAATCTAACACTAAACGAAAAACCCTAAACCCCAAAAATAAACTAAAAAACCCTAAACTCCCTAGTTTACTTAATTTAAAAATAAACCTAAACTAAAACCTGAGCCCTAAACATAAAACCTAAACCATAAACCCTAAATCTTTAAAGAAAATAAAAATAATAAAATGAACCCTAATGCTAAACCCTAAACCCTAAATTAAACCCTAAACTCCAAACCTACAACCCTAAATCCTAAACCCCTAAACCATAAAACCCTAAACCACAAACCCAAAACTAAAACCTTAAACCCTAAACCCTAAACTCTAAACCCTAAACCCTAAAAAACCTAAACCCAAAGCCTAAACACTAAACTTTAAACCCTAAACCCTAAACTCTAAACCTTAAATCCTAAACCCTAATAACCTAAAAAATAAAATAATAATAAAACTCAACTAAAAAATAAACTTAAGCCAAATCCTAAACATAAAAAATAAACTAAAATGAAAAACCTAAACTAAAATGAATAGACTAAACTAAATAAAATAAAAAATAAACCTAAACAAAAATAAAAAATAAAATAAACTAAATTAAATATAAAATAAAATAAACCTAAAAATAAAAACCATAATCCCTAAATCCTAAACCCTAAACTCAAAACCTGTAACACTAAACCTACAACCCTAAACCCTAAACCATAAAAAACCCTAAAATAAAAACTAAATGAAAAATAAAAATAAAATAAAAGAAGAACAAAATAAAAACCTAAACCTAAAATATAAGCTTAAAAATAAAACATAAAAATAAATAAAAATTTAAACATAAACCTTAAACTAAGTAAAAATACCTAAACCTAAAATAAACAAAATAAAATAAACCAAAACCTACACTAAAATAAACTAGAATAAAATAAATAAATCCTAAACTAAAAAATAAAACCTAAAAATAAACCTAAAATAAAAACCAAAACCCTAAACATAAAATAATAAAATAAGAACCTAAACCTAAACTTAAAAATAAAAATTTAAACCTAAACCTATAAATAAAAATAAAACTAAACAAAAAAATAAACCTAAACCTAAGCCCAAACCTAAAAAATAAATTAAACTAAAAAACCTAAACTTAAATAAATAAACTTAATTAAATAAAAATAAAACTAATCCAAAATAAAAATAAAAATATAATAAACTAAAATAAATAAAAAATATACTAAATAAACATAAACCTACCTCTTTGCTTAATTTAAAAATTTTAAAAAATAATAAAAAAACCTAACCGTAAACACTAATCCCTAAAACTAACCCTAAACCCTAAAACCCCAAACCCTAATCCCTAAAACTTAAACCCAAAACACTAAACCCTAAGACCCTAAATCTTAAACCCTAAACCCTAAACCCTAAAACCTACAATCCTAAACCCTAAACCCTTAACCCCAAACCATAAACCCTAAACCCTAACAACCCAAAAACCTAAACCTAAACTAAATAAAGCTAAATATAAAATAAATAAATAAAACCTAAACCTAAATAAAATAAAATAAAATAAAAACCTTATAAAAAACTTAAATCTAAATAAAATAAATAAAATAAAATAAAATAAAAACCTAAACCTAAACCTAAACCTAAAAATAAAATAAAATAAAATAAAAAAATTACAATAAAACTAAAATAAAATAAATAAAAACCTAAAATAAACTAAAAACTAATATAATCCAAAAAATAAAAAACCTAAATAAAATCAAACCTAAATGTAAAATAAAATTAAAATAAATCACAAATAAAATAAAATAAAAATTAAATGGAAACATAAACCTAAAAAATAAAATTAAAAATAAAACCAAAAATAAATAAAAATAAAAAAACCTAAACCCTATACTAAAACAAAAACCTAAACATAAAATAAACAAACTAAAATAAACATAAACCTATGATAAATAAACTAAACTAAAATAAATAAAACCTAAACCTAAACCTAAAATAAACTAAACCTAAACCCTAAATTAAATAAACTAAAATAAACTAAAAATAAACCTAAACCTAAACTAAACAATAAAACCTAAAAATATACCTAAAATAAAAACCTAAAACCTAAACATAAAAAATAAAGTAAAAACCTAAACCTAAACTTAATAAAACCTAAACCCTAAACCTAATAATAAAAAATAAAACCTAAACCTAAAAAAAATTAAAAGTAAAACTAAACTAAAAAATAAACATAAACTTAAACCTAAACCTAAAAAATAAACCAAAATAAAATTCCTAAACTAAAATAAAAAAACATAAAATAAATAAACTAAACTAAATAAAAATAAATAATAAACCTAAATAAAAATACAAAATAAACAAAATAAACTAAATAAACCTAAACCTATCAGTTTACTTAAACTTTTTAAAAAAAAATTACTAAGCCCTAACCCCTAAACCCTAAGCACTAAATCCTAAACGCTAAACCCTAAAACTAACCTTAAAGCCTAAACCATAATCCTACAGCCATAAACCTACAACCCTAAACCTTAAACCCTAAACCCTTACCCTAACCATAAACCCTAAACCTTAAACCCTAAAACCCTAAACCTTAAACCCTAAACAAACTCTAAACCCTAAACCCCAAAACCCTAAACCCTAAACCCAAACCTAATAAAATAAAACTAAGCTAATAATAATAATACAACTAATAATAAACTAATAACAAATAATAAAACCTAACTAAAACTAATAAAATTGGCTAAATAAATAATAATAGAACTAATAATAAACATAATAACTAAAAATAATAATAATAACTAAAACCTAATAAACTAGCTAAAATCATAAAACCCTAATAAATAAACTAAACTAAAATAATAATAATAATAATAATAAAATAATAAATAATAAACCCTAAGCTAATAATACCAAACCAATAAAACCCAATAATAACTAAACTAAAAACTAAAACTAAACAAAACTAAAAACCTAAAACCCCTAAATTAATAAGCTAAACTAAAATTGAACCCCAAAAATCTAAAAAAACTAACTAAACTAATAATAACTAATAAACAAAAAATTAATAAAATAATACTAATAACTAAATAATAAAAAATAAAAAACCTAACTAAAATTAATAAAACTCCCAAAAAATAAAAAACTAAACTAAAGAACCTAAACCATAATAACCCCAACAAACCCAAATAAATAATAAACCTAAAACCAAATAAACCCCAAAATAAAAAATAATAGCTAAAATAATAATAATAATAATAATAATAAACTAAACCAATAAACCTAAACCCTAAATAAACTAATAACTAACAAACAAACATAATAAAACTAAAACCTAATTACAATTACTATACTAACTAAACCCTAAATCTTTTTAGTTAAAAAAACCCTAAATCGTAAACCCTAAAACCTATACCCTAAACCCTAAAAACCCTAAATCCTCAAGCTTAAACAATAAACCCTAAACCCTAAACCCTAAACCCTAAAAACCTAAAAACCTAAACCTAAACTAAATAAAACCTATAATTAAAATAAATAAATAAATCTAAACCTAAATAAAATAATAAAATAAAATAAAAGAAAAACCTAAACTAAAACTTAAACCTAAACCTAAAAATAAAATAAAATAAAAAATTAAAAAAAACTAAAACAAAATAAAAAAACCTAAACTAAACCAAAAATAAAATAAACCTAAAAATATAAAAAACATAAATAAAATAAAACTAAACATAAAATAAACCTAAAATAAAATAAAAGAAAACTAAATAAATACCTAAACCTAAAAAATAAACCTAAAAATAACGAAAAAATAAAACCTAAACCCTAAAGTAAAAAAAAAAAAACTTTAACCTTAAATAAAAATAAAATAAACTGAAACCTAAACTAAAATAAATTAAACCTAAACATAAACCTAAAATAAATGAAACCTAAACCTAAACATAAACTAATTAAAACAAAATAAGCTGAAAATAAATCTAAACCTAAACTAAAAAATAAAACCTAAACAAAATAAATAAATAAAAAAAACCCTAAACCTAAACCTAAAAATTAAAAATAAAACCTAAAGCTAAAAAATAAAGTTAAAATAAAACTTAACTAAAAAATAAACTAAACCTAAACCTAAACCTAAAAAATAAACTAAAATAAAAAACCTGAACTAAAATAAATTAACTAAAGTACATAAAAACAAAAAATAAAGTAAACTAAAATAAATAAAAAATAAACTAAATATATCAAATAAACCAAACCTATTGGTTTACTTAATTTAAAAAAAAAATACCTTAGACCCTAAATCTAAAACCCTAAACCCTAAACCCTAAACCTACAACCCTAAACCAATAACCCTAAACCTTAAACCCTAAATAAAAAATCCCTAACCCTAAACTAACCCACAAACCCTAAACCCACAAACTACCACTGGTTTTTACTTAATTTTAAAAGAACCCTAAACCCTAAAAGTAACCTAAATCCCATAAACCTAATCAACCTAACTAAACTCCTAAACTCTAAACCTAAACCTAAACCTAAACTAAACTCTAAAACTAACACTAAACACTAACAACCTAAACTTAAACCCTAAACACTAAACCCTAAATATTAAAAATAAAAAATAGAAAAAAAACCCTAACCATAAACCCTAAACCCTAAAGCCTAAACCCTAAACCCTAAATAATAAACCCTAAACCCATAAACCCTACACACTAAACCCTAAACCCTAAACCTTAAACCCTAAACTTGAATACCTAAACCACTTAAACCCTCACATACCCTAAACCCACCTAAAATCCTAAACCCTAAAACCCTAAAACTAACCCTAAACCAAAAAACTTATAACCCTAAACCCTAAACCCTAAATCTTAAACCCTAAACCATAAAAACCTAAAAAGCTAAGCCTAAACTAAATAAAACCAATTAAAAAAACTAAACCTAAATAAAATAAAAAAAATAAAAAAAAATAAAAACCTAAACTAAAACTTAATCCTAAACCTAAACCTTAAAAAATAAAATTAAAAAGAAAAGCCAAACTAAATTAAAATTAATAAAAATCTAAACTAAAATAAAAAATACAATAAACCTAAAAATAAAAACCTAAATAAAATAAAACCCAAATGTAAAATAAAAATAAAATTAACCTAAAATAAAATAAAATAAAAACTAAATAAAACCTAAGCCTAAAAAATAAACCTAAAAATAGAGAAAAAATAAAACCTAAACCCTAAACTAAAAACAAAACTTAAACCTAAAATAAAAAAAATTAAATAAACTAAACTAAAATAAAAAAACCTAAACCTAAACCTAAAATAAACTAAACCTAAACCCTAAACTAAATAAAATAAAATAAGCTAAAAATAAATCTCAACCTAAACTAAAAAAGAAAACCTAAAAATAAACCTAAAATAAAAACATAAAATCTAAACTTAAGCCTAAAAATAAAAAATAAAACCTAAATCTAAAAAAAAATTGAAAAATAAACATACACCTAAACTTAAACCTAAAAACTAAATTACAATAAAAAACCTAAACTAAAATAAATCAAATAAACTAAATAAATATTAAAAAAATTAAACTAAATAAACTAAATAACCCTAAACCTACCGCATTACTTAAATTAAGAAGAAAAACTATAAATAATAAAACCCTAAACTCTAAACAATAAATCCTAAACCCAAAAACCCTACCTACAACTGTCCTAAGCCCTAATCTTCCACTCACTACACTAAACTCTAAACCCTAACCTCCACCCTAAACCTAAACCACTAAACCCTAAACCTCCACCTTAAATTCTTAACCACCCTTAATTCTAAATTAACCTAAACTACCCACCTCCATATACCATAAACCTTAAACCAAACCACTCTAAAGACTAAACCCTAAACCCTAAACCCTAAACCCTAAATTAACCATAAAAACTAAACCCTAATCCCTAAACTAAAACCATAACCTTAAACCCTAAACTTAGACACCTAGACCCAAAAAATCCTAACCCTAAACCCTAAAACCTTAAACCCTAAAACCCTAAAGACTATACCCCCAAACCCTAAACCTAAACTCTAATAAAATAAAACATAAAATAAAATAAATAAAAGAACCTAAACCTAATAAAATAAAAATTAAATTAAATATAAACCTAAACTAAACCTAAACCTAAAAATAAAATAAATAAAAACCTAAACTAAACTAAAAAAAATGAAATAAACTTGATAATAAAAAACATAAATAAAATAAAAACCAAATGTAACCAAAAATAAAATAAACCTAAAATAAAATAAAAACTAATTGAAAACCTAAACCTAAAAAATAAATGTAAATATAAAACTAAAAAACAAATAAATAATAAAACCTAAACCATAAACTAAAAAAAACCTAAACCTAAACTAAAATAAATAAAACCTAAACCTTAACTTAAAATAAACTAAACCTAAACCCTAAACTAAATAAAATAAAATAAACTAAAAGAAACCTAAACCTAAACTAAAAAATAAAACTAAAAATAAACCTAAAATAAAAACCTATATCCTAAACCTAAAAAAATAAAATAAAATGAAAACCAAAACCTAGAATTTAAAATAAAATAAACTTAAAAATAAAATTAAATTAAATCTCAAATAAAAAATAAACACCTAAACCTAAATCTAAAAAAATAAAATTGAAAAACCTAAACTAAAATAAATAAACTCAACTAAATAAAATTAAAAATAAACCTAAATAAAAATAAAATAAATAAAAATATACTAAATATATCAAATAAACCTAAACCTTAAACACTAAATCCTAAACCCTAAGCACTAAACCTAACACAACCCTAAACCCTAAACATACAACCCTAAACTCTAAAAAACCTTAACCCTAAATCCTAAAAGCATAAACCCTAAAACCCTAAATTTAAACCTCAAACCCTAAACCCTAACAACCTAAACCCTAAACCCTAAACACCAAACCCTAAACCTAAACATAAAGTAACTAAATAAATTAAAAAAAATACCTAAACCCTAAAACCTAATAAACCAAAACTTAAACCTAAACCCTAAGAATGGGCATAACCTTGATGGCAGGAACATCACCATCAACCAGGCTTTATCTAGATCTGGCGATGGAGGCGAAGGTGGAGGTGGCAGTTATCACAGTGGTGGTGAGGAATCTGGAGGTGCTGGTGGATATGGAGGTGGTTGTCGGAGCAGTGGTGGTTATGGAGGCGGGAGGAGCGATGGAGGTTATAGGCGTGGTGGTGGTGGAGGGAGAGATCAGGGATATGATGGTGGATCCCACTACTCAAGAGGTCGAAGTGATTCTGATGGGAACTAGTGAAATGGAAGAATGCCTGGTCTGATCTACTGCTTATGGAACTGTTTCTCTACAGTAGAGATGACCTAATTATTTAGGATTTTTGGTTTGCTCTATGTGTCCTCATTTCTTATCTATGTCTAGCTTGTGTCTTAAAAAACTTAGTGTGTTACTTGGTTGATGAAATCAAAATGAAGAAATGTTGAATTTGAATTTTTTATCTGTTAAAAAAAATAATAAAAAACCTTAAACCCTAAACTAACTCCTGAACCCTATACTTGAAACCTAAACCATAGACCCTAGAAATCCTAAACCTTAAACACTAAACCTTAAACCCTAAAACCAGAAACTCTAAACCCTAAACCCTAAACCCTAAACAGTAATCCGTAAACCCTAAACCCTAAACCCTAAACCCGAACCTTAAACCCAAAACCCTAAACACTCAACTAGCACTTATCCTTAAACCCTAAAAAGCTAAAAACCTAAACCTAAACTAAATAAAACCTTAAAATATAATAAATAAGAAAACTTAAACCAAAATAAAATAAAAAAATATAATAGAATAAAAACCTAAACTAAAACCTAAACCTAAACCTAACCCTAAACCTAAAATAATAAAGAATAAAAACTAAACTAAAATAAAACCTAAACTAAACTAAAATATTAAAAAACTTAAATAAAATAAAATCTAAACCTAAAATAAAACTGAAATAAACTTAAAATAAAAACTAAATAAAAACCTAAACCTAAAAAAAACCTAAAAATAAGTAAAATATAAAACTTAAACCCTAAATAAAAAAAAAAATGAAAATAAATAAAATAAAATAAACCTAAACCTAAACTAAAATAAACAAAACTAAAATAAATAAAACCTAAACCTTAACCTGAAATAAACTAAACCTAAACTTTAAACTAAATAAAATAAAATAAACTAAAAATAAACCTAAACCTAAACTAGAAAATAAAACCTAAAAATAAACCAAAAATAAAAACCTAAAAGCTAAACTTAAAAATATAAAATAAAAACCTAAACCTAAACATAAAAATAAAAAATAAAACCTAAACCTAAAAAATAAAATAAAATTAAAACTTAGCAAAAATAAATAAACCTAAACCTAAACCTAAATTAAAAAATAAACTAAAATAATAAACCTAAACTAAACTAAATAAAAATAAAAAATAAACCTAAATAAAAATAAAAAATAAAGTAAACAAAAATCATTAAAAAATTAAATTAAATATACTTAATAAACCTAAACCTACCTTAAACATTATATCCTAAAGCCTAAGTTGTAAACCCTAAACCCTAAACCTACAACCCTAAACCCTAAAAAATCCTAAATCATAACCCTAAACCCTAAACCCTAAAAGCAGAAATCCTTAAACCCTAAACCCTAACCATAAACCCTACACCCTAAACCCCAAACAGTAAACCTAAACATAAAGTAACTAAATGAATTAAGAAATAAACCTAAATCCTAAAACCTAAACCAAAAGTTAAACCTAAACCCTAAGAACCTGACAGAACAACATCACAACCAAACACTATCTAGATTTGGCAAAGGAGGCTAAGAAAAGTAGTTATCATAGTGGTGGTGGGGGGATCTGAGGTGCTAGTGGGATATGGAGGTGATCTGAAAGGTGGTTATGGAGGCGGGAGGAGATTAGGTGGTGGCTGGAGGGAGAAATCGTGGATATGATGGTGGATCCAGCTACAAGAGGTCAAGATTCTGATGGGAACAAGAGAAACGATGAATGCCCCTGCCCATCCGCTATGGAACTATGCCTTTACAAAAGAGACACTAGTTATTTAGGTTTTGGGTTTTTCTATGCTTGCTCATTTCTTATCTATGTCTCGCCAGGTCTTAGAAAACTTGGTATGTTACTTGTTGATGAAATCAAATGAAGAAATGTTGAATCAATTTTATCTATTAAAAGAATAATCAAAAACCATAAACCCTAAACTAACACCTAAACCCTATACCTAAAACCTAAACCTAAACCTTAAAAATCCTAAACCTTAAACACTAAACCCTAAAACCATAAACCCTAAACCCTAAACCCTAAAACCTAAAACCCTAAACCCTAAACACTAATCCCTAAACCCAAAACCCTAAACCCAAACCTTAAACCCAAAATCCTAAACACTCAAATAACACTAAACCCTAAACCCTAAACCCTAAACCCTAAAAAGCTAAAAACCTAAACCTAAACTAAATAAAACCTAGAAATATAATAAATAAAAAAACTTAAACCAAAAAAATAAATAAATAAAATAAAATAGAATAAAAACCTAAACTAAAACCTAAACCTAAACCTAAACCTAAAAAAATAAAAACTAAACTAAAATAAAAACCTAAACTAAACTAAAATATTAAAAAACTTAAATAAAATAAAAACTAAACCTAAAATAAAACTAAATAAGAACCTAAACTTAAAAAATAAACCAAAAAATAAGTATAATATAAAACTTAAACCCTAAATAAAAAAAATAAAACCTAAAATAAAAATGAAATAAACCTACACCTAAACTAAAATAAACTAAACTAAAATAAAAAAACCTAAGCCTAAACCTAAACCAAAACATTAAATAAAATAAAATAAATTAAAAATAAACCAAAACCTAAACTAAAAAATAAAACCTAATAATAATCCTAAAATAAAAACTTAAAACCTAAACCAAACCTATAAATAAAAAATAAACCTTAACCTTAAAAAATAAAATAAAACTTAAACTAAACTAAAAAATAAACTTAAACCAAAAAAATAAACTAAAATAGAAAACTTAAACTAAAATAAAAAAACTTAAAATAAACTAAATTAAATAAAAATAAAAAAATGAACTAAAATAAATAAAAAATAAACTAAATAAATCTAAACCTACAAGTTTACTTAATTTAAAAAATACTAAAAAATAATAAAATAAATAAAAATTTCCTAACCCTAAACCCTAAACCCTGAGCCCTAAACCTACAACCCTAAACCCTAAACCCTAAATTTTAAAACCCGAAACCATAAACCCTAAACCCTAAAACCCTAAACACTAAACCTTAAACCCTAAACCCTAAACCTTAACAACTACAACCCTAAACCCTAAACCTTAAACTCGAAACACTAAACCCTAAAAACCTAAAAACCTAAACCTAAACTAAATAAAATCTAAAAATAAAGTAAATAAAAAAACCTTAACCTTAATAAAATAAAATAAAATAAAATAAAAAAAAACTTAAACTAAACCCTAAACTTAAAACCTAAAAATAAAATAAAATAAAAGATAAAAACTAAACTAAAATAAAAGAAATAAAACCTAAACTAAACTAAAAAAAGAAAATAAACCTAAAAAAATGACAAATCTAAATAAAATAAAATAGGAACTAAACATACAATAAAAATAAAATAAACTATAAATAAAATAAAATAAAAACTAACTAAAAACCTAAACCTAAAATAAACAAAACAAAATAAACCTAAACCTAAACTAAAATAAATAAAACCTAAACCTAAACCTAAAATAAACTAAACCTAAACCCTTAACTAAATAAAAAAATAAACTAAAAATAGACCTAAACCTAATCTAAAAAATAAAACATAAAAATAAACCTAAAGTAAAACCTAAACGCTAAACCCTAAAATGCTAAAACCTAAACCTAAACTAAATAAACCTAAAATTAAATAAATAAAAACCTAAACCAAAATAAAATGAAAAAATAAAATAAAATAAAAATGTACTCTAAACCTAAACCTAACCCAAAACCTAAAAAGAAAATTTAATAAAAAAATAAAAACAAACAAAAATTAATAAAATCCAAAACTAAAAAAAATAAAAAACCTAAAAAAACAAACTAAATAAAATCTAAATATAAAAAATTAATCTAAAAATAAAACCTAAAAATAAATAAAAAATAAAACCTAAACCCTAAATTAAAAAAGATAAAATAATTTAAACTAAAAATAAACTTAAACCTAAACTAGAAAATAATACCTAAAAATAAACCTAAAATAAAAACCTAAATCCTAAACCTAAAAAATAAAATAAAAACCTAAACCTAAACCAAAAAATAAAAAATAAAATCTAAACCTAAAAAAAATAAAATACAAATAAAACTAAACTAAAAATAAACCAAAGCCTAAACATAAACTTAAAAAATAAACTAAAAAATAAACCTAAATAATAAACTTAACTAAATAAAATAAAAATAAAGCTAAATAAAAATAAAAATAAACTAGATAAACCTAAACCTGCCAGTTTAATTAATTAAAAATTAAAATATAATAAAAGCCTAAACCCCAATCTACAACCCTAATCCCTAAACCCCAAAACTCTAAACCAAATCAGAATCCCTAAACCCTAAATCCTAAATAAACCCTAAATCATAAACCCAAACCCTAAGCCCTAAAATCTATAATCCTAAACCCTAAACCCTAAAAATCAAAAAAACCTAATCCTAAATAAAATAAAATAAAAATAAAATTAAAACCTAAACTAAAACCTAAACCTTAAAATAAAATAAAATATAAACTAATAGAAAAATAAAAAAAATCCTAAACTAAACTAAAAAATAAAATAAACCTAAAAAAACCTAAATAAAATAAAAACTAAACGTAAAATAAAAATAAAATAAACCTAAAATAATATAAAAAAATATAAACTAAAAATAAAACTTAAAATAAAAAATAAAACCCAAACCCTAAACTAAAAATAAAACTAACCCTAAAAAAATAAAATAAAAAACAAAATAAAATAAATCTAAGCCTAAACTACAATAAACTAAACTAAAATAAATAAAACTTCAACCTAAACCTAAAATAAACTAAAACTAAACCCCAAACTAAATAAAATAAAATAAACTAAAAATAAACCAAAACTTAAAAATAAAACCTAAAAAATAAACCTAAAACCTAAACCTTAAAAATAAAACAAAAAACCTAAACCTAAACCTAAAAAATAAAAAAAAATAAAACCTAAAAAATAAAATAAAAATAAAACTATACTAAAAAATAAACATAACCTAAACCTAAACCTAAAAAATAATCTAAAATAAAAAACCTAAACTAAAATAAATAAACCAAACAAAATAAAATAAATAAAAACCATAAATAAAACATAAACTTAAACTTAAACCTAAACCTAAAATTAAAATAAAACAAATAATCAAATCTAAGCTAACATAAGATAAATAAAAACCTAAACTAAATTAAAAAAAATAAACAAAAAAAAATAAAAATAAAATAAAAACTAAAAATAAAATAAAAATATAATAAACCTAAAATAAAATGAAACAAAACTAAATAAAAAAATAAACCTAAAATAAAAAAAAAAAAACACTAAACCTAAAATAAACTAAACCTAAATAGTAAACTAAATAAAATAAATTAAACTAAAATAAACCTAAACCTAGACTAAAAAATAAAATTTAAAATAAACCTAAAATAAAACCTATTACCTAAACCTAAAAAAGAAAAAAAAAAACATAAACCTAAACCAAAAAACAAAAAAAATTATACATAAACCTTAAAAATAAAATAAAAATAAAACTTAACTAAAAAATAAACATAACCTAAATCTAAACCTAAAAAATAAACTAAATGAAATAAACCTAAAATAAATAAACCAAACTAAATAAAAATAAAAAATAAACCTAAATAAAATAAAAAAACAAAATAAAAAATAAAAACCTGAACAAAAACATAAACCTAAACCTAAATAAAAATAAATAAAAAATATACGGTAAACTAAAATAAAATAAAGAAAACCTAAACTAAATGAAAAAATAAAATAAACTTAAGAATAAAAAACCTTAATAAAATAAAACTAACTCAGAAATAAAAATAAAATAAACCTAAAATAAATAAAGTAAAACCTAAACCTAAAAAATAAATAAAAAAAACTTAAATTAAATAAAAATAACCTAAACCTAAACCTAAAATAAACTAAACTTAAAACTAAACCTAAAAATAAAACAATAAACTTAAAATAAACCTAAACCTAAACTAAAATATAAAACCTAAAAATAAACCTAAAATAAAACCTAAACCTTAACCTAAAAAAATAAAGTAAAACCTAAACCTAAACCTAAAAATAAAAAAAAAAACCTATACCTAAAAATGAAAAAAATAAAACTCAACTATAAAATAAATCTAAACTAAACCTAAAAATGAACTAAAATAAAAAACCTAAACTCAAAAAAAACCTAAAATAAATTAACTAAACTAAAAAAAAATTAAACCTAAATAAAATTAAAAATAACATAAATTAAAATAAATAAAAAAATAAAAGTAAACTAAATAAACAATATACAATTTAAAAAGAAAACTCTAAACAATCCTAAACCCTAAACCCTAAAACAAACCCTAATCCCTAAATCCTAAACCAACTAAACCTAAACCTACAACTAAACTATAAAAAACCTAAACCCTAATTCTAAACCTCAACCTAACCATGAACTAAACCCTAAACTAACCTTATACCATAATCCTAAAAGCATAAACCCTAAGACTTAAACCTAAACCTAAAATCTAAACCCTAAAAATATAAACCCTAATTAAACATTAAACCTAAAAGCATAAACCCTAAAACCCTAAATCCTAAACCCTAAACCATACACCCTAAAACCTAAACCTAAACCCTAAACCTAAACCTAGACTTAAACCTTAAACTAAAGTAACTAAATAAATTAGAAAATAAACCTAAACCTAAAACTAATAAACCTAAACCTAAAAAAACTTAAGAATGGGCAAACCTTGATGGAACATCTATCAACCCTATGTCTAGATCTTGTAGTAAAGGCGAGGTGCTATCTGAGGTAATGGAAAAATGGATAAGGAAAAAAAAATGGTGGTGGGAGAGATTGGGATATGATGGATCCTAGAGAGGCAAGGTGGAAACCGAGAAATTGAAGAACTCGAAAACGCCTATGGAATTTTATCTTTACATTAGAATCTAGGATTTTGATTTGCTCATGCATGTTCATTTTATTTATGTCACTTATGTCTTAGAAAACTTGGTGTCTTACTTGGTAAAATCCAAAAGAAGAAATGTTGAATATGAATTTGTTATCTATTAAATAAAAAACTATAAACTCTAAACCCTAAACTAAAACCAACCCTAAAAAAAACCTAAACCCAAAATCCTAAAAAACCTAAACCTAAACCCTAAACCTAAACCTAAACCTAAAACCCCAAACCTAAATCCAAAACCCAAAACCTAACTTAAACCTAAACCTAAAATAAAATGCTAAACCTAAACCTAAACTAAATAAAACATAAAATAAAATAAAATAAAAACCTAAACTAAATCTTAAACCTAAACCTAAACATAAACCTATAAAAACTAAAAAAATAAAAACTAAACTAAAATAAATAAATAAAACCTAAACTAAATAAAAAATAAAACCTAAATAAAACTAAACCTAAAATAAAATAAAATAAACCTAAAATAAAATGAAAAAAACTAAATAAAACCTAAACCAAAAAAAAACTTAAAAAATATGTAAAAAAATACCTAAACCTAAAACAAAAACAAAATAAACCTAAACCTAAACCTAAAATAAACTAACCTAAACCTAAACCAAAACCCTAACTAAAATAAATGAATTAAAAATAAACCTAACCTAAATAAAAATAAAACCTAAAATAATCCTAAAATAAAACCTAAAATCTAAACCTAAAAAAATAAAATAAAACCTAAACCTAAACCTAAAAATAAAAAATAAAACCTAAACCTAAAATAAAATAAACTTAAACTAAACTAAAATAAACCTCCTAAACCTAAACCTAAAAATTAAACTAAAATAAAAAACCAAACTAAAATAAATAAACTAAATAAAAATAAACATAAACCATAAAAATAAAAAATAAAATAAATAAAATAAAATAAACTAAATAAACTTAAACCTATAAGTTTACTTAATTTAGATAGAAAATAATAATAAAAGGCCCCCTAAACCCTAAACCCTAAACCCCCCTAAACCCTAAACTAACCCTAAACCCTGAAGCCTAAACCTGCAACCCTAAACCATAAACCCTAAACCCAAACCCTAAACCCTAAAAAATCCTAAAACCTAAACCTAAACTAAATAAAATCAAAATAAAATAAAACCTACACTTAAATAAAATAAGAAAATGAAATAAAATAAACCTAAACTAAACCTAAACCTAAAACCTAAATCTAAAAATAAAATAAAATAATAGATAAAAACTAAAATAAAATAAAATAAATAAAAACCTAAACTAAACTAAAAAATAAAATAAACCTAAAATAAAAATATAAAAAAAAAACAAAATGTAAAATAAAATAAAATAAACCTAAAATAAAATAAAATAAAACTAACTAAAACCTAAACCTAAAATAAACAAAATAAAACCTAAACCTAAACTAAAATAAACTAAACTAAATAAAAAACAAACTAAACTAAAAACAAAAAACCTAAACAAATAAAATAAAATAAACTAAAAATAAACCTAAACCTAAACTAAAAAATATAAAAAAATAAACATAAATTAAAACCTAAAACCTAAACCTAAAAAAAATAAAATAAACCTAAACCTAAACCTAAAATAAAAACCTATAAAATAAAATAAAAAATAACTAAAAATAAGCATAAAGCTAAACCTAAACCTAAAAAAAATCTAAAATAAAAAACTAAACAAAATAAATAAATCTAAATAAATAAAATAAAATAAAATAAAAAATAAAATAAATAAAAAATAAAATAAATAATAACTTTAAAATTTATAAAAAACTAAAAAACCCTAAACCCTAAACTAAATAAACCTAAATCCTAAACCCTAAACCCTAAAACTAAACCCTAAACCTAAACTTAAACCCTAAATATAAACCCTAAATAAACCTAAACCCTAAAAAACTAAATCATAAACACTAAACCCAAAACCCTAAAACCCTAAACCTAAACCTAAACCTAAACCTAAACTAAAATCCTAAACTCTAAACTAAACTAACCCAAAAAAATATAAACCCTAAACCCTAAACCTAAATAAAAATAATAAATAAATAAATAAACATTAAATAAACTAAACCTAAACTTAAACCTTAAATCAAAATAAAAATAAATAAAACACTAAATAAACCTAAACCCTAAACCTAACTAAACCTTAAACCTAAACCCTAAACCCTAAAAAAATTTAAAACCTAAACCTAAACTAAATTAAACCTAAAAAAAATAAATAAAACTAACAAATAAATAACAAGCCTAATCCCACCAAAACCCTAACCTAAACCTCATCTAATTCAAACAAAACCTAAATCTAAACCTAACCTACCCAAATAAAACTAATCTACTCAACTAAAATAAACTAAAAATAAAACTCCTAATCTATCTAACCTAAATAAATAACTTGAACATAAATATAAAATAAAAAATAAAATAAAATAAAGATCTAAACATAAAACTAAATATAAAATAAAATAAAAAATAAACTAAAATAAAATAAATAAAAAACCTAAACTAAACTAAAAATTAAATAAAATAATTAAAAAAAAAAAACCTAAATAAAATAAAACTAAATGTAAAACAGAATAAAATAAACCTAAGATAAAATAAAATAAAACTTAAACATAAAAAATAGACTTAAAAATAAATAAAAAAATAAAACCTAAACCCTAAAGCTAAAATTAAAATAAAATAAATAAAATAAAATAAACAAAAACTAAACCTAATCCTAAAATAAACTAAACCTAAACCTAAACCTAAACTACTTAAAATAAAATAAACTAAAAATAAATCTAAACTTAAACCTAAAAAATAAACTATAAATAAAACTAAACTAAAAAATAAGAATAAAGTTAAACTTAAACCTAAACTAGATATATTAAAATAAAACCTAAACCAAAATAAATAAATTTAAAATAAATAACCTAAACTAAATAAAAAAAATAAAAAACTAAATAAAAATAAAAAATAAAATAAGCTAAAATAAATACATAAAAAACTAAATATACTAAATAAACCTCAACCTACCGGTTTACTTAATTTATAAAAAAAAAACCCTAAACCCTAAACCCTAAACCTTAAATCCAAAACCCAAAACCCAAAACCCTAAAACTAACCCTAAACCCTAAACCCTAAACCCTAAACCTACAACCCTAAATCCTAAAACCCTAAACCCTAAAAAAACCCTAAACCATAAACACTAACCCCTAAAAAACAATCCATAAACCCTAAATCCTAATCCTTAAACCCTAAACTATGAAAACAAACTCTAAAGCTTAAAGCCTAAACCTAAACTAACACTAAACACGAAGCTAACCTTAAACCCTAAACCTAAACCATAAACCCTAAACCATCAAAACCCAAAACCCTAAAGCCTACACACTAAACCGTAAACCCAAAACCATAACCCTCAACCCTAAACCCTAAAACCCTAAACCCTCAAACCCTAAACCCTAAACCCTAAACTCTAAACCCTAAAAACCTAAAAACTTAAATCTAAACTAAATAAAACCTAATAATAAAATAAAAAAAGAAACCTAAACATAAATAAAATAAAAATAAAACAAAATAAAAACCTAAACGTAAAACTATATATAAAATAAAATAAAAATACAAATAAATTAAAATAAAATAAATAAAAACCTAACTAAAAAATAACATAAACCTAAGAATAAAAAACCTAAATAAAATAAAAAATAAATTTAAAATAAGAATAAAATAAACCTAAAATAAAATAAAATAAAAACTAAGTAAAAACCTAAACCTAAACAATAAACCTAAAAATAAATAATAAATAAAACCTAAACCCTAAACTAAAAAAAACCTTAAACCTAAAATAAATAAAATAAACAAAATAAAATAAACTTAAACATAAATTAAAATAAATAAAATCGAAACCTAATCCTAAAATAAACTAAACCTAAACCTAAACTAAACTAATTAAAATAAAATAAACTGAAAATAAATCTAAACCTAAACTAAAACATAAACTTAAAAATAAACCTAAAATAAAAACATAAAACCTAAACCTAAAAAATAAAATAAAACCTAAACCTAAACCTATAATTAAAAAATAAAACCTAAACCTAAAAAATAAAATAAATAAAAAAAACTAAAATATAAACCTAAACTTAAAAATAAACTAAAATAAAAAACCTAACTAAAATAAATAAACCTAAAATGAATAAACCTAAACTAAATAATAAAAAGTAAATCTAAATAAAAATAATAAATAAATAAAACTACATAAATAAAAAATAAAGTAAATAAACTAATAAACTAAAACCTAAATTAAAAAAAAAAACCCTAAACCCTAAAACTTAAACCCTAAACCCTAAACCCTAAAACTAACCTTAAACCTAAACCTAAAAATATAAAATAAACTCTAAACCATAAACATAAATAAACCCTAAATAAAAAAAACCTAAACCCTAAACCTAAACAAACCCTAAACCCTAAACTAAACTAACCTAATATAATAAATAAACCCTAAAACCTAAACTAACCCTAAACCCTAAAAACTAAACTAAACATCACCTAAAAAAAAACCATAAAGAAATATGATAAAATCTAAAACTAAACTAAAAACAAATGGTCATCCGCTAAAACTAAAAACCTAAATCTATGCCTAAAAAATAAATAATAAAATCAAAAAAAAAATGTTGAACCTAAACCTTAAAATAAAACCTAAACCTAAATCCTAAAATAAAATTTAAACCCTAAACCTAAACCTAAAATAAAATAAAAAAGCCTAAACCCTAAAAAAAAATAATAACCTAAAGCTAAATTAAATAAACCTAAAATAAAATAAATAAAACCTAAACCAAATAAAACAAATACCTAATACTATAAAAATCCTTCTGCCTAAACCTATAAACTCATCTAAAAGTATAAATCATTATATACATCTAAAAGTAACTCTACCTAAAACATAAAATAATGCATCTACCTACTTAAAACGCTATAAAAAAAAACTCCCTAATCTTAAACCCTAGCTACTAACTCCTAAATACCAACTATCTAAAGTAAACTAAACCTAAACCCTAAAACTTAGTCTTATCCTAAACATTCTACTATAAACCTTAAACCATCTTATAAACCCTAAGTTTAAAACTCTACAAAACCTAAACTCCACTAAACCATCTCAATAAACTAAAATCATAAAACAAAATCTAAACCACCTTCTTCATAAACCCAAACCATAAACCATGAATATTTTAAAACTACTCTACCAACATGTCCTAAACCCTCCAATATCCCTTCAAACATGTAAATAATTCATTCCAAAACCTACACTTACCTCCAAGCTACTAAGACAGACACTATAAATATAATACAAATAAATCTTAAAGCATAATTCATTCCACATCTAAACTTATAACATTATCCTTAAACTTTTATCTATAATCTCCACCATTTCTAGTTCATTTTACCTAATACCAAAGTTTAAAACCTAAACAAATCTTGGCCTTCTAAAAACCCATTTAGTTTCTTGATACATAAAATATTTACTTATGAACCATAATATCTATTAATTCCATTAAACCTAAAGTAATATTCCAAGATCTAACCTTAAAACCTATCCAAAATAACCCTAATTTAAATCCTAAAACATTTTCAAAAAAAACCTAATTAACCTAAAAACATGTAAACTAAAACCCTAAATTAAAACCTCCACATCCAAACCAAATAAAAATTAAAACCTAAACCAAAATAAAATAAATTAAAAACATAAACTAAAACCTAAACCTAAAAAGAAAAAAATAAAAAATAAAAATAAACTAAAATAAATTAAATAAAAACATAAACAAAACTAAAAATAATAAAAAACCTAAATAAAATAAAAACTAAACCTAAAATAAAAATTAAATAAACCTAAAATATAATAAAATAAAACTAAATAAAAATATAAACCTAAAAAATAAACATAAAAAAAACTAAAAAAAAACCTAAATCGTAAACTAAAAAAACCTAAACCTAAAAAAAAAAAATTAAATAAACCTAAACCTAAATTAAAATAAATAAAACTTAAGCATAAAATAAACCTAAACCTAAAGATCATAAACATAAACCTAAACCTAAACAAAATAAAATAAAATAAACTAAAAATAAACCTAAACCTAAACAAAAAAATAAAACTTAAAAAAAGCCTAAAACTTAAACCTAAAAAGATAAAATAAAAAACTAATACTAAACCTAAAAATAAAAAATAAAACCTAAACCTAAAAAATAAAATAAAAATAAAACTCAACTAAAAAATAAACTTAAACCTAAAAAATTAACTAAAATAAAAAAACCTAAACTAAAATAAATAAACCTAAAATAAATACACTAAACTAAATAAAAATAAAAAATGAACCTAAATAAAAATAAAAAATAAAATAAACTCAATTAAATAAAAAATATAGTAAATAAACTAAGTAAACCTAAACTTACCTATTTATTTAATTTTAAAGAAAAATACCCTAATCCCTAAATCTAAAATCCTATAACTAACCTTAAACCCTAAACCCTAAACCCAAAACCCTAAACCTTAAACCCTAAACCTTAAATCTTAAACCCTAAACCATAAACCATAAACCTTAAACCCAAACCCTAAATCCCTAAACCCTAATCCCTAGACCCTAAACTCTAAACCTTAAAACCTGCAACCCTAAACCCTAAACCCCAAACCTTGAACCCTAAACCCTAAATCCTAAACTAAAAAAAAAACCCTAAATCCTAAACTAACCCTAAACCCTAAACTTAAACTAACCTTAAACCCTAAGAATGGGCAAAACCTTGACGGCATGAACGTCACCATCAACTCTCAACCTAGATCTAGCTGTGAAGGCAGAGGGCTGCCACTATAGTCATGGTTTGGAATCTAGGGGCTAGTGGATTTAGAGGAGTGGTGGTGAGCAAGGTGGTTACAGGTGAGGAGTGAGGTTATAGTGTGGTGGTGGCCGGGAGAGATCGTGGATATGATGGCGATCTCGCCACTGAGAGGGGATTATTCTGATGGGAACGAGAGAAACTGAAGAACGACTGATCTAATCTACTGCTTATGGAACTGTGTCCTTGTAATAGAGACGGTTATACATATCTAGGGTTTTTGATTTTCTTTATGGGTGCCCATTTTTTATCTATGTCATGGCTTGTGTCTTAAAAAACATGGGGTGCTACTTGGTTGATGAATAAAAATGAAGAAATGTTGAATCTAAATTTATTCTCTATTAAAACAAAACATAAGGCTTAAACCCTAAACCCTAAACCCTAAAAACCCTAAATCATAAACACTAAACTATAAACCCTAAGCCCTAAACCCTAAACCCTAAACCCTAAACCCTAAATGGTAAACCCTAAAACCCTAAACCCTAAAACTCTAAACCCTAAACCCTAAACCCTAAAACCATAAACCTTAAACCCAAAAACTACAACCCTAAACCCTAAACCCTAAACACCAAACACTAAACCTTAAACTCTGAACCCTAAAATACACTAAACCCTAAACCCTAACCCTAAACCCTAAACCCTTGACCTTGAATAAAGTTGTCATTAGGAGTAGAACTAAACAATGACCTAGTCCTAACATGGTTATGGTAGCAAATAAAATTTCTTCAAGAGACTTTCCCATGACTATTAGAGATTTGAATACCCTAAACCCTAACCCTAAATCATATTATGACACCATATATTATATTATATTGTAGCATTCTATATTTGAGCATGTAGTAATGTGTTTTTGGATGTTTTAAGATGTTTTGAAATGTTTTAGTATAATATTGTATTGTGCCCTATAGTCTATATTAATAAAAATCATAAAAATATTGATTTAATAAATTAGATGTTGAAATTTGTTTAATTTAAAGTGGGAATAAGGTAAAGGTGTGCTACGCCACTTGTAGTCTAAAAGTAAGATTTTGTGTTCAAAATAAATATATGTTGTAGCGTAGTATAACATTATATACATTAATATATTATTCTATGCATTTTAAATACTTAGTATTTTACAATCATGCAGTCTAGCCAACACTAGCATTATTTATAAAAAAGTTGATTTAGACTTTAAAATGGTAGAATTTGGCCAAATTCATAATATGTAGAGCATGGCATCATAATATATTATTCCAATCTAAAATATATAGGTTTTTATTGTTTAGACTAATTTTAGGATTTTTTTATCTTAAGAAATCCCTTGTGATGTGATATGCAATATAATATAATATAATATGTTATGGCGTATTATAATATAGGATTCCATAACATAGTGTAACATCAAGCATTATAGCATACTATTGTGTATTACTACTTATTGTTTAGCATATTTTAGTTTGTTAGAGTATGATGTAGTAGAGTTTGTAATAGTATAATTCATAAAAATACTAATTTATAGGCTGAGTTGATGGGATTTGGCCAAATTTAAGGTAAGCTTTAGGGAACATCATTGGGGGTGTGCTATGGTGTGTCATTTAATCAAAAGAATAGAATTTTGCATCCAAAATAAATGTTCATATTTCAACCAAATTTTATAAATTTTTTTGCTTAAAGAAATTCATTTTAAGGTGTAATGTAAGATAATATATTATATGAAAGCATATTAAAATATAATGTACATAACAATATAACTTCACATATATATATGTGAATGTGGTGGTGTGTTACTAAATGTTATTGTACATTTTAGTATGTTTTACTTTTGTTATTGGGTCAAAACTCACAAAATGAAGGTTGAGATGGAAGTCAAAACTCACCAAAATTATGCTATTTTGTACCATTTCTCATAAAAAAATTATAATTTTACATCCAAGATGAACATTATTCATATTTGAGAAAATTTTGTTATTTGTTCCTTTTAGGTTATTCTAATGAGGTGTAATGTTAGACAATATATTATATTATAGCAAATTATAATGTAACATCATATATTATAATATAATGTAGTGTGTTAATTCACACTATAATATGTTTAGCATGATATTATATAATTAGTTTGAGCTTGCACCATCACAAATCATAAAATGTTAATTATAATGTTAAGATGATGTAATTTGAATGAATACATTGTTAGGGTTTTGGTTGAAGTATTAAAGGTGTGCATAAGAGAAGAAATAAGATTTGATGAGAATTCCATGTCAAGGACATGGAGGGAGATCCGCTAGGGGATCACACATGCATTGGACATGACATGTGAGGGGTCTACATCGAGGACATAGAAGAAGAAAATCTATTGGGGATAAGGTTTGAATTTGATTTGATTATATGATTTGTGGAAAGAAGATTTGCTAGGGACAAGAATCTATAATCCACCAGAGATTAAGATCGAATCGACTTTAATTTGTTTTCTTTTAATTAATGTGAAGGAATATCTATTAGAAATATGGGCTCGATTCCACTAGGGATTGAGTATATGAACCTTCCACTAGGGAAGCAGATTTAGGCTATCCACTAGGGATTGAGATTTGAGTTCAATTTCATAGATTTGTTTGGGGATGTATCTGCTGGGAATAAGAGTTTGGTTATTTCTTTGATTTAGACTCTACTAGGGGAGTTGGTTTAATTTGGCTCCACTAGGGAGGTTGGTTTTGAATTTAATTTGTTTGGACTTATTATATATGATTTGGGGCTCCACTAGGGAGAAGGTTGTGATTTAACTCCATTGGAAAAATTAGATTGGGTTTAATTTAATCTTAGTTAATGTATGGACCTTATCAGTGTGCGATCAACCCAGAATGGGTTATATCAGCCCTGACCTACCTCAGGTTTACAAATCCAAAGGGATAGTCTATCGGCTATCGGGTTAGAGCTAGCCAACCTAAGGGGTTGCCATTCGGTGTGCAACAGTTGTGCTAGGAAGAAGGCATAGCAGACTTACATCTTCTAAAGCAAGGAATAATCGTTGGGGTGACCTGTTGGATGGACAACAAATTGAAATTGACCTTGGGCGACTAATGAGTGAATGCCACTAGGGACTTATGTCAACTTAAAAATAGTGAGGATTAATTTTCTCTTAATTTCATGTGATTTGATATGGTTTATTTGGTTTAGTTTGATTTCAAATTAAGGGCATATCAGCTGGAGATGTCAGCTCGATCAAGTTTCATAGATTTAATTTATGGACCATGTATCAGACTTGTCATGTCTAAGATTTACAAATCCAAAGGGATAATCTATTGGCAGTGGGGTAGATTTAGCCAACCTAAGGGGTTTCCTTTGGTGCAAGTGCTAGGAGAAAGGCAGACTTACATCTTCTAAAGTAGGGAACAACTGGGGTGACTGGTAGCACAACAAATTGAACCTAACTTTGGGGCAACTAGTGAATGCCACTAGGGACTTAAATCAACTCAAGAGTAGTTGGATTCCTATGGAGTTTTCGACACTACCAAAGATAGGATGCGCTTGGGAAAAGGTACCTTTAAGGGTGTCCTCTTAATCCACAAGTTAATATATATTTTATTTATCTTTATGTGGACCCTATTGGTGTGCGAGGGACCCCACTGAAAAAGGGCTATTTTGACCTTAACCTATCTCAAATTTACTGGACCAAGGGAGAATCTGCACATCCATAAGATGGATTCTCCAACCATAGGGTTGGTTACTAGGAATGAGGAACTGTCCAATCCGATAGTAACCCAGGTAGTGTCTAAATGGGGTCACAAAGGACCTGATCAAATATAGTTCCCACAAGGGAGGTGCTGCTAGGGGAGTTATCATGAGCCCTAAAAAAAAAGCTTATAGGTGTATGGTGGCCAACTCAAGGAGAAAGTGTAGAAGACTTACACCTGCAATGAGTGGTGTATCCTAAGGTGTGAGAACCAACCAACCTAAGGTGTATTTGTCAGCATGAGTGGTGTATCCATCAACATAGTGAGAACTAACCAACCTAAGGTGCCCATCGGTGTGCAATGATCAATCTAGAAAGAAACCATGTAGGCTTACAAATTTCTAAGTGGAACTAATCATCAGGAAAGTCTATTGTCGGGATGGGGATGCTCGACCTAGAGACTACTAAGTGGGGAGCCCAAGAAGGACCCGAGACTGAGCAATCAGGGGAAGGAGCTGCTAAGGGACTTATCCTAAACCTCAAAAATGCTCAACCCAGTCAGTGCATGAAGGCTAATCTAAGAAGAAAGCGTAGCAGACTCACATCCTCTTAAATGAAGCCAACATGAGGTAGCTTACTGGCCACGTAGTATGGCCTACCAAACTAACAAGGTACTAGTCAGTGTGTTGTGGCCAAGTAAGGAAGGAAAGCAAAGCAAACTTACATCCTCTAAAGCAAGAAGACCACTAGCGTGACACACTAGCAAGGTAGCACATTAGCCTGACCTTGAGAATCTATTGAGTGAGTGTCACTGGGGGCATAATCTCAACTCAGAGTAGCCTGAGACATAATATATGTGTTTGTTTTAAATGTTTGTGTGTAGTTTGTGTTTGTGTTATGTCGATGAAAGATAAGATGCAACTCAGGTTCCTTACACCTACCCTAAACACATCATGGTAGATTTGCAAACAAGAATACTTTCAACATGAAAGAGATTGAATTTGAAATAGAATTTCCATTGATTATAATTATTTTCAAACATGATTTATAATATTCTTTTAAGTAGAGCCAATTGATTGGAAGCATTGGACACTCTCCCTTATGATTAATAAGCTGATAAGATCCTCCTTGGTAGGCCTTCTTTATGGTAATAGGGCCTTCCCAAGTGGGTTAAAACTTGCCTCCCATCTTACGATGCAACAATTGATTTCCTTAGACAAAAAAATAAACCCTCTACTTGAAAATCTCTAAGACTAACCAACTTGTTGTGAGCCTGAATCATTTTAGCTTTCTACAACTCTAGGTTTTGGCATGCTCGTAGGCATCTCTCCTCCAAACCTTCAAGCTCTTCTGACCACAACTTGGCATTCTGTTCTGTTGTTATCTTGCTACCACAGCTATCCTTAGTGATGGGAGTTGGACTTCTAATGGTAAAACAACTTCAGACCCATACACTAAAGTGAAACGGGGTAGGCTGAGTTGGAGTTCAATATGTGGTGCGGTAGGCCCACAAGGGTTCAACAAACTACTCATGCCACTTTCGCTTGTTATTGTTGAGTGTCTTCTTTAGTATTTGGATGAGAGTTTTATTGAAGGCTTATGCTAAGATGTTTGCCCTTAGGTAGTTGATGGTAGAATATCTCCAATCTATGTTGTGTCTCTAAGAAAAGTTGTAGATCTCGTTTAATGCGGTACCATTATCAAATATAATTCATTGAGGCCAAACCTATATAGATGGTTCCTAAAAATTGGAGCACATGCTATGTTCTACCTCTATGAAGTGCCTTAGCTTTGGAAAAGTAGTCGATACTGATGAGGATGAACCCCACTCAAATGGCCATGAGGCCAATGAGGATGCAAAATGTTGGGTGGTTGGTGTAGGACCACACCGTGTATTTGGCATTGGTGGCATCGCTTAGCCATATCCATGCAATCTTTGATCATCGATGACCGGTAGTATCATAGACTCTTGATCTTGGGTTTCATCTTCAGATTGGATTGGTTGGCTCCACATAATCCTAAGTGTACCTCAGTCATGACCTTATGGGCTTTGTGCTTGTCTAAATAATGTAACCACATATGATCGAAAGTTTGTCAATACATGACACCATCCACAAGAGCGTAAGAAAGTGGCTCTGCTTCATCTGATGGGCTTGTGACTTCTCTTGAGGTAGTTTCCTTTATTTAGGTAATCCATGAATGGTTACCTCTAATCTAACTCCTCATCCTTCTTGGCAATGACAACCTCCCCTTCAAGAGAGTACTTTTTGATTAGTTCAATATCAATAAGGGACAAGACTTATCTATTTTGAACCTTTATTGATATGGACTCATCCTCTGGACATGTCAACTCCTTGGCAAGGTTGGGTAAAGCATATGCTATGGCATTCTCTCCTCGAGGAATCTTATAAATTATAACCTCTAAAATTTGGCCCAACAAGTCCATGGTGTACTTGTGGTAGTGATGGAGCTTGGGCTTTATAAACTTATAGGACCCAACAATTTGGTTGATAACTAGTTGAGAATCCCCAAAGATGTTAATGTTCGGATGCTTAGAGTAATGACTAACTCTAGATCGATGTCAGCGATATTTGACTTCGTTGTTAGTGCAAGGATTGGATAGATGATATGAGAATCTCATCACATCACAGTCAGGAGTTAAGAGAACTATTCCTACCCCTGCCTTTCTTAGAATAGTAGATTGTGGTTCTTCTCCTCTTTGAGAAGAAACCACACCATCAACGTACATCTCCCAGCAGTGAATGCTATTATCCCCTAAGTTCATGATTTATTCATCGGGGAGATCATCACTAAGCGTAGAGTCAAGGAAGTGGGTGTGTTGTTAAGAAATTTGCTAGCACTTATCCTTTCACCTGAGGGTAAGAAGGTAATGTCAAACTATGAGAGGATCATGGACCATTGTGCCAACCATCCGGATAGCATCAACCGTGTCATGAGATATTATAATGGATTGATCTTAGAGATTAAGTTCAATTTATAAAGAAGCATGTAGTGTTGTAGCTTTTGGGATACAAAGATTAAAGCTAGACAACGCTTCTAAAAGGGTGGATAATTAGCCTCAGGAGGGATTAGATGATGATTGAGGTAGTAGAGTGCATTTTCCTTCCTTTTATCTTTGGCTTGGGCCAACAAAGCACCAAGGGTGTCATCTAATGTAGTAGTGTAAAGTATGAGCAGCTTGCCCTGCATAGGGGCTGTTAGAACCAGTGGCATCATCAGGAAATGGTTGATGCCTTTGAAGGCATGCTCACACTTATGATCCCACTTGAACTTGGCATCCTTTTTGACAAGTGTAGAGAATGGCTGACATCTTCTCAATAAGTTGGATATAAAGCATCTTAGATGCACCAACCGCCCTTAGAATGATCTGAGTTTAGTTAAACTTTTAGGGGGTGGCATTTCTAATATCACCTTGATCTTCTCCGGATCAATTTTGATTCTCACAAAAAACCAGGAATTTTCACGAAGCTACTATGCACACTTCAAGGGTTCATTTTGAGGTTAAATTGTCTTAATAGTTAAAACTACTCTCATGTGAAAAATAATCTTCCTTTTCTCTACTTTTGACCAATATCATCGACATATCACTCACTTGATGATGAATGAGTTCATCAAAGATTTGAGTCATAGCCCGGTATGTAGCACCAATATTTTTAAAGATAAAAGGCTTATAGTAATAGATTCATTGGGGTTCTAAAAGTAGTGTTTCTTGCATCTTCAAGGCCATCTTTATTTGGTTATATCTAGATGAGCCATCCATGAAAGAGAAGACTATAGTGGAAATTCATCTTTGAACATGCCTTATTTAAATCCCTAAAATCAACCCAAATGTGAATTTGGCCATTCTTTTTCATAATTGGGATGATGCTAACTAGGTAGGGTATTTTTCTTCCTAGATAAAGCCGGCCGATCAATCTTTTGACTTCAAAATGAATTATTGCTCTATGTCTAATGCTATGAGCTTGCTTGATAGGGTTAGCGATTCTATTACTAGTTTATGGGTCATGTATAGCCAATCCGCATCTCTACATAACTCCATGCGGCATCCCTCATCAATAACTAAGTCATTGGTTTCAATTTTAATCAACAAAGAAATGTATGCATGAATCTTCTTCAATTTCTAAGTTTATTTCCTTGAGCTCATCGATGGTTGACTTGAACTCTTCTTTGAACTTTGGTGGTGCATTTTTGACTTCAAAATCATCTGGATCATCTGAAGTTTCTAAGCATAGCTACTCATATGAGTTAATGTGATTTGAAAAAAAACCTATCAGATTCCAAATGATTGGTAATGACTAAGCAGTAATCGTCATCATCGACTGGACCCACTGTATTGAATCCTAGTCCCGATCTTGATTCAGAGCTTTTGCATTTGTTCCTCCATATTCTTTTAAAGTAGTCTGACTAGTGTTTTGACCAGGTATGTGGGATTAACCCTTTCTTTGCTAAATTATGAACACAAGGCAAGTACCAATCAAAAGGTAATTCTATTAAATCTTTATATGAATTATCCTAAAGTTCTACATCAACTTTTTGACCTGAGGATGATGCTCCTAGAAAGAACCTCTAACTCTTCACACCTATGGATAACTTAGGGGCTTCTTTCTACCAAACCCTCGCATTTTGAGAGGAATGTGGGTTAGAGCTAAGGTTTCCAATTGGTGCCTAACAATTACACATATAGACTTGGATACACTTATGCTTTGCTTTGGAACATGATCTTTATCACTATCTCAAGTGTTACCTCCAAGGGAATCTACTACGAGAAGTCGGTGTGCTACCATATAAGACTCATCCTGAACTAGATTCTAAGTCTATATGGATAGCAAGTGTACTCTTAGTTGGGACATATCTTCTATTGGGTGGTCAATAAGAAGGTTTTCCACCAGATTGCCTTTGAATCTCTTCCTCACTGGAGGTACTTGTCCTATCCAAATGTTTGAATGGAGTAATGAACTTTGGGTAGAATCTAATATCAGGCTCCACTTCATCCTCCAAGTCTATTTCGGCTCCCTTTTATTTTCTTTTTCATTTTATCTTTTCTTTTATTTTCTTTTTCTCTTTCTTTTTCTTTTTATTTTTCTTTTTCTTTTATTTTTAAACTTTGGCCAAGTTCGTAAGAATAAACTTGTTGATTTTGAGGGAGGTAGTAAGCTGCATCCTCATATATGCTGACCTCATGAACTTGAATGGCTTGAGATCTCCTTTGACACAGTAGATGATCCCTCCTCTCATATACTTCATACATTGATGTAGACATGATGAAACAATGTTGTTCTCATGTATCCATGGTCTCCCAACCAAAACATTGAAATATGTATGCAAGTCTATAATGTGAAACTTGGCTTTGGTCTTCCAATCATCTATCTCCAAGGGCAACACTATGGAGTCTAAGGCCTGTTGACCTCACTTTTGGAGTACAGATTCAATCTTCCCATCTTAGACTTAGGAGTCTTCTTAACACTAAGACTTTCTTAGTCATAAGACACTTCTAACAATTTGGTAAACACTTAACATAAGCCTAAAGACTTAGAAGGGTTAACCATATGATTATGTTATGAATTATGGATTAGGATAATTCATCTACCGTACAACCCAAATCCAATCCATATTCACCTTCTCAAACCAAACCTCAAATTCAATTCAAACATCAAATTCAAATCCAAACCCAAATTCCAATAATAAATGATTGAAGCCTATGATCAAATCCAAACTTTAAACCCTTCCTAAGCTAGAGGACCTATCCCATGGGCTTAGCCAAATCTTTATCCAAATCATTCCAAAATCAATTGATTTTTTTATAATCAATTTATATCTTCAATCATCTTCTAAAATATAAATTAAATCTACATTCAAATGATCAAAACTAAATCAAACTAAATCAAATTAAATCAAAACCCTTCCTAAGCCATATGACCTATCCCATGGACTTAGCCAAATCTTAATCCAAATCAAGTCATACACAATTGATTTTCTCATTAATCAATCATATTTTCAATCATCTTCACAAATTTAAATGAAATATATATTTAAATCATCAAAACTAAAGTAAAGTAGAGATCTTTCCCCTACTTTAGATGAAAAAGTAAAGTAGCATTTATATTAAGCTGAGTTCATTAAGTTCTCAATGGAGGCAAGCCTCTATAGTTAATTACATCCTAAGGGATGTGAATCCCTTAAGAATACTCTTGATTAAAGTAGCAATTAAAGTCTCCAAAGATTTCAAGGCTAGACTATTATAGGATTAGTAGTATTGGAAAATCAAGTGGGAAAAATCAAGGAAAAGACTTATTATCAAAGCCAAAGGAAACAAGTAGGGAATGCTCTTGATACTAGGAAACCTAGAGAGAATTTCAACCTATCCTATAATTGGGCTTTATAATTTTGAAATGGAAGAGAAGATCAATTTTGTTAAAGTTGACATTTCATTAGAAAGCTAGGACTTGTAATCCAATAATACAAGATTGTGGAGATGCCTAAGATGTGAGGATTTATGCTTGTAGCCCAAAAGAAACATCCACCTTGGATCCTAAATTTAGGGAGATTTAGCATAAACCAAAGTGCAACCTAAATCTAAGTGAAAATGGGCATATGGTTTAACTCCATAAGAGAGGATAAACTGCCTGACTACTGGACTTATGATCATCTGGAGTGGCAGCTAGCCAAAACTGCCTACGCTTTAAATCCATGAAGTTTGATCATATGATTTGTAAGATTAGTTAGGCTGTTGTTCAATTAAAAAGAAACTAAAGCCCTTAAATCCACTCCTTAAAAGACTAGAGCATGAGTGGTATGAGCATATGACTTAGTCTAGTGCAAAATTTTTACAAATTTTATTTATTTTGACACTTCATTTTGACAAAGGCTTTGGGTTTTTGATGTCTACATGCATGATGAAATAAGGTTGTTGGCTAAATGAGCAAAAAAGGGGTGTTTTCCAACACAAAGGATGCCCTCACAGTTCAAGCATTCTCCTATCGTGCAAGGATGGAAATTCCTTATTTTCAAGAGTGAAATAATATGATGTGCATGTTGTTGGACATTCATTCGCTAAGGGGTTGCTAAATCTATTAATTATCTTGATTTATGTCCTAGGCTTTATGTAAGGTTATGTATTGTTTAAAACTTTAATTAAGAGTTGTAGTTGGGTAGAAAGGCTAATTTTTTTCTAAGAGCATAATAACATTCAAGGCCACACATTCAAACATCAAACATATAAAGAAACTAAGAAAAGTATACCATCTTATTTGCGCACTTTAAACACAACATCAAATAATTTTTATTGGTAATGCAAAAGAATAACAGGCCAGTGCGATCCGGTGCCGCCATACAACCTGAAAAGAAAAATGGGCAGCTAAGCTTTACCCTTATACAGCTAGTACATAAAAGAATAATTTGCAATTTATAAATGATAAATGCTATGGGAGTTCTTCAAGTGTTCATCTCTTCATATATCTTCCTCCTTCTTTGATTTGGTTTGCTCCACTTCAAAGGCATCACATGGCTTCCTAAGATAAAGCCTTCTAGCTAATGCTCATCCTTATCCCCAATAGCACTAATCTTAATTTCTAATGCAAAATTTATATTAAAAAAGAAAAGTAAATCTAACTACACCTGAGACAAGTGTTAGCTAAAACACATACAACCCAAGAAGTTATATTTATAATTTGGACTCGACACCACACATGGGTAACCAAGCCCATCTATCCTAACTTGGATTATGCTTAGGGGATTAAGCAACCTGCAAAGAGAGTATTTATATTTATTTTAAGTGGTCCCTTAAACACAATCCCTTACATAAAATATGATTAGGCTAATCACAACCTACCATCTAGTCTATGAAACATACACTCTAACATTCAATCTAAAATAATACATCACAAAATAAAATATACATCACACCATGCACCATCCGACAAAAAAATAGAAGTGGTGACTTAATCTAATGTGTGTATTAAGGCTTGTGTGGTATGTCCCTAGGCTTTAGAGTTAAGATTTTCTAAGTGTAGAAAGATTCAACTTAAAGGGTGATTTCACTTCAAGTTCTTTAATTGATTTGCAAGTTTTAATTTGTGTTTTCTTTTGTTTCATATGACCTACACTTTGAAACTAAGTGTTGAAAAGAAAAGAAAATACGTTGGCCTTTTCATCCCTACCTTAAACCACATTCTAAAGCATGTTAATTTGATTTAGTTCTATTTGGTGAATGGCTTATTACACCTTTTAGATTAATCCTAACTTTAGGTTCTTTTTAAATAATTCTATTCAATGTGAAAGGCTTCTTCAGATTAATCTAATTGAAATACTATCACATGACACATGCTAAATCATTTCTTTCAATCACATGTAACATGCATATGATTAAGTCTTATGTTTATCTACACATACAACATCTTTTAGCACATTTAAATGATGGATGTGAGTATGTACATTTGAAGCTTTATATTTCCCATATGATTGAATTATTTTATCATATTAATTTAAGGCTCTGTCTAAATTCTTATGCAAAAATACATAGAGATGAAATTAGATAGGTACGTGTGATTGTTAACCAAGGAAGTGAGGTAATTAAATGACCTCCTTGGGTCTAGCTAAAGTGTCATATTCCCGGGATGTCCAGACTATATACCATTACATTCAAACCATATGTAAATTTACATGCATGAACATAAGAAAGAGAGCTCCAAATCAGATGATCAATTAATTCAATCACTTGAACAATTGCAAATGCATGTATTTTTAATAAAAAGGAAGGATTACCATTCTCTAATTAAATACACATAAGTATGTATAAAAGACATAAGCAAGTACATTCCTTTGTTAAACTTGAGAAGTGAGGTAATCAAATGACCTCCTTAGGTTAGCTAAAGCCTCATATTCCTAGGATGTCTAGAATATATACCACTTTTCTTAGATACATACACATGTATTCATAATTTGGAGAATTAAAATCATGCAAAAAATGATATTTAATTTGATTGAATCATTTATGTATATGAATTAAAGCCTCATTCAATTCTAGTATTGAAATACATAAGAATGAAATCAAATGGAGTACATGCCATTATTAAATGAGAAGTGAGGTAATCAAATGACCTCCTTGTAAGCAAACAATACATAAATCAATACATTTTTGGGATGTCCAGACTATATACCCATTAACATTCTCACTTACATAAATCAATACATGAATAAAAGGAAAGGAGCTTCACTTCATACATTTAAGCTATAATCAAATGCATCCCTACGTATTTATAACAAGCATTCATAACATATGTAACCATTCATTTATAAACTTTGGAAAATACATTTGGATTTAATAGTGATAATACATATTATAAATCAAATCAACACATGCAAGCTTAATATAAGGAAAACCATTTGACTTAATTAATTTTGAAAAAAGATAAATGTATGATTTCAAATGACATACAACATTTAACATGATTGGAAAGGAATGAATGAGCATAAACATGTGATTTCATTCAATTAAATTACTTTTTAAGGACAATCAAATCAAATAAAAGCATTTGAAGGAAACCAAGGCTTTTTTAATTATACTTTCAATTTCATATTTGATTTGGTTCGAAGAAATGAGGGAATGTTTACTGATCCTAACCCATTCCCATGTTTTTGATTTAATTTCATTTAATGAAAAGTAGTTAAGTTGATTTTATGGGTTAATTATGTTATACCATGCATTAAATTGATTAATTAATTAACCCTTACCTATGTTTCCTTAATTTAATTAACCAAGTAATTATAATCCAACATGATATGTACATACATTGGAAATTAAATTGCCAATGAACCAAAAAAATGAAAGAGGACTAACACAATTGGCTCATAATTAATGATTAATTAAACTACGAAATTTAATTAAGTACTTTCATGGTTTTTCTACACATGTGGGTTAACCATAATTTCCTTAAATGTTTTTAGGATATTGAGCACCTAAAGATCTATCGATGAATTGATTAATTAAGATTCCATGTGATCATAGTTTCAAATTGATTAATTAAGCAATTTAATTAATGAATTAAACCATCAATTAATCCCAAATTAATTAATTTCCATTCAAGTGAAATAGACTTAGGGAAAAGATTGGGAAAGATGTCCCAATCTCATTCCCATGCCCATTCACTATTTCACAATGATTAGCAAGCTTAAATAATGATTTTCTTCTGTTTAGAATATTAGTTAATTAATTATTAAAAAAAAGTAATTAAGGTTGAAGATAACCAATTTCTCTAATTAACCAAGCAATAAATCCCAAGAAAATTATGGGAGGTGAGATCATCCCATTAATCAACCTCAAGCTCAAAATTAATTGGGATCAATTTTAATTAAATCTCTTAAAATACCTTCAAAATAAATATATACTTGCATTTTTATGATTTGTCTATGATTTGTTATAAATTTCCAAATTTCAGCTGATTTAAATGATTTTCCATGATTTTTATAAAGTCCATTAATTTATTTTAACTATTTGAACTTCAAAATGCTATATCTCCCAATTTAGAAATCCTTTTGACTTGAAATTTTTATGGTAGGTAGATTTTAAGCTCATTTTATCTCTAGAATTTCAAATCAATCTGATGTGTCTTTTAGTTTAATTAATGAAATTTGATTTTCTCCTTTAAATTAAGAGATGCTTTTAAATTTGGTTGGCTCTTGGATTCACTTTAGTAAATATCCACCAATGACCACCACTTTTTTTAGAATACTTAATTTTATTTTTAAGTGAATTTTTTGGTTTGTTTGAGTTTAAGAGTGAAATGAGTATGTAAAATTTTTTACTATATTTTTGTCCTTGCAATGGCCAAAGCACTTCATTCATGGTGATTCTTGGCTGAAGTGGTGTCCTTTGCTTGGGGTGGTTGGATTTTCCTTAGGTAGCTTAATTTGGTTTACTAAGGCATGGGAGGTAAAATGAAAACACGTGTCCTAAAAGAGAGGTGGAGGTCCTTCATAAATGTTCCAATGGAGGTGAGGTGATTTCACTTCTTATTTGAAACCATCTCTTAGGTCAGGTTGATAGTTCTTGGAGCCTAGGTGGACCAATGGATGAGTGTCAAGTGGCCAAAAGAGAATGACCATTTACATGGGTGTTTTGTCTTATGTGATACCTTAGCCCAAGGGTAGAATTCTTCATTTGATATTTAATTTGGTGAACCAGATTTGAAATGAGTCAGTTGTTTGGACCAAATTTTTATGATTTAGAGTTCATTTGGTTATTTGGCTTAATTTGACCTAAAATCAAATGGGTTAGGTTGACCAATTTGTCATGTTAAACCAAATTAGGTCAGTTCATATGACTATTTGGAGAGTATTGTATGCTTTGGTGATTTAATTTGAATTAACTTGGGTTTAGTCTACTTTGACCTTTTATGTCAATTTGGGTTCTAGGGTCAAAAGAAACTATCTTTGTTTTGGCTCAATTGAAGGTCAATTCATATTTAAATATTGATTTTGGATTTGAATCATTGGTTTCAATGGATTTGGCTTAAGTTACCAATTTGGCTAGTTGGGTTCTTATAGGAGGGTTGACTTGGTCAATAGGTTAGGTTGACTTGGTTTGACCCAATTTAAAATTAATTGATCATTATCATGATCAACCAAATCTGACATTAAGTTTGGATTGGCTTAATTTTTGATTTGTATTGGATTTTCATTCATGTAGGTTAAATTGGCCATTTTGGGTCTAGTGAATCAATTAGATTTGGTTGACTTTGGTTGAGTTTGATTTGGTTGATTTAATTTGATATGATATATAAACTCAGGTCAATGGTTTAGTTCAAATGAGTTTTGATTCATTTGAATATTTCAAGATCAAATAGGAAGTTGGGTTTGACTTGGTTGTTTTAGTTTGGAATTCATTTATATTTGGATAGATTGAAGAATGATTGATTCAAGAAAAATCCATTAATTTTGGCTTTGAATGGTTTAGATTCAAGAAATATAAAGGTTTAAAATTAGGTTTTGATTTGATTTTATTTGGTTTTGGCTATTTAAATTTATATTTCATTTATATTTGAGAAGATAATTGAAGGTATGATTGATTTATAAAATCAATTGAGTTTGGATTGAATTTAGAAATTTGGCTAAGTTCATGAAGGTTGATTAAAGGGCTTGAAGGATTTCAAGTTTGGATTTGTTCTTGGGTTTTCAATCATTTGAATTGAATTTGGACTTGGATTTGGATTTGAAATTGAGTTTGAGGTTTGGTAGGAAATTTGGTTTTGAATTCAATTTAAGAAGGTGTACATGGATTGGGTTTTAGGCTATAGGGTGGTGATTTTCTAAGTCCCAAGGTATGGTAATCCTATAATTATCTTAAGTCTCTAGGCTTGGGTTAAATGTTCACCTACTCAAGTGTCTTATGACTAAGGAAATCTTAGTGTGAGGTTCCTAGGTCAAGAAGAGGAGGTTGAGAACTAACTTTAAAGTGAGGTCAAATAAAGGACCTCCAATAGGTGTGGTGTAACTAACAAGACACACCACATATTATCATTGACCAAGAGGATCAACAATGTCCAAAGACTACAAACACTAACAAAATGATCTATACCTAAACACGAAGGTAAGAATCGATCTTAGTGCAAAGCAACTCATTTTATGCCAAGGGCATAAGAGAGCCAGATGGAATCTATGGGGGATTGAGTATGTGAACCTTCCACTAGGGAAGCAGGTTCAAACTATCTGCTGGGGATATGGATTTGAGTTTGATTGTGAATATGATTTGTTTGGGTATATATCCACCGGGGATAAGAATCTATTGCTAGAAATTGGGAATGTGAGCCTTCCATTGGGGAAGCAGGTTCAAGCTATCCGCTGGGGATAGGAGTTTGATGGTATTTCTTATGGTTCCACTAGGGAGATTAATTTGATTTGCACCTCGTTAAGAAGAAGTTTAGTTTGTTCAAAATGTTTTAATTTGACTCTATTAGGAAGGTTGGTTTTGAATTTAGTTTATTATGGACCATGTCAATATGTGATGGACCCACTTAGAAGGGGCTATGTCAGCCTTGACCTATCTCAAATTTACAAATCAAAGGGATAGTCTACCACAGGTAGGACTATCGACCTAAAGGGTTGCCTATTGGTGTGCAGCATTAGGAAGAAAGCATAGTAGACTTACATCTTCCAAAGTAGGGATCAACCACTGGGATATCTTTGGATCCCAAATGACTGGGGCGACCTTCTTGAATGAATGTTGCTAGGGGACTTATGTCAACTCAAAAGTAGTTAAGATTAATTTCATTAATTTCATTGATTTGTTTTAATTTGATTTGGTTTGTTTTCATTTGTTTTAATTTGATTTGGTTTATTTTCATTTGTTTTAATTTCATTTGATGGATCTGTCAGTGTGATGGAACCGAGAAGGGGCTATGTCGGCCTTGGCCTATCTCAGATTTTGATCCAAAGGGGTAGTTTATTGGTCGAAGGGTAGGACTATCCAACCTAAGGGGTGCCTTTCGGTGTGCAACAGCTTTGCTAGACAAAGCATGGCGGACTTACATCTTTAAAGCAAGGAACAACTGCTGGGGTGACCCATTGGATGCGTGACAAATCAAACTCGACCTAGGGCCACCCATCAGTGTGCAACATCCATGCTGGAAAGAATGTGTAGTGGACTTACATCTTCCAAAGCCGGGTGCAGGGTAACACTTTGGTGGCATAATAGATTGAATCACGACTAGGGACTATTTGAGAGTGCCATGGAGAACTTATCTCAACTCATGAGTAGTCGCTATTCCTATAGGGAGTTTTTGACACGCCTAAGATGATAGGATGCTTGGGAAAGGTCTTGTTAATTTATAATCCACAAGCATATATATATATATATATATATATATATATATATATATATATATATATAATGTTTGTTTATTTGTTTGTTTATTATTATGGACCCTGTTGGTGTGCAAGGGACCACACTAAGAAGGGACTATGTCAGCCTAGACCTATCTTAGATTTATTGGACCAAGGGAGAATCTATGCATAAAAATCTCCAACCAGGGGGGTTACTAGGAAAGGGGGATTGTCCAATTCTGTAGTAACCCAGATAGTGTCTAAATGAGGTCACAAAGAATGTGATCCAAAAAGAGTACCCACAGGGGAGGTAGCACTAGGGGCATTATCCTGGACCCTATAAATAAGAAATCATGTAGGTGTATGGTGGCCAACTCAAAGAGAAAGCATAGCAGACTTACATCTACCATGAGTAGTGTATCCACCGGGTGGGTCACTGTCAGCATAGCGAACACCAACCAATCTAAGGTTCTCGGCGGTGTATGACAATCAGTGTAGGAAGAAGTCATATAGACTTATATCTCCCTAAAGTGAAACTATTTGTTAGGATAGTCATCATTATCGATAGGTGCTATCTAGGGCCTCGGTGTACAACGGTTGTACTTAAGAAGAAAGCATAGCAAACTTACATCTTCTGAAGCAAGGAACAACCACTGGGTGACCCATTATTGGCACAATAAGTTGAACCCAACCTAAGGGTGACTACTAGTAGGAGTCACAAAGAAGGACTGACAGACTTGAAGTAGTCAAGAAGAAAGGTGCCGCTGGGGGCCTTACCCTAATCTATTACTTGACCAAGTTAATTCATGATAGCTAGTCCAAGAAGAAAGCATATAGTATACTTTTATCCTCTTGAATGAAGCCAACATGAAGGTAGCTTGCTAACCCTGTCGTAAGGCCTACCATGTTAACAAAGCACTCATCGGTGTGCAATGGCCAAGTCAGGGAGGAAAGCATAGTAGACTTACATTCTCCTAAACAATGGACCACTAGGGTGACGCACTAGCGAGGTAGCACGTCAACCCAACCTAGAGCATCTAATGAGTGAGTGCTGTAGGGAGCACTATCCTACATCAAAGTAGCCCGAGACAAAAGATGTGTATGTGTTTTTGTCAGATATACTCAACCAAGTCAGTTCATGATGGCTACTTTAAGAAGAAGGTGTAGCAGACTTACATCTTCTTAAATGGAGCCAAGGTGAGGGTAGCTTACCAACCGTGTAGTAAGGCCTACCATGCTAACAAGGCGCTCATTAGTGTGTAGCAGTTAAGTCAAGAAGGAAAGCATAGAAGACTTACATCCTCCTAAACAAGGGACCACTGGGGTGATTCACTAGTAGGGTAACACGTCAGCCCGACCTAGAGCAACTAATAAGTAAGGGCCGCAAGGGGCGTTATCCCACATCAAAGTAGCCTGAGATAAAAGATGTGCATTTGTTCATGTGATTGTGTGTAGTTTGTGTTTGTGTTGTAATGATGAAGGATAGGATGCCGCTTGGGTTCCTTACACCTACCCTAAACACTTCTAAGAGTAGATGAAATGGTGTTAGAGGGGCAATGTGACTCCACTAAGAAAGGATTTCACTCGTTCTCTTACACCTAACTTAGTTATACTAAAATAAGATGCCTCTTGGGTTCTCTTATCCTCATGCTTGGAGAATGGGTGTAGTTTGTGTTTGTGTTGATGAAGGATAGGATCTTTGCTTGGGTTATCTTACACCTATCCTAAACATCATGGTAGATTCACAAATAAGCAAATAATGCTTCCAATGAAGAAGGGATTTGATGAATGGAAAGATAGGATTTTTTGATGATAATTATTTTTAAATATTATTTTAAGGATGGTATTTCTTTAAATAGAGCCGTTGATTGGAAGCATCGCTCCCTATCATAGTGGTTTAAACTACTTTCCATCCTTGAAGCACCAAGGTAGGCCTTTCAACTATCAAAATTAGAATCTTGATTGAAAAAGTTTTGAGATAGACTAACTTTGAAGGGGTTTAAATCATCTATATTCAACGTTAATTGAAATCTTTCTCTTGTAAAATGTTGGAGTGCATCTCTATTGTCACTTTAATCTCATTTAGATCAATCCTTGTTATCCCATGATGCTTTACTACAAGCCTTAGAAACTCCCTAAAGTCATCATAATTGTATACTTTGGGGATTCAACTTCAAGTTGTAGTGTCAATCGAAGACAACTACTCGGATCGTAAAGATGGTCTTCCTTTTCTTTAACCCGGTGACAAGAGAAAGACATTTTATGATTTTATGATTTGTTATAATTTTCCAAAGTTTCAGCTGATTTAAATGATTTTCCATGATTTTTATAAATTCCATTAATTTATTTTAACTATTTGAACTTGAATGTAATATCTCCCAATCCGAAATCCTTTTAACTTGAAATTTGTATGGTAGGAAGATTTTAAGCTCACTTTTAATATCTGAAAAATTTCAAATCAATCTGATGTGTCTTTCTAGTTTAATTAATGAAATTTGATTTTTCCTAAAACTTAAATTAAGCTCAAAATATTTAGTGAAATTTGGGGCTTTTGGATTCATTGGATTCATCTCGAAAAAACAAATTCATCGAGCCATTATTTGCAATTTTTAGTCAAGAATTTTATTTTTTATGATTTTTTGATGTTTCAAGTGTTTTTAATTAATTTTTAAAAAGCAAAAATCCCTAATATCTTACTTAACCCGTAAGGCCATGCGACATTGGAGGACATGCGATGCGTGCATCATGTAATGGCAGGTGCAGTGCCACATCAGTATATGAGCGAGAATATGTACAAGGACATGCAAATCGGATCTAGCCGTCTGATCATGGATCAGATGATCCAAATCAATACGCGTGATCCAAGTGATCTGAACCACGTGATCCACTGATTAGAGCCATGTGATTTGTATGATCTAAGCCATTTACCTCCTTGAAAGAGAGTTAGATGCCTAAAGGCAATTCAGTGGAAGAGGTAGAAGGAACATTGTTCTGAGCAAGATTTTTGTGATTCTTTTGAAACATTGAATGAAAACTTCATTTTAAGCTTGATTTCGTAGCGATCTTCGCTAGAAATCACTCAAAATGTGTGGGGATGATGTAAAAAAAAGCAAGGGTAATCTAAAAGAAATTCCTAAAATCAAGCAAAAACTATCACAAAATAACCAAAGGCTATGGTTCTTGAAAATTATCTCACGAGAATAATTTTTTGGTGGGATGATCCAAAGCTCTTAAGTGCAAGAAGAAGCTTCAAAATGGGTTCAGGCTCTTGCTTCACTTCAGAATAATGTATCCACCAATGGCCACTTCTTCCTCATCAAAATCCACTTGATTTTGATGGCTTTTGCACAAAAACTAAGTGTGAATAGTTGTTGGTTGATTTGGAAGCTCTAAGAGAGTGAAATGAGTGTGTGCGAAAGAGTTTTTGCCTCTCATTTTCTATCTCTTTGCAATGGCCAAAAATCACCTCATTCATGGTGATTTTTGGCTCCAAATGTCCTTGGCTTGGGGTGGTTAGGATTCTTCTTAGGTGGCTTAATTTGGTTGGCCAAGGCATGGGAGGTGGTTATTATGAAGGACAATGTCTAGCAATGGGAAGTGGAGGTCCTTCATGCCAAGTGTTCCAATGGGGAGGGAGGTGATTTCACCTCCCCATTAGTCATACCAACTACCTCTTGGGTTAGGTTGGACTGTCCTTGGAGCCTAGGTGGAATAATTGATGAGTGTCAAGTGGCCAAGGAAGAGAAAAGACCATTTACATAGGTTTTTTTGTCTTATGTAATACCCTTAGCCCAAGGGTAGAGTGGTCATTTGGCAAATTAGTTTTTAGTAGATTTGAACCAAATTTCATGTCATTTGGAGTTCATTTGGTAAGGTTTGGCACAATTTGACCCATTTGGGTCAAATTAGCTCAAAATGAGTTAGGCTAACCAATAGGTCAAATTGGGTCAAACCAAGGGTTATGTCAAATTCATATGACTATTTGGAGAGGATTGTATGCTTTGGTTTGATTTAATTTGGATTTAATTTGGGTTTAGTCTAATTTGACCCCCTTATGTCAATTTGGGTCAACTTGGGTCAAGAGGGCCAATTGGGCTAGGTTTGGCTCAATTGAAGGTCAAGTCATGTTTAAATGTTGATTTTGGGTTGATTTGAATCATTAGTTTTGATGGATTTGGCTTAGGCTATAATTTGACTAGTTTGGGTTCATATAAAAGGGTTGACTTGACTTGACTTTGACCAATTTATATCATTTGATCATCCTAGGGTGATCAACAATCATGACATGAAGTTAGAATGGCTTAATTCACTTTGATTTGGATTGAATTGGATTTTGATTCATGTAGGTCAAATTGGCCACTTTGGGTCAATTGAATCAATTGGATTTAGTTGAGTTTATAGATAGATTTGAAATTAATATATAAATTCAATTACAATTGGTTTAGATTCAAATGAGTTTTGGTTCATTTGAATATTTCAAGTCAAATGGGCTAGGTTGGGTTTGACTTGGGTTGATTTTGGTTTGACTGAATGATTGTAAGTTTTATTTATATTTGGATACATGATTGAAGGACTGCTTGATTTAAGAGAAAATCCATTAAATTTGGCTTGATTTAGAGGGGTTTTGGCCAAGTTCAAGGAAATGGCTTAAAGGATTTAAATTGGGTTTTGATTTGATTTTGATTTGGTATTGGCTATTTGAATTTATATTTCATAAGATAATTGAAGGTATTTATAAGTGAGTTTGGATTGAAATGGATGGAATATTGGTTATGTTAATGAAGGTTGATTAAAGGGCTTAGGAAGGATTTCAAGTTTGGATTTGAACTTGGGTTTCAATCATTTGGAATTGAGTTTGGACTTGAATTTGATTTGAAATTGAGTTTGAGGTTTGGTTGGAAATTTGGATTTGAATTGAATTTAAGAAATTGTACATGGATTTGGTTTAGGCTATAGGTAGGTGATTTTCCTAAGTCCCTGGCATGGCCTAATCCTATGATTAACTCTTCTAAGTCTCTAGCTTGGGTCAAGTGTTCATATAATCTCTAGAAGTGTCTTATGACTAAGAAAACCTTAGTGTCTTAACGGTTCCTAGGTCTAAGAAGAGGAGGTTGAGAACTCACTCCAAAAGTGAGGTCAATAGTGTGTTACTTGGTTAATGAAATCAAAAAGAAGAAATGTTGAATCTAAATTTATTCTCACTTAAAAAAAAATCAAAAACCCAAAACCTTAAACTAAAACCTGAACCCTAAACCTAAAAACTAAACCCTAAACCCTAAACCCTAAACCCTAAAAACCCTAAACTCTAAACTAAACCCTAATCCCTAAAATCCTAAACCCTAAACCCTAAACCATAAAACCTAAAACCTAAACATTAAAACCTAAACCCTAAGCCCTAAACCTTGAACCCTAAACCCCAAACCCTAAACCCTAAACTTAAAATAAAATAAACCTAAAATAAACTAAAAATAAAAAATAAACTAAATAAAAAACAAAAACCTTAACCTAAACCCACCCTCCGGAGCGACCTTGTCACTGGCGATTCCCCTTTTCTCTCATTTTTGGCTTTCGCCACTTAATGGTTGTTTGGTGATTCTCCTTTGGATTCCTTCTATGTCGATGGTGGCTAGTAGCTTTTATGTTCTACATGGAGTGATGTCGTGGCTTGGCATCTTTCTCGATGATTCCATGGGGGAAATCGATGGATCCAATGGATCCTACTAGGGCATCAACTACCATGGCTTTGTCTGCTTCAAAATCATTGAAAGACATCCTCAGTGGTAAGGATAGCTTTTCAAGTGAGTCCCTGGAACTTATTTTGACTTCTTTTCAAGGCATGCTTGTGGTTATGTGCTCTGATCTGATTGTGGAAAAGCTTGTTAATTTGAATTTACTTTGGTTGGAAAGTTTTCTCTTCATAGGCTGGAAAACATTCACTCTTTCATTCATAGTTTGAAACTTTTGGGTGCTTTTACGATGGGTTTAATTGATCCCTGCGACATTTTGATTCAGTTAACAAACGATTTGGATTACTCACATGTTTATATTCATTCTTATTTTGTTTTCTATTGCCAAATAAGGTTGTTGAAATGGATTCCACTATTTGATATTAGGGAAGAATCCCCAATCATTCGGTTTGGATTTCTCTTCCCAATATGCAAATTCATTTCGTTAATCATCAATTCTTTTTTACTGTGGGTGCTTTATTTGGTCATTTGCAAATTGATCGTGCAATGGTTACAAAATCTTGACCTATGCTAGAATCCTTGTTGAATTAGACATTACCGGAAACACCCCAAGAAATCGGTTGGGATCTAAAATTATGGTTATATGTAGAAAGTTGATTTTGAAAATTTTGCTGTCTTTTGTTCTCATTGTAAATTCCATGGGCACAATAATTATGAATGTTTCATTTTGTATCCTCACCTAAAAAAGAAAATTCTTGTTAAGGAAACTATTGTTCCTAACCATAGGCCAACCACTATTAAATATCAAAAGTTAATTAAAAAGGATTCATTGAATGTTCCTAATAAGGCTGTTTTACCACTTATTTCTTCTGTGCAATTGAAGGTTTCTAATGTGGAAAATAATAATTTTTTAAAACCTTTGGATGATGATTCTTTTTCCTCTGAGTAGATCCCCACATCCTAAACAATTTTGATTGATGAAATTAAAGCTTTAATTGAAAATATTAATGAGGATATCAATGTTATGCATCATTCAAATTCAATGGAGAATATGGCTTTGGTTTCTCTTGATATTTAGTTTGAAAAACCTGACTTTACTTTAGTTCAAGATGATTTAAATTCTCAATAAGATTTGGTTTTGTCTAATAATCTGGGTATAGAAGAAGAAGGGCTTGATGTTCACACTTGCCTTCTTAATAAATCTATTTGGTCCCTGCATATATACCGATGCTCATTTGCCTTTAATAAATTCTAATGGCTTGGAAGAAGGAGAACTCACTTCTATTCAAGAGACTTCCACTAAATCCGTGACAAATGTTGTTAAATCTTTCTCGAATGATGATTCTATGAGAAAAAGAAATGGTTTCCAAAAGTTATCATGCTAAAAAGAAAAAACATGTTAAAAACTTCCCTCCCAAATTGTCCAAAAACACTAGATCTATTGCGACCTCTCTCTCCTCTCTTAATTAGCCTTTTCTTGACCCTTTTTTTTACTTATGTTTAATATTCTTGTTTGGAATGTTAGAGGATCAGCACCCTCTCTATTCATAACTATATTGGAAACCTTTGTCGTATTCATAATATTTCTTTACTTATTATTTTTGAGCCTTTTATTCATGCAAACAAAATTAACCATGTTGCTAGAATGATCAGTTTCAATAAATTTTTCTCTAATGTTAGTAATAAAATTTGGTGTTTTTGGAATAATTTTGTGGAGGCTTCTATTCTTGATGATTTTCAACAAGTTGTCAATGCTCAACAATCTTATGGTGACGATTGTGTTTTGGGCTCTTTTGCTATGCATCTTGTAATAGATCTGGTAGAAATCTTCCTTGGGAAAATTTGAGGAATTTTGCTACCTCTATCAATAAACCTTGGTTTGTTGGTGGGCATTTCAACACTATTATTTATTCTATTAAATAAAGCAGTGGTTTCTCTCTTAATATTCATTCCATGGAATAATTTTCCAATATGATCCTTGATTGCAATTTGATTCATATTGGCTTTAAGTGTTCAAATTTTACTTGGCAAAACTCTATACTTTGGCAAAGGTTGGACTACATTCATTTTAATACTCATCGGATTACTCAATGGCCTATTATTTCTGTCAATCATTTAAGCAGAACATTATCGGATCATGCTCGTCTTTTGGTTTCTATTAAAGATAACTCTAATAGATTAAAAAATTTCTTTCATTTTAGATTTTAGAACTTGTGGATTCAGCATATTGATTTCCTTAATGTTGTGGCTAACAATTGGAAAGCTTCCTTACATCCTGACAATTCGATTATGGGGATGAATAGATTTTGGTTTAAGCTTAAAAGACTTAAACAAAATCAGGGTTTGTGGAATAAACATTATTTTAAAAACCTTTTTCCTAATATCAAAGAAATAGAAAAATTGGTTTGTGATCTTGAAGTCTATATTATGTCTGATCCTACTAAGATTAAGGACATGACTGAGGTGAAAGATAAACTTGTTAATTTTCAAAATATGGAAGAGACTTATTGGTGCCAAAAAGCTACTAGCGATCATATTGAAGATGATAGAAATACTAGATATTTCCATGCTTTAGTTAATCAAAAGAGAGCTTTAAATAATATTCAAAAAATTAAATATGATAATGGAGAATGGATTACAGAGAATAATGATATTAAGGATTCGACCATTAATTGCTTTAGAAATATGCTTAATAAGAGCTACTTTTATGAAGCTATTTCTAAATCACACTTGATTCCTTCTATTATAAACAATAATGATAATGATTTTCTTACTATTATACCGAATGAAGAAGAAATTTTTAAAGTTCTTAATCACATGAACATAAATTCTGTTGTTGCTCTGGAGGGTTTCACTACCCAATTTTTTCAAAAATGTTGGTTTATTATTAAAAATGATTTGGTTGAGTCTGTGGTTGATTTTTTTAATGGTAATCCTTTTCCTAGGTATTTTTCTAGCTCTTTTATTGTTCTCATACCAAAGAAAGATAATCCGGACTATTGGGTGATTTTAGACCTATTAGTTTTTGCACCTTCTTCAATAAGGCGATTTCTAAAATTCTGACCAACAAGCTCAGTCCTTTACTTCATAGGATTATCTCCCTAAATTAAATTGGTTTTGTTAGAGATAGATCTATTTATGATAATATTCTTGCTCAATTAATTCATGATTTAGATGTTAATACTAGAGGTGGCAATATTCTATTCAAATTAGATATTACCAAAGCTTTTGACAATATCTCTTGGGATTTCCTTATCCATATTCTAAATTTATTTGGGTTTTCTGATATATTTATTGTTTTTATTAAAAATTGTATTAATAGTGCCTACTTTTCTATTTTTCTCAATGGGGAAGCCTTGGGCTTCTTTCCTTCTTCTCATGGCCTAAGATAAGGGGATCCTCTATCTCCTACCTTATTTATTATTATTGTTGAGTACTTATCTAAGAGCATCAATGATCTATTCTTAAACAATCATAGTATGTATTACAAAACTCTTTGTCGTCTTCATGTTTCTCATTTAAGCTTTGCAGATGATTTCATTATTTTCTACAATGCTTCTATTTATCATATCAAGAATCTCAAGATTTTTTTAAATAAATTTGGTAAAGAAAGTGGTATATCCATCAATGATAACAAAAGCTATTTTATTACTTCTTTAAGCATCTCCAATAATAAATTTAATAAAATCCTACATATCACTAACTTTAAACATCAACACCTTCCTCTTAAGTACTTGGGTGCTCCTCTTTTTAAATGTCTGAAATGATCCCATCTTTTTGATGAGTTAATTCAAAAATTTTAAATAAAATTTTTGTTTAGGAATTTCACTTACTTTCCTTTGGTGGTACTCTCACTATTCTTAAAAGCACTCTCAATTCATTGCCTCTTTATTTGATTCAAACTATTATTCCCACTAATGCTACTCTTATTAGAATTGATCGCTTGCTTAATAAATTTTTTTAGGGATCCAATAATTCTACTAAAAGAATGCATTGGACTTCCTAGCATAAATGCTATGGTCCCTAGGGTGAAGGTGGTCTCGATTGCAAACCGATTCGTGAAGCTATTAATGCCTTCTATCATAAGGTTTGGTGGAATTTTAGAAATAATGATAGCCTTTGGGCTAATTTTATGATGAAAAAATATTTCCAAGGTAAACACCCTCTTATCTGTGCTTATAAATTTGGTGACTCTCTTGTTTGGAAAAGGCTTTGCTTCATTAAATGAGTTGCTGAACCCTTGATATGTTGGGGTATTCATTCCGGTTCTCCTTTCTTTTGGAAAGACAATTGGATTGGTAATGGCTCTATTGAATCTCTTTTATGTACCCACTCTACTGCAACTATCAAAGTTAACCCTTCTGGCATAACAACACTTGGAATGAAAATAAACTTGAGAATTATATCCCTATTTCTCTTTTAGATAACTTTAGAAATATCCTTATTTTCTCTAACAAACTTGACCAAATTCTCTTTAAGCTTTCTTACAATGGTGAATTTGTTCTTAAAGAGGTTTGGAATTTTAATGGAGATAAGCAAAACTCCTCTAATGTTTTCATTAAACTTTGGAACAATATCATTCCCATTTCTTATTCGATTTTAGCTTAGAGGATTTTGAATAACTTTATTCTGGACTTTTGCTCTAGAATAAAGGGTTTTATTTGCCTTCAAAGTGCTATTGTTGCTTTCATATTGAAAATGTTAATCATGTTTTTTTTCTGGTGTTACTTCTAAATTATGGTTATGGTAAGATGATTTATTTAATACCAACTATTTTCATGGCTCTCTTTCCATATATCAACTTCTTGAAGTCTGTTTCCAAAAAAAACTATGAAAGGTCATATCAAAGTTCTAGTTGCTATTTCCCTTACCTGGTTCATCTAGATGGATAGAAATGATGCTAAATATTATGGTATTCCTATGAGCCATAAAAGGATCCTAGCTAGAACAAAAGAAAAAAAATTTCAAGCTCCGTTTAATGCCAATCTTATTAGTAACATTCATTTTACAGGGTATAAATTTGTGGCTAAAAAATTGGGTATCATTCTGCCTGATGCTGACTCTTATCAAAAAGCTAGGATTATCCATTGAATCAAACCCAAAAAAAATTTGGTTAAAGTGAATACTAATGGTTCTATTGCTTCTAATAAATATGGTTGTGGTAGTATTCTTAGGAATTCTAAAGGTATTGCCATTTGTGCTTTTTCCTATCCTCTTAAAGCCTAGTCTGTTATCTATGTTGAGCTTATGGCTATCAATAAAGCTATTGAAATTTATTTGAATAAAGGTTTCCTCAACATCTGGATTGAAGTTGATGCGCTCTTGCTTTTTGACATGCTAAACTCTAATATAACAGGAAATGTTGATTTATTTTATCTTCTCAATCATATTGAAAATCTTCTTTCTCAAGTTTGTTATAAAATTTCCCATATCCTTCATGAAGGAAATGCTTGTGCTGATTTCTTGACTACTTTAGGTGCTAACTTAACTGATTTCACTTTATTTGATAATCAAAATTTGTCTAAACTTTTAAGGGGTTTGGTCAATCTGGTTAACATTGGATTACCTTATCTTAGATTATAATTTTTTTGGCTTGGTTTTTTCTGTTGGTTTTTTATGAGCCATTGCTTTTGGTTCCCCTTTATTAAACCCTCTTTGGGTTGTGGCCATTTGCTTATTTTCACTCTTGGGCCTATCTTTGGGTTTTGTTTTGAGCTCTTGCTTTTGGGTTGGCAGGTGGTTGCTACCGGTGGTTCCTATTTTTTTCTAGGTTGTTTTGGTTTTTTTTGGTGGGTGCTTTTTGCCTATTTGGATGATTATTGTTCTTTATTTTGGTTACCTTCATTTGGGTGGTGGCTTTGCCTACTATTTTTTATATGGGATTTTCCATATCTCTAGGTTGGTTGCTTCCTTAACTGAGTTAGATTTTTTTACTCGTGGTGGGATGGGTGTGATGTGTTGGCTGGCTCAGTTGGTTGGATAGGTGGCTGTGTTGGCTAGTTTATCTGCTTCTATTGATGGCATAGCGGAGGGACTGCTGGTGGGCTAATTTTGGATTGGATTTGGAAAGTTGAAGGTTATTTGTTGACTATTATTTCTTTTTTTTTTATAGATTGGGTTTTGGTGGTTAGTTTTGCTGGTTTGGGTTTGGTTCATTTGGTTGTGGTTTTGGCCTCTTCATGTAATGGTCCTCATCTCTTGGTTGCAGCTGCTTTTGTTTTTGTTATTATTTTGGGTTGGCTAGTTGATGGCTACTTAGTGTCTATTATTTTTCTTTGGGATATGGTGACTTGGTTTGGTGTATTGGTGCCTAACTTATCTATGGTTATGATCTTTGCACTCATTGATATTTCTGCTCCTTTTTGCTATTGGCTTTGGTGGTGTTCCTATTGTACTGTTGCTCCTGATGGATGGGTTTCAGTTGGTCTTTCTAGTCTTTGCTCCACTTTATTTTTGGCTGGCTATTTACCTTACCTGGATCAAAATTTTTGCTGCTTTGGTTGGGTTTGGTGGATGTTGTTGTTTGCTTCTACCCTTTTCTTGGTTATCTTGGGTGGTTTTGGCATGATGGATGTTGTTGGTCTTTTCACCTGATTTGGATTTTCTATGACTATCGTGGTTGGCTGGGAGCTATGTTGGCTGGGTTTGTTGGCTATTTTGGCTGGATGGGTTGGTTGGATGGGTGGCTATTTTGGCCTTTCTATCATGCTCTATTGGTGACATGATGGTTGGCTTGCTCCTGCTATGGTACTCCTCTCTTGGTTGCTGTTGCTTCCCTTTTTCTTGTTTGGGTGACAACATTGCTGCCTTTACTATTTGCTTATGGAGGACATGAGCTATTGTGTTTTTTCTTTTTGGTTTTGTTTTTTTTTTTTTTTGGTTTATGTTGTTAAGGGCATGATGTTTGCTCCCTTTGATGTTACTATTCCTTTTTGGTGGTGGCTTTGGTGGTGTTCTTACTATACTGCTATTGTCCCTGATGGTTGGTTGATTTTTTGCCTTATTGGGCTTATTTGTTTTGGTAACTTTATGGTTAGCTATTATCTCTTGCTTGGAGGTTGCGTCTGCGGATGATGGGCTTGGGATGATGGGCTATAATAGGTATGATGGCAATGATGGCCTTAATGTTTCCCTCTCTATATTCTTTTGGCTAGTAGCACTATATTTCTTCGGAGGATTGGATGCTTACATATAGTGTTGCTCCTTAAGATGATTGTAATTGAGCCTAAGCCATTTTCTTTACTTTATTCCTTTTCTTTGCTCATACTCTTTATGCTTGCTTAATTATACTCATCCTTTCATTAGTATGTTGTAGATTTCTTTTATAGGTTGGAAGAATCTTGCAGGTGGATCTTGCTGGTATCAAAAGGACCTATTGGATGTTGCTATTGCGCACATGGATCAGTTGTTGTTGCTAATTTTATTTTGCTTTTGCTTTTGTTATTTTTTTCTTATATTATTGTAATAGATAGGGGGTTTTTCTCTTTAGGACTTATTGTAGCTCTTTGAGCATTAGTTTAGAGATTTACCCCCTATAAGGACTTTGTACATTTTCTTTGTGGCAATAAAATTCCCCTAATTTCCCTAAAAAACCCTAAACCCTAAACTAACCCTAAACCCCAAAAAGCTAAAAACCTAATCCTAAACTAAATAAAACATCAAAATAAAATAAATAAAAACCTAAACCAAAATAAAATAAAAATATATAATAAATTAAAACTAAAACCTAAACTTGAACCTTAAAAAAATTAAAAAAATAAAAACTAAACTATAATAAAATAAATAAAAACTTAAACTAAACTAAAAAAAAAAAAAACTTAAATAAAATAAAAACTAAACCAAAAATTAAAATAAAATAATTCTAAAATAAAATAAAATGAAAACTAAATAGAAACCTAAACCTAAAATAAAAAAACCTAAACCCCAAACCAAAAAAAAACGTAAACCTAAAATAAAAATAAAATAAACCTAAACCTAAACTAATATAAACTAAACTAAAATAAATAAAAAAACCTAAACAAAATAAACTAACTCTAAACCTAAACCTAAACTAAATGGATAAAGTAAACTCAAAATAAACATAAACCTAAAATAAAATAAAGCCTAAAATAAACCTAAAATAAAACCTAAAAAACCTAAAAAATAAAATAAAACTTAAACCTAAACCTAAAAAAATTAAAATAAAACCTAAACCTAAAAATAAAATAAAATAAAACTAAACTAAAAAATATACATAAACCTAAACCTAAAAAAAAACTATAATTAAACTTAAACTAAAATAAATAAACATAAAATAAATATACTAAAACTAAACAAAATAAAATAAAACATAAATAAAAAAATAAAATTAATGAAATTAAAAATAATCTAAAATTTACCTACCTACTTAATTTAAAAATAAAATAAAAATAAATAAAATAAAACCTCTCCCTAACACTAAAACTAATCATCTGACCCTATGTCTGACAAAAACCTTAAAACCCCAAACCACCTTAAACCTAAATCCAACCTAAACCCAAAACCAAATTATTAAACACTAAACAAACCTACATAACCACAACCCTAAACCATAAACAAACTAAACCATAAACTCTAAAAACCTAAACCCTAAACCCTAAAGAACAAACCATACCTAAAGCCTAACACTAAACTAAATAAACCCTAAACCACTACATAAAACATACCCAAACCCTAAACCTAAACCTAAACCTAAAGTAACTAAATAATAAACCTAAACCCTAAAACTAATAAATCTAAACTAAACCTAAACCCCAGAATGGGTAGAACCTGATGGAACATCACACCATATTAGATTTGGTGGTGGAGGTGAAGCGGAGGCGATTATCACGGTGGTGGTGGGGATCTAGAGGTGTTGGATATGGAGGTGGTGGTCAAATCAGTGGTGGTTTTGGAAGTAGGAGGAGCGACAAAGGTTACAGCCATGGTGGTTGTAGAGGGAGAGATCAGGGATATGATTGTGGATCCCACTAATTAAGGGGTCAAGATGGTTCTAATGGGAACTAAAGAAATTGAAGAACATCAGATCTGCTTCTTATGGAATTGTGCCATTACAGTAGAGATGATTCTAGTTATCTAGGGATTTTCATTTGCTCAATGCATGCTCATTTTTTATCTATGTCGTCACATATGTCTTAGAAAACTTGGTGTGTTACTTGGTTGATGAAATCAAAAAGAAAAAATATTGATTTTGAATTTGTTCTCTCTTAAAAAAAACCAAAACCTAAACTCTAAAACTAAAAACACTAAATCCTAAACCTAAAATCCCCAAACCCTCCAAACCCTAAAACCCTAAACCCTAAACCCTAAACCTAAAACCTAACCCCACCCTAAACCCTAAACCCCTAAAACTAAACCACTAAATAAAACCTAAAATAAAATAAATAAATAAAAAATAAAATAAAATAAAATAAAACTAAAACCTAAATAAACCTAAAGAAAATAAAATAAAATAAAACTAAACTCAATATAAATAAACTTAAAAAAAAAAATAAATAAAACTAAACCTAAAAATAAAATAAACTAAATAAAATAAAATAAACTAAATAAAACCTAAAAACCTAAAAATAAATAAAAATAAACCTAACTAAAATAAAAAAACCTAAACTAAAATAAAATAAAAACTAAACTAAAATAAATACCAAATAAATATAAAACTAAAACCTAAATAAATAAAAATAAATATAATAAAATAAATGAAACCTAAACTAAAAAATAAAACTTAAAAATAAAATCTAAAATAAAAACCTAAACCTAAAACTAAAAAATAAAATAAAACCTAAACCTAAAGTAAATAAAACCTAAACCTAAAAAAATAAATAAAAATAAAACTAAACTAAAAAATAACCCAACCTAAACTTAAAATAAAACTAAAATAAAAAACCTAAACAAAAATAAATAAATCTAAAAATAAATAAAATAAAGTAAATAAAATAAAAAATAAACCTAAATAAAAAAAATAAAAAATAAAATAAACTAAAATAAATTAAAATAAACTAAATAAACATAAACCCTAGTTTACTTAATTTAAAAAAATGATAAAATACCAGCTAAACCCAAAAACTGAACAACCCTAAACACTAAATCCTAAACCTAAAACCATACCCTAAACCTAAACCATAAAAGCATAAATCCTAAAGCATAAACCCTAAAACCCTACCTTAAACCCAAACCCTAAACCCACATGCCAAAACCCCAAACTTAAACCTAAAGTAACTAAATAAATTTAAAATAAACTTAAACCCTAAACTAATAAACCTAAACTAAACCTAAACCAAGAATGGGGCGGAACCGGCAGAACATCACAGTCAACCGGGCTTCTAGATCTAGCTGGTGGAGGTGAATGCGGCAGTTGTCATAGTGGTGGTGGGGGATCTGGAGGCCTGGTGGGTTTGGAGGTGGTGGTCAGAGCAGTGATGGTTATGGAGGCAGGAGGAACGACATAGGTTATAGCCCTGGTGGTGGTGGAGGGATAGATCGGAGATATTATGGTGGACCACTACTTGAGAAGGCTGGTGGTTGATGGGAACCAAAGCGAAGAATGATGAATCTGATCTACTGCTTATGGAATTATGTCTTTATAGTAGAGACATTTCAAGTTATCTTGGGTTTTTGATTTTCTCTATGCATGCTCATTTTTTATCAATGTAGTCACTTGTCCGTTAGAAATCTTTGTGTGTTACTTGGTTGATGAAATCAAAAAGAAGAAATGTTAACTTTGAATTTGTTCTCCATAAAAAAACCCAAAAACCCTAAACCCTAAACTAAAATGTGAACCCTAAACCTAAAACCTAAACCCTAAACACTAAACCCTAAAAACCTAGACCCTAAACCCGAAACCCTAAACCCTAAACCCAAAACCCTAAACCCTAAACCCTACCAGCTAAACCCCTAAACCACAAACCCTAAGCTAAACCACAGACCAGGCCACAAAACCCACAAAACACTAAACCCTAAACCACAAACCCTAAACCCTAAACCTGACCTAAAACCTACTTCCTACACTACTCCCTCTAAACCTAAACCACTAAACCATAAAACACAACCTAAACTAAATAAATAAAACTAAAGAAACTAAATAAAGACCTAAACCTAAAAATGAAATGAAATAAAATAAAATGAAACCTAAATTAAAACCTAAACATAAACCTAAACATAAATTTAAAACTAAAGGAAAAATAAAATAAAATATAAAATTAAACTAAAATAAAATAAAACCAAAAATAAACTAAAAATAAAATGAACTTAAAATAAAAAAACTTAAATAAAATAAAACCTAAATGTAAAATAAAAATAAATAAACCTAAAATAAAATAAAATATAAACTAAATAAAACCTAAACCTAAATAATAAACCTAAAAATAAAACCTAAAAATAAATAAAAAATAATATCTAAACCCTCAACTAAAAAAAAAACCTAAACCTAAAATAAAAATATAATAAACATAAACCTAAACTAAAATAAATTAAACTAAGATAAATAAAAATGAAATCTAAACTTAAACCTAAACTAAATAAAACAAAATTAACTAAAAATAAACCTAAACCTAAACTAAAAAAAACCTAAAAGTAAACCCTAAACTAAATAAAACCTAAACCTAAAATAAAATAAAATAAACAACCTAAACTAAAATAAACTAAACTAAAATAAATAAACCTAAAATAAAACTAAACCTAAACCTAAACTAAAATGGGATAAAACAATAAAAATAAAAAAACCTAAAATAAATATAAACCTAAAATAAAAACCTAAAACCTAAACATAAAAATAATATAAAAACCTTAACCTAAACTTAAAAATAAAAAAAAAACTTAAACCAAAAATAAAGCAAAAATAAAAACTAAGAAATAAAAATAAACATAAACTATTAAAATAAAATAAAACCTAAACTAAAATAAATAAACATAAAATAGATAAATAAAAAATAAATAAATCTAAATAAAATATAAAATAAACTAAATACCTAAACTGTCGGTTTATTTAATTTTAAAAAAACTTAAACCCTACCCTAAACCCTAAACTAACCCTAAACCCTAAAACCCTAGGCCCATCCTAAACCTAAAATACAAAACACTAAACCCTACCATGACTCTAAAACCTAAAATGACCCTAAACCCTAAAAAGCTAAAAACCTAAACCTAAACTAAATAAAACCTTAAAATAAAATTAAAAAAAACTTAAATAAATAATAATAATAATAATAATAATAATAATAAATAATATAAACTAAAACCTAAACCTAAGCCTAAACTTAAACCTACACCTAAAAAAAAATAAAAATAAAAAAATAAAACTAAAATAAAATAAAATAAATAAAAAACTAAACTAAACTAAAAAAACATAAAAAACCTAAATAAAAAAATACTAAACCTAAAATAAAACTAAATAAAAACTTAAATAAAAATAAACCTAAACAAAAATAAAAATAAAATAAACTAAATAAACCTAAACCTAATAGTTTATTAATTTGAAAAATTTAAAACCACCAATTAAAAACCTAAACCCTACCACATTAACCAAACCTCCCAAAATCCTCTAAACCCTAAACCCTAAACCCTATGACCACAACCTCTAAACTACCCAACTGAGCCTAAACCTACCTCACTCCACCCCTAAACCCTGATCCTTACCAAACCTAAAACCTAAACCTATTAAATAAAATTTAAACAAAAATAATTAAAAAAACCTAAAGCTAAATAAAATAAAAAAAAATAAAAATAAAAAACCTAAACTAAACCTAAATCTAAACCTAAACCTAAACAAAAAAAAAATATATAAAAAAACTCAAATAAAATAAATAAAACCCTAAACTAAATTAAAAAATTAAAATAAACCTAAAAATAAATAGCCTAAATAAAAGAAAAACTAAAAATAAAATAAAAATAAACTAATCCTAAAATAAAAGAAAATAAAACTAAATAAAAGCCTAAACCTAAAAAATAAATAGAAAAATAATATCTAAAATAAATAAAAAAACCTAAACTATAAAAAAAAACCTCAACCTAAAATAAACAAAATAAAATATACCTAAACCTAAACTAAAATAAATAAAACCCAAACCTAAACATAAAATAAACTAAACAAACTAAACTAAATAAACCTAAACCTACCGGTTTTCTTAATTTAAACAAAATCAACACTTAAAACTAAACCTTAAAGTATGACCCTAAACCACTAAAACTAAACCCTAAACCAGCCAAACCCTAAATAAATAAATAAATAAAATAAAAAAAAATAAACCTACCCTCCTAAACCCTAAACCCAACTAAACCCTAAATCTACACCTAAACCCTACTTCAACTAAATAAATCCAAACATACCCACTCGCTAAACCCTGACCTTCCACTGAAAACCAAACCCCAAACCTACCTTAAACCCTGATCCCTAAAGCCTAAAACTTGAAACTACATAAAACCTAAAATAAAATAAATAAAAACCATAAATATTAAAAATAAATTAAATTAAAACTAAACAAAATAAAAGATAAAATAAAAATAAAATAAATAAAATAAAAACTAAAACTAAACTAAATAAAATAAATTAAAACCTAAATTAAACTAAAATAAAATAAACCTAAAATAAAAATATAAAAAACTACATAAAATAAAATAAAATAAAAAACTAAATAAAATCTAAACTTAAAAATAAATATAAAAATAAATAAAAAAAACCTAACCATAAACTAAAAACACCTAAACTTAAAATAAACTAAACTAAAACTCTAAACTAAAATAAAATAGAAACTAAAATCAAATTGCAACCTAAACCTAAAAAATAAACTAAAATAAAAAAACATAAACTAAAATAAATAAACTAAGAATAAATAAACTAAACTAAATAAATAAAAAATAAACTAAATAAACTTAATAAACATAAACCTATCGATTTTCTTAATTTAAAAAAAACTTAAACTCTAAAACCTAAATCCTAAACATTAAACCTTAAACCCTAAAACTAACTGTAAACCTACGACCCTAAACCCTAAACCCTAAATAATAAACCCTAAATAAAAATAATAAAAAATAATAAAATAAATCTAAACTTAAACCTAAATCCTAAGCCATAAAATGCTAAACCCTAAACCCTAAACCTTAAAACCTACAACCTTAAACCCTAAACCCTAAACTTAAACCTAAACATTAAACCCTAAACTAAACTAAACCCACTACCACTAGGCCCTGTGCCCTACCACATGCCTACTACTAAAAAGCTAAACCTGGACCTAAATAAATAAAACCCTAAAAAATAAATGGATAACAAAGATAAGATAAAATAATAAATAAAATAAAACATATAACTAAACTAAACTCACTAAATAAAATAAAACTAAACTAAAATAAATAAAAAAACTAAACTAAAATAAAACCTAAATAAGAAAAAAACCTATAAAAATAAAATAAAACTAAATAAAACCTAAAATAAATAAAAATAAAATAAATTGAATAAAAAATAAAAAATATATAAATAAATAAAATAAACTAAATAACCTACTTTTTTAAAATAAAATAAAATCCATAACCCTAAATCCTAAATTAACTAAACCCCCACTTACTAAACTCTAAACCCAAACCCTAAACCCAAACCTAATAATAATAAACCCTAAATCCTAAACCTTAAACCCTAAAATGCAACCCTAAACCTAAACCCTACCCTAAACCTAAAAGGTAAAAAAGCTAAAATAAATAAAATAAAAAAATAAAATGAAAAACCTAAACCTAAATAAAATAAAATGATAAAGAAATAAAACCAAAAAAAACCTAAAACCTAAACCTAAAACCTAAAAATAATATTAAAATAAAACTAACTAAAATAAATAAATAAAAACTAAACTAAATAAATAAAATAAAAATAATAAATCTAAATAAAATAAAATATGTAAAATAAAATAAAAATAAACCTAAAATAAAAAAAAACAACACTAAATAAAACCTAAACCTAAAATAAACCTAAAATAAAACCCAAAGTAAATAACAAAATAAAACCAAACCATAAACCAAAAAAAACCTAAAATAAAAATTTAAATGACTTAAACCCTAAAAATAACTAAACTAAAATAAATAAAACCTAGACCTAATCCTAAAATAAATTAAACCTAAACCCAAAACTAAATATAAAAATAAATTAAAAATAAACATAAAACTAAACTAAAATATAAAATCTAAAAATAAATCAAAATAAAACCAAACCTAAACTAAAAAAAATAAAATAAAACCTAAACCTAAACCTAAAATAAAAATAAAACCTAAACCTAAAAATAAAATAAATACAAACTAAACTAAAAATAAACATAAACATAAAACTAAACCTAAAAAATAAACTAAAATAAAAAACCTAAACTAAAATAAATAAACCTAAAATAAATAAACTAGATTAAATAAAAATTAAAAATTAACCTAAATAAAAATAAAAAGTAAATTAAACTAAAATAATTTAGAAGTATACTAAATAAATTATATAAACCTAAACCCTAAACTCTAAGCCATAAACTCTATACCCTAAAACCTAAATAAAAAAAATTAAAAATAAAATATAATAAAAACCCTAACCAGTACACCTCATTAGAATCACTTAAAAGGAATAAATAATGAAATTTTTGCAAAATATGAATAATGTTCACTTTGGATGTAAAATTGTTATCTTCTGTTAGAAATGGTACAAAATAGCATAATTTTGGTGTTGCTTTTTGGTGTGTGCCATGAAGTTGGCCAAATTCTTCCATCTCAATCTTAAAATTAACATTTTTGTGAGTTTAGACCCAATATATTATAACGAAAGTAAAACATACTAAAATGTACAATAACATTTAGTAGCACACCACCACATTCATATATATATATATATGTGTGTGTGTGAAGTTATATTTTTATGTACATTATATTTTAATATGCTTTCATATAATATATTATCTTACATTACACCTTAAAATGAATCACTATAAGCAACAAATTTATAAAATTTGGTTGAAAAATTAACAATTATTTTGGATGCAAAATTCTATTCTTTTGATTAAATGACACACCATAGCACACCCCCAATGATGTTCCCTAAAGCTTACCTTAAATTTGGCCAAATCCCATCATCTTAGCCTATAAATTAGTATTTTTATGAATTATACCAGTACAATCTCTACTACATCATACTATAACAAACTAAAATATACTAAACAATAAGTAGTAATACATAATAGTATCCTATAATGCATGATGCTACACTATGTTATAGCATCTTATACTATAATACATTATAACATATAATATTATATTGCAAATCACATCACATGGGATTGCTTAAGATAGAAAATCATAAAATTAGTCTAACCAATAAAAAACTATATATTTTAATTGTATCACTTACATATTTTAAATTTAAATAATACATTATGAAGCCATACTCTACCTATTATGAATTTGACCAAATTTGACCATTTTAAAGTCTAAATCAACATTTTTTGAATAATGCTAGTGTAGGCTAGACTGCATGATTGTGAAATACTAAAAGAATTTAAAATGCGTAGAACAATATATTATGATATATGTTGTTATACTATGCTACAACTTATAATATTTATTTTGAGCATAAAATCTTACTTTTTAGAATACAAGTGGCATAGCACACCTTTGGTACTACAACCTAATTCCCACTTCAAATTTAATAAATTTTATCATTTGATTTATTAAATCAATATTTTTATGATTTATATTAATATAAATTATAGGGCACAACACCATAATATACTAAAACTTTTCAAAACATCTTATAACATCAAAAACACATCATTACATGCTCAAATATATGATGCTACATTATACTATAATATATTGTATTATAAAATGACTTAGTATTAGGGTTTAGGATATTCAAATCTTTAATAGTCAAAGGAAAGTCTCTTGAAGACATTTTCTTCAGCTTCCATAACTATGTTAGGATTAGGTCATTCTTTAGATCTACTCCTAATGACATCTTTATTCAAGGTTTAGGGTTAGTTTAGGGGATAGGGTTTAAGGTTAGCATAAGATTTAGGGTTTAGGGTTAAATTAGAGTTTAGGGTTTGGGGTTTAGGATTTTAAGTTTTAGGGTTTAGGGTTTTAGGGTTTAGGGTTTAGGGTTTAGGGTTTAGGGTTTTAGGGTTTAAGGTTTAATGTTTAGGGTTTAGGGTTTAAGGTTTAGGGTTTTAGATTTAGGGTTTAGGGTTTAGGGTTTAGGGTTTAGGTTTTAGGTCTAGGATTTAAGATTTAGTTTGGGGTTTAGGGTTTATGGTATTTTTTTAACAAAGAACAAATTCAGAATCAACATTTCTTCTCTTTTATTTCATCAACCAAGTAGCACCCCAAGTTTTCTAAGACACAAGTGATGACATATATCAAAAATGAGCACCCATAGAGCAAATCAAAAACCCTATATAAGTAAAACTATCTCCACTATAAACAAATAGTTACATAAGCAGCGGATCACATTGACCGTTCTTCAGTTTCTCTAGTTCCATTAGAACCACCCCTATCTCTCGAGTAGCAGGATCCACCATCACATCCTTGATCTCTCCCACTGCCACAACCATGGCTGTAACCTCTATCGGTCCTCTTGGCTCCATAATCACCACTACTTTGACCACCACCTCCATATCCACTAGCACCTCTAGATCCCCCACCACTACGATAATAGCCGCCTCCGCCTTTGCCTCCATTTGTCAGATCTAGATTGAGCCTAGTTGACGGTGATGTTCCTACAATCAAGGTTCTGCCCATTCTTAAGGTTTAGGGTTAGTTAGAGTTAGTTTAGGATTTAGGATTTGTGTTTTAGGGTTTAGGGTGAAGGTTTTAAGGCTTAGGGTTTAGGGTTTAGGGTTTAGGATTTAGGGATTTAGGGTTTAGGGTTTAGGGTTTGTGGTTTAGAGTTTACGGTTTAGGGTTTAGGGATTAAGTTTTAGAGCTTAGGGTTTTAGGGTTTAGGGTTTAGGATTTTGGATTGAAAGATTAGGGTTGTAGGTTTAGGGTTTAGGGTTTAGGGTTAATTTTGGGGTTTAGGTTTTTTTTTAAATTAAATAAATCAGTAGGTTTAGGTTTATTTAGTTTATTTTTTATTTATTTGAGACTTTATTTTTTTTCTTTAGGTTTATTTTTTATTTCTATTTAATTTAGTTTATTTATTTTATGTTTATTTATTTTAGTTTAGTTTTTTTATTTTTATTTATTTTTAGGTTTAGGTTTATTTTTTAGTTGAGTTTTATTTTTATTTTAATTTTTAGGTTTAGGTTTTATTTTTATTTTTAGGTTTAGGTTAGATTTTTATTTAACTTTTTTTAGGTTTAGGTTTTTGGTTTTTATTTTAGGTTTATTTTTAGGTTTAGGTTTATTTTTACTTTATGTTATTTTATTTAGCTTAGGTTTAGGTTTAGTTTATTTATGTTTAGGTTTAGGTTTTATTTATTTTAGTTTAATTTATTTTAATTTTGGTTTATAATTAGCTTATTTTGTTTATTTTTATTTTTATTTTAGTTTTAGGTATTTTTTTAGTTAGGATTTAGGTTTTATTTTTTATTTATTTTTAGGTTTTATTTTTGGTTTATTTTTTTAGGTTTGTGTTTTTATTTAGTTTTTATTTTATTTTATTTTAGGTTTATTTCATTTTTAGTTTTTATTTTATTTATGCTTTTTATTCTTAGGTTTATATTATTTTTTAGTTTAGTTTAGGTTTTTATTTATTTTATTTTAGTTTATTTTTATTTTTTATTTTATTTTATTTTTAGGTTTAAGTTTAGGTTTTAGTTTAGGTTTTAATTTTATTTTATTTTATTTAAGTTTAAGTTTTTTATTTTTAGGTTTTATTTAGTTTAGGTTTACATTTTTAAGTTTTTAGGGTTTAGGGTTTAGGGTTTAGGGTTTATGGTTTAGGGTTTAGGATTTATGGTTTAGGGTTTTATGGTTTAGGGTTTAGGGTTTAGGGTTTAGGGTTTAGGGTTAGGGTTTAGGGTTTAAGGTTTTGGGTTTAAGGTTGAGTGTTTAGCCTTTGGGTTTAGGGTTTTAAGGGTTTATGGGTTTAGAGTTTAGGTTTTAGGGTTAGTTTAGGGTTTATGGTTTACGCTTTAGAGTTTAGGGTTTAGGGTTAGTTTAGAGTTTAGGGTTTAGGGTTTTAAGGTTTAAGGTTAAGGGTTTAGGGTTTAGGGTCAGGGTTTAGGTTTAAGGTTTAGGGTTTAGGGGTTAGGGTTTTTCTTAATTAAGTAAACTGATAGGTTTATGTTTATTTAGGTTTTTATTTTATTTTATTTTAGGTTTCTTTTATTTTTAATTTTATTTTATTATGTTTTTTATTCTTAGATTTATTTTATTTTTAAATTTAGTTTAGATTTTAATTTATTTATTTTTAGTTTATTTTTATTTTTATTTTAGGTTTTGGTTTTAGTTTAGGTTTTTATTATATTTTATTTTATTTAAGTTGAAATTTATTTATTTATTTTATTTTTAGGTTTTATTTAGTTTAGGTTTAGGTTTTTAGGTTTTTAGAGTTTAAGGTTTAGGGTTTAGTGTTTAAGCTTTAAGATTTAGGGTTTTGAGGGTTTAGGGTTTAGTGTTTAGCATTTTATTTTATTTTGATATTACATTTTGTTTTTATTTTTTGTAGGCTTTTATTTTTTTTATTTTCTTTTTTAGTTTGCTTCGGCTTTTATTTATTTTACTTTAGTTTAGTTTTAATTTTATTTTTTATTTTATTATTATGTTTAGGTTTAGGCTTAGGTTTAGGATTAGGTTAAGGTTTTTGTTTGGGTTTTTAGTTTTATTTTATTTTATTTTTTTAGGTTTAGGGTTTTTAATTTATTTTATTTTTAAGTTTTATTTAGTTCATGTTTAGGTTTTTAGGTTTTTAGGGTTTAGGGTTTGGGGTTTAGGGTTTAGAGTTTAGAGTTGTTGGTTTTAGGGTTTAGGGTTAGCTCACGGTTTAGGGTTAGTTTATTATTTAGGGTTTAGGGTTTTGGGTTTGGGGTTTAGGATTGTAGGTATAGGGTATAGGAATTAGGGTTTAGGGTTAGTTTTAAAGTTAGCATTTTTTTTAATTTTATTTGATTTAATTTTATTATTATTTTTTAAATAAAGTAAACTGATAGGTTAAGGTTTATTTAGTTTATTTAGTTTAGGTTTTTTATTTTAGTTTATTTTTTAGGTTTAGGTATAGGTTTAGGTTTATTTTTTTAGTTTAGTTTTACTTTTAATTTATTTTCTTGGTTTTGGTTTTATTTTTTTTATTTTTAGGTTTATGTTTAGGTTTTTATTTGATTTTTTTAGGTTTTTGTTCTAAGTTTTTATTTTAGGTTTATTTTTAGGTTTTATTTTTTAGTTTAGGTTTAGGTTTATTTTTGGTTTATTTTATTTAATTTAGGTTTTAGGTTTAGGTTTAAGTTTAGTTTCTTTTAGGTTTATGTTAATGTTTTATTTAGTTTAGTTTAGTTAATTTTAGCTAGGTTTAGGATTATTTAATTTTTATTTTAGGTTTAAGTTTTTTTTAGTTTAGGGTTTAGGTTTTATTCTTTATTTATTTTTAGGTTTTATTTTTAGGTTTATTTTTAGATTTAGGTTTTTATTTATTTTTATTTTATTTTATTTTATTTTTATTTTAGTTTAGGTTTTTATTTATTTTATTTTGGTTTAGTTTTTATTTTTTATTTCATTTTCCTTTTAGGTTTAAGTTATAACTTAGGTTTTTATATTCTTTTATTTTTTATTTTATTTTAGTTTAAGTTTTTTTATTTATTTTATTTTTAAGTTTTATTTAGTTTTTGTTTAGGTTTTTAGCATTTTAGGGTTTATGGTTTAGGGTTCAGGGTTTTGGTTTTGGGGTTTAGGGTTTAGGGTTTAGGGTTTAGGGTTTAGGGTTTAGGGTTTAGGTTTTAGGGTTTAGGTTTCAGGGTTTAGGGTTTAGGGTGTAGGGTTTAGAGTTTAGGGTTAAGGTTTTTAGGGTTTAGGGTTTAGGGTTTAGGGTTGAGGGTTTAGCTTTTAGGTCTAGGGTTTAGGTTTTATTTAGAAAATTTTGATTTTCTTCTTTTGATTTCATCATACAAGTAACACACTAAGTTTTCTAAGACACAAGCGAGGACATAGATAAAAAATGAGCACGCATATAGCAAATAAAAAACCTTAGATAACTAGAATCGTCTCTACTATATAGACACAATTCCATAAGCAACAGATCGGATCAGCCAGTCTATGGTTTCTCTTGTTCCCATCAGATCCACCACGGCCTCTATGAATCCCGTGATATCACATTTCTCTCCCTTTCCACCACCTCCATATCCACCAGCACCTACAGATCACCCACTAGAATTGTGATAACCGTCGCCTCTACCTTCACCTCCACCACTAGATCTAGATTGAGCCTGGTTGATGGTGATGATCCTATCATCAAAGTTCTGCCTATTCTTAGGGTTTAGGTTTAGGTTTATTAGGTTTTAGGGTTTAGGTTTACTTTTTAATTTATTTAGTTACTTTCAATTTAAGTTTAGGGTTTGTAGTATAGGGATTAGGGTTTAGGGTTATGGTTTAGGGATTAGGGTTAGGGTTTAGTGTTTAGGGTTTTAGGGTTTTAGGGTTTATGCTTTTAGGGTTTAAAGTTTAGGCTTAGGGTTTAGGGTTTAGGGTTTAGGGTTTATGGTTTAAGGTTTAGGGTTTAGGGTTTAGGGTTTAGGGTTTATGGTATAGGGTTGTAGTTTTACTGTTGTATGTTTATGGTTTAGAGTTTATGGTTAGTTTTAGGGTTTAGGGTTTAAGTTTTTTAAAAAAAAATAATTAAGTAAACTGATATGTTTAGGTTTATTTACTTTATTTAGTTTATTTTTTATTTATTCTAGTTTATTTTATTTTTTATTTTTATTTAAGTTGATTTTTTCCTTTTATTTCATTTGTTTTATTTATTTTAGTTTTATTTATTTTAGTTTATTTTCTAGGTTTAGGTTTAAGTTTATGTTTATTTTTTTATTTAGTTTTATTTCAATTTTCTTTTCTAGGTTTATGTTTTATTTTTTAATTTTAGGTTTAGGTTTAGGTTTTTTTATATTTTTAGGTTTAGGTTTTAGGTTTTTATTTTAGGTTTATTTTCAAGATTTATTTTTTAGTTTAGCTTTAAGTTTATTTTTATTTTATTTTATTTATTTTAGGGTTTAGGTTTAATTTATTTTAGGTTTAGGTTTAGGATTTATTTATTTTTGTTCATTTTAATTTAGTTTAGGTTTAGGTTTATTTTATTTTTTTATTTTAATTTTATTTTAGGTTAAGTTTTAATTTTTAGTTTAGGATTTGGGTTTTATTTTTTATTTATTTTTAGGTTTTATTTTTTATTTATTTTTTAGGTTAAGCTTTTTATTTAGTTTTTATTTTATTTTATTTTAGGTTTATTTTAATTTAATTTAACATTTAGTTTTTAGTTTATTAAGGTTTTTTTTCTTAGCTTTATTTTATTTTATAGTTTAATCTAGGTTTTTATTTATTTTATTTTAGTTTTTTTATTTTTTATTTTATTTTATTTTTAGGTTTAAGTTTAGATTTTAGTTTAGGTTTTTATTTTACTTTATTCTATTATTTTATTTAGTTTAGGTTTCTTTTATTTATTTTATTTTTATGTTTTATTTACTTTAGGTTTAGGTTTTTAGGTTTTTATGTTTTGGGGTTTAGGGTTCAGGGTTTAGAGTTTAGGGTTTAGGGTTTTAGGATTTAAGGTTTAGTGTTAGGATTTAGGGTTTAGGGTTTAGGGTTTAGTGTTTAGTCTTTAATGTTTAGGGCTTTTAAGGTTTAGGGTTTAAGGTTTAGGTTAGCTTAGGGTTTAAGGTTAGTTTAGGGTTTAGGGATTAGTGTTTATAATTTAGGCTTTAGTGTTTAGGGTTTTTAAGGTTTAGGGTTTATGTTTTTGGGTTAGTTTATGGTTTAGAGATTAAGGTTTTAGGGTTTATGGTTTTGGGTTTACGGTTTAGGGTTTAGGGTTTAGGGTTATGGTTAGGGTTTATAGTTTATGATTTATGGTTTAGTGTTTAATGTTTAGGATATAGGATTTATGGTTAGTTTAGGGTTTAGGGTTGTAGGTTTAGGGTTAGTTTTAGGGTTTAGGGTTTTGGATTTATGGTTTAGGGTTTAGGGTTTAGGGTTTATAGTTTTATTTTAATTAAGTATATCGGTAGGTTTAGGTTTATTTAGTTTATTTTTATTTATTTTAGTTTATTTTATTTTAGTTTATTTATTTTTTATTATTTAGGTTTATTTTTTATTTTTATAATTTATTTTATTTTATTTAGGTTGATTTATTTTAGTTTGGTTTCTTATTTTAGTTTATTTTTTATGTTCAGGTTTAGGTTTATGTTTTTTTTTAGTTTCATTTTATTTTTGTTTTATTTTTTAGGTTTAGGTTTTATTTTTTATTTTTATGTTTAGGATTAGATTTTTAATTTACTTTTTTTAGGTATAGGTTTTAAGTTTTTATTTTAGGTTTATTTTTAGGTTTTTTTTTAGTTTAGGTTTATTTTTAATTTATTTTATTTTATTTAATTTAGGGTTTAGGTTTAGTTTATTTTAGGTTTTATTTATTTTAATTTAGTTTATTTTAGTTTTGGTTTAAGTTTATTTTATTTTATTTATTTTAGGTTTGGTTTTTTTTTAGCTAAGGGTATAGGTTTTATTTATTATTTATTTTTAGATATTATTTTTAGGTTTATTTTTAGGTTTTGGTTTTTATTTAGTTTTTATTTTATTTCATTTTAGGTTTATTTTATTTTTATTTTACCTTTAGTTTTTACTTTATTTGGGTTTTGAATTTTTAGGTTTATTTTGTTTTTAGTTTAGTTTAGGTTTTTATTTATTTTATTTTAGTTTAGTTTCTATTTTTTATTTTATTTTATTTTTTCGTCTAGGTTTAGTTTTGGTTTTAGTTTAAGTTTTTATTTTATTTTATTTTATTATTTTATTTAGGTTTAGGTTTTTCTATTTATTTTATTTTTAGGTTTTATTTTGTTTAAGTTTTTAGGTTTTTAGTGTTTATGGTTTAGTGTTTAGGGTTTGGGGTTTAGGGTTTATGGTTTTAGGGTTTAGGTTTAGGGTTTTCGGGCTTAGGGCTTAGGGTTTAGTGTTTAGGGTTTAGGGTTTTATGGTTTGGGATTTAGGGTTTAAGTTTTAGGGTTATAGGTTTAGGTTTCAGGGTTTAGGGTTTAGGGTTAGTTTTAGGGTTTGTGGTTTAGGGTTAGGGATTCTTTTTAAATTAAATAAACTGGTCAGTTTAGGTTTATTTAGTTTATTTTTTAAATTTTAGTTTAGTTTATTTTTTATTTTTATTTTTATTTAGTTTAGTTTATTTATGGAGTGTAATTTTAGTTGAAGAAGTTATAGTGGTGGTGTTGTGACATTAAGTGAACAAGTCATTAAAAAGAGTGAGTGATTCAAATTTTTTGGCTCTATTATTCCAAATGATGGTGAAATAGATGGACATGTTATCTATAAAATTCAAGTTGGATGGTTGAAGTGGAGCAATGCATCTAGCCTATTGTGTGATAGAAAAGTATCACTTAAACTTAAGGGAAAAGTTTATAAGATGGTGTTGAGATCTGCATGAGACTAAGTTAAGTGTTGCAGAGATGAGGATGCTTAGGTGGATGAGTGGCTTTACTCTTGGAGATAAAATGTGGAATGTGTATGTTTGGGAAAAAGTTGGAGTAGCTCCAGTGGCAGATAAAATTAGAGAGAGTTGCTTTAGATGGTTAGGTCACATGAAGTGTTGGTCATCCAATGACTTGGCTAGGAGAGTAGATGCATTGGATTTGCCTTAAGTTAAGAAAGGTAGAGGTTGACCTAAAAATACATGGTTAAGATGTATAAAAAATGGCCTAAGTATACTTGAATTGAATGAGCATTTGACACATAACAGGACACAATGGAGATGAAGGATTCATGTAGCCGACCACACTTAGTGGGATAATGGCTTGTTATTGTTGTTGTTAAAGTTTAGTTTATTTAATTTAGGTTTATTTATTTTAGTTTAGGTTTTTTATTTTACTTTATTTTTTAAGTTTAGGTTTAGGTTTAAGTTTATTTTTTAGTTTAGTTTTATTTTTTTTTATTTTTTTAGGTTTAGGTTTTAGGTTTTTAGTCTAGGTTTATTTTTAGGTTTTATCTTTTAGTTTAGGTTTAGGTTTATTTTTAGTTTATTTTATTTTATTGAAGGTTTAGGTTTAAGTTTAGGTTTATTTATTTATTTATTTTTAGGTTTATTTTTTAAGTTTAGGTTTTTATTTAGTTTTTATTTTATTTTAGGTTTAGTTTTTATATTATTTAGGGTTTTTATTTCTTAGTGTAGTTTAGGGTTTTATTTATTTTATTTTAGTTTAGTTTTTATTTTTTATTTTATTTTATTTTTAGATTTAATTTTAGGTTCTAGTTTAAGTTTTTATTTTATTTTATTTTATTATCTTCTTTTTTATTTATTTTATATTTAGGTTTTATTTAGTTTAGGTTTAGGTTTTCAACTTTTTAGTTTAGGGTTTAGGGTTAGTTGAGAGTTTAGGGTTTAGGATTTATGGTTTAGGGTTTGAGGTTAAGCATTTAGGGTTTAAGGTTTAGGGATTAGGGTTTAGGGTTTAAAGTTTAGGTTTTAGGGATTAGGGTTTAGGGTTTATGGTTTTATGATTTAGGGTTTAGGGTTTTTAGGGTGTAGGGTTTAGGGTTTTAGGGTTTTAGAATTTTGTGTTTAGGGTTATAATTTAGGGTTTAGGGTTTAGTGCTTAAGCTTTAGGGTTTTAGGGTTTAGGGTTAGCTTAGAATTAGGGTTTAGGCTTTAGGCTTTACGGTTAAGGGTTTAGGGTTTATGGTTTAGGGTTTAAGGTTTAGTGGTTTAGGGTTTATGGTTTAGGGTTTAGGGTTTATGGTTTAGGGTTAAGTTTAGGATTTAGGGTTTAGGATTTAGGGTTTAGGGTTAGGGTTTAATGTTTAGGGTTTAGGGTTTCAGGTAGTTTATGGTTTAGGGCTTAGGGTTTAGGGTAGTTTATGGTTTAGGGTTTAGGGCCAGTTTTAGGGTTTAGGGTCTAGGATTTAGGGTTTAGGGTTTAGGGTTTAGGTTTTGCAATTTTATTTTAAATTATGTAAACATGCAGGTTTAGGTTTATTTAGTTTATTTTTTTATTTTATTTTATTTTATTTATTTAGGTTTATTTTTATTTTTATTTAGCTTAGTTTATTTATTTTAGGTTTATTTAATTTAGTTTAGGTTTTTTATTTTAGTTTATTTTTTATGTTTAGGTTTAGTTTTATGTTTTTTTTAGTTTAGTTTTATTTTATTTTATTTTTTATTTTTTTTTGTGTTTAGGTTTAGGTTTTTATTTTATTTTTTTTAGGTTTAGGTTTTGGGTTTATTTATTTTTTAGGTTTTATTTTTAGTTTAGGTTTACATATTTTAGTTTATTTTATTTTATTTAGTTTAGGGTTTTTGTTTAGGTTTGGTTTTATTTGTTTTAATTTAGTTTATTTTAGTTTTGGTTTAGGTTTAATTTATTTTGTTTATTTTAGGTTTATGTTTTTTTTTAGTTTAGGCTTTAGGTTTTAATTTTTATTTATTTTTTTGTTTTATTATTGGGTTTATTTTTTTAGGTTTAGATTTTTATTTAGTTTTTATTTTATTTTATTTTATATTTATTTTATGTTTTGTTTTAATTTTATTTAGGTTTTTAATTTTTTGGTTTATTTTATTTTTTTAGTTTAGTTTAGGTCTTTATTTATTTTGTTTTTATTTATTTTTATTTATTTTATTTAATTTTTATGTTTAGGTTTTAGGGTTTGGTTTTAGTTTAGGTTTTTATTTTTTTTTATATTTCTATTTAGGTTTAGGTTTTTTTTAGTTATTTTATTTTATGTTTATTTATTTTAGGTTTTTAGGGTTTATAGTTTAGTGTTTAGGTGTTTGGGTTTTGGGTTTTGGGTTTAGGGTTTATTGTTGTAGGTTTTAGGGTTTAGGATTTAGGGTTTTATGGTTTATGACTTAAGGTTTTGGGTTTAGGGTTTAAGGTTTAGGTTTTTAAGGTTTAGGGTTTAGGGTTTAGGGTTGTAGGTTTAATGTTTAAGGTTTTGGGTTTAGGGTTTAGGATTAGTTTTAGGGTTTAGGGTTGAGGTTTAGGGTATTTTTAATTTTTTAATTTTTTTTATTTTTTTATTTTTCTAAATTAAGTAAAAAGGTAGGTTTAGGTTTATTTAATTTATTTAGTTTATTTTTTTATTTATGTTTATTTATTATTTATTTATTTTTATTTTTATTTAGGTTTATTTTTTTATTTAGTTTAGTTTATTTTTGGATTCTAATTTTAGTTGTAGAAGTTATAGTGGTGGTGTTGTGACATTAGGTGAACAAGTCATTAAAAAGAGTGAGCGATTTAGATATTTAGGCTTTATTGTTCAAAATGATGGTGAAATAGATGGAGATGTTATTAGTAGAATTCATGTTGGATGGTTGAAGTGGAGTAATGCATCTAGTCTATTGTGTGATAGAAAAGTTGCATAAACTTAAGGAAAAATTTTATAAGTGGTGGTAAGACTGCATGATTTATGGTGTAGAATATTGGCCAATAAGAGAAGCATGAGACTAAGTTAAGTGTTTTGAGAGAATTTAGTGTATGAGTGGCTTTACTCTTAGAGATAAAATGTGAAATGTGTATGTTTGGGAAAATTTTGGAGTAGCTCCATTGGCAGATAAATTTGGAGAGAGTGGCCTTAGATGGTTTGGCCACATAAAGTGTCGGTCGTCCAATGACCCATTTAAGAGAGTAGATGCATTAGACTTTCTTTATTTTAAGAACGGTAGAGGTAGACCTGAAAAGACATGGTTAAGATGTATATAGAATGACCTGAATTGAATAATTTGTTTAATAGGTTTATTGTTTAGGTTTGGTTTTATTTATTTTAATTTTAATTTTTTTATGTTTATTTTATTTTTATTTTAGGTTTAGTTTTTATTTTATTTTGGTTTTTTATTTTATTTTTAGTTTAGTTTAGGTTTTTATTTATTTAATTTTAATTTAGATTTTTTTTTCTTTTTAGGTTTAGGTTTAGGTTTAGATTTTAGTTTATGTTTTTTTTTTATTTTCCTATTTTGGTTTAGGTTTTACTTATTTATTTTAGGTTAGATTTTTAGCTTTTTAGGGCTTGGGGTTTATGGTTTAGTGTTTAGGGTGTGTTTAGGGTTTAGGTTTTAGGGTTTGCGATTTTGGGTTTTGGGTTATTTTTTTAGGTTTAAGGTTTAGGGTTTAGGGTTTAGGGTTTAGTGTTTAGGTTTTAAGGTTTAGGATTTAGTGTTTAAGGAGTTAAGGTTTTAGGGATTAGAGTTTATGGTTTAGGGTTTAGGGTTTTTAGGGTTTAGGGTTTAGGGTTTAAGGTTTAGTGCTTAGGTTTTATGTTTAGGGTTCAGGTTTTAGTTTAGGCTTTATGGTTTATGGTTTTTTTAATAGTGCACAAATTCAGATTCAAAATTTCTTCTTCTTGATTTCATCAACCAAGTAACACACCAAGTTTTCTAAGACACAAGTAGCAACATAGATAAAAAATGAGTAGGCATAGAGCAAATCAAAAACCCTGGATAACTTGAACAGTCTCTACTATAAAGACACATTTCCATAAGCAATAGATCGAATGGGTCATCCTTCAGTTTCTCTAGTTCCCATCAGAACCACCCTGACCTCTAAAGTAGCAGGATCCACCATGGTTGTAACCTCAGTTGCTCCTCCTACCTCCACAACCACCACTACTCACCCTCCATATCCAATCTCTAGATCCTCACCACCATTGATAAGTGCCTACTTCTCTCCTTGCCAAATCTAGACTGAGTCTTGTTGACTATGATATTCCTGCAATCAAGGTTCTACCCATTCTTAGGGTTTAGGTTTAGGTTTAAGTTTATTAGGTTTTAGGGTTTAGGTTTATTTTTTAATTTATTTAGTTACTTTAGCTTTAGGCTTATGGTTTGGGGTTTAGGGTTTAGGGTATAGTGTTAGGGTTTAGAGTTTAGGGTTTAGGGTTTAGGGTATTAGGGTTTATGCTTTTAGGGTTAAGGGTTTAGGGTTTAGGGTTTTTTAGGGTTTAGGGTTTAGGATTTAGGGTTCATCTTTTTTTTTTATTAAGTAAACTTATAGGTTTAAGTTGATTTAGTTTATTTTATTTTTAATTTATATTTAGGTTTATTTTTTATTTTTATTTAGTTTAGTTTATTTATTTTAACTTTAATTATTTTAGTTTAGGTTTTTTATTTTAGTTTCTTTTTTAGATTTTGGTTTAAGTTTATGTTTATTTTTTAATTGAATTTTATTTTTATTTTATTTTTTAGGTTTAGGTTTTATTTAGGTTTTTATTTTATTGTTTTTAGGTTTAGATTTTAAGTTATTATATTATGTTTATTTTTAGGTTTTATTTTTTAGTTTAGGTTTAAGTTTTTTTTAGTTTATTTTATTTTATTTAGTTTTACTTTAGGTTTAAGTTTAGGTGTAGGTTTATTTATTTTATTTTAGTTAAGTTTATTTTATTTTATTTTATTTTATTTTATTTTATATTTTAGGTTTGGGGTTTGTTTTTTATTTAGGATATAGGTTTTATTATTTATTTATTTTTAGGTTTTTTATAAGGTTTATTTTTTAGGTTTAGGTTTTTATTTAGTTTTCATTTTATTTTATTTTAGATTTATTTTATTTTTATTTTATGTTTAGTTTTTATTTTATTTAGGACTTTTGTTCTTCGGTGTATTTTATTTTTTAGTTTAGTTTAGGTTTTAGTTTAGGTTTTTCACATTATTTTATTTTTTATTTTCTTTAGTTGTAGGTTTTTTTATTTATTTTATTTTTAGGTTTTATTTAGTTTAGGTTTCAGTTTTTTAGGTTTTTAGGGTTTAGGGATTAGGGTTTAGGGTTTATGGTTTTAGGGTTTAAGGTTTTAGGGTTAAGGATTTAGGGTTAGGGTTTAAGATTTAGGATTTAGTGTTTAGGTTTATAGTTTAGGGTTTAGGGTTAGGTTAGGGTTTAGGTTAGCTTAGGGTTTAGGGTTAGTTTAGGGTTTAAGTTTTAGGGTTTAAGATTTAGGCTTTAGGATTTAGGATTTTTAGGGTTTATAGTTTAGGTTTTAAGGTTAGTTTAAGGTTTAGGCTTTAGGGTTTTAGGGTTTAGGGTTTAGAGTTTAGTGTTTAGGGTTTAGGGTTTAGGGTTTAGGGTTTAGAGTTTAGTATTTATGGTTTAGGGTTTAAGGTTTAGGGTTTAAGGTTTAGGGTTTATGGTTTTTTTTGGGTTTAAGGTTTAGGGTTTAGGTTTAGGGTTAGTTTTAGGGCTTAGGGTTTAGGGTTTTAAATTAGTAAATGCATTAGGTTTAGGTTTAGTTTATTTTATTTGATTTTATTTATTTGTTATCTTTATTTAGGTTTATTTTTTATTTTTCTTTAATTTTATTTATTCATTTTAGGTTTGTTTATTTTAGTTTAGATTTTTATTTTAGTTTATTTTTCAAGTTTATGTTTATTTTTAGTTTAGTTTTATTTTTATTTTATTTTTTAGGTTTAGGTTTTCTTTGTTATTCTTAGGTTTAGGTTTAGGTTTTTATTTTATTTTTTTAGGTTTAGATTTTAAGTTTTTATTTTAGGTTTATTTTCTATTTTTTATTTTTAGTTTAGGTTTAGGCTTATTTTTAGTTTATTCTATTTTATTTAGTTTAGGGTTTAGGTTTCATTTATTTTAGGTTTAGGTTTAGGTTTTATTTATTTTAGTTTATTTTAGTTTAGCTTAAAGTTTATTTTATTTTTATTTTAGGTTTAGGTTTTTTTTAGTTTAGCGTTAAGGTTTTATTTATTTTTTTATTTTTAGTTTAGGTTTTATTTAATTTTTATTTTATTTTATTTTTCATTTACTTTAATTTTATTTTACGTTTAGTTTTTATTTTATTTAGGTTTTTGATATTTATGTTTATTTTATATTTTAGTTTTGTTTAGGTTTTTATTTATTTTATTATATTTTAGTTTATATTTTTTATTTTATTGTATTTTTAGGTTTAGGTTTAAGTTTCAGTTTAGGTTCAGGTTTTTATTTTTTTTATTTTTTTATTTTATATAGGATTAGGTTTTATTTATTTATTTTATTTTTATGCATTATTTAGTTTAAGTTTAAGATTTTAGGTTTTTAGGGTTTATGGTTTACGATTTAGGGCTTGGGGTTTAGGGTTTAGGGTTTAAGGTTGTAGGTTTTAGGGTTTAGGGTTTAGGGTTTAGGGTTTTTAGAGTTTAGGTTTTAGGTTTAGGGTTAAGGTTTTAGGGTTTAGTGCTAGGGTTTAGGGTTTAGGGTTTAGGGTTTTGTGTAAGGGTTTTTTATATATATATTTAAATTAAGTAAACTAGTAGGTTTAAGTTTATTTAGTTTATTTTTTTTATTTAATTTAGTTTATTTTATTTTTTATTTTTATTTAGGTTTATTTTTATTTTTATTAAATTTTGTTTATGTATTTTAGTATACATTTTTCTATTTTAGTTTATTTTTTTAGGTTTAGGTTTAGGTTTATTTTTTAGTTAGTTTCATTGTTATTTTATTTTTTAGGTTTAGGTTTTATTTTTTATTTTTAGATTTATGTTTAGGTTTTTCTTTTATTTTTTTAGGTTTAGGTTTTAGGTTTTTATTTTAAGTTTATTTGTAGGTTTTATTTTTTAGCTTGGGTTTTGGTTTATTTTTTGTTTATTTTATTTTTTTTATGGTTTAAGTTTAGGATTAGGTTTAGTTTATTTTAGTTTAGGTTTATGTTTATTTTATTTTTAGTTTAGGTTTTGTTTTTTTTTTTGTTTAAGGTTTAAGTTTTATTTTTTTAATTATTTTTAGGTTTTATTTTTAGGTTAATATTTTAGGTTTAGCTTTTTATTTAGTTTTTATTTTACTTTATGTAAGTTTATTTTATTTTTATTTTAGATTTAGATTTTTTTTTGTTTAGGTTTTTTATTTTTTTAGTTTAGTTTAGGTTTTTATTTATTTGATTTTAATTTAGTTTTTATTTTTTATTTTATTTTCTTTTTAAGTTTAGGTTTAGGTTTAGGTTTATATTAAGGTTTAGGTTTTAGTTTAGGCTTAGGTTTTATTTTTTATTTTTATTTTATTTCAATTTAAGTTTTTTATTAATTTTATTTTTGGGTTTTATTTAGTTCAGGTTTAGGTTTTTAGCTTTCTAGTGTTTAGGGTTTAGGGTTCAGGGTTTAAGTTTAGGGTTTAGGGTTTAGGGTTTGGGGAAGAGAGTTTAGGGCTTAGGGTTTAGGGTTTAGGTTTTAAGTTTTATGATTTGGGGTTTTAGGGTTTAAGGTTTAGGGTTTAGGGTTATTAGGGTTTAGGGTTTAGGGTTTAGAGTTTTGGTTTTAGTTGTAGGTTTAAAGTTTTAGTTTAGGGTTTTGCCTTTTTCTTCTAACTGGGAACAAACTAAGATTCAACATTTCTTCTTTTGAGTTCATCAAAAGTAAAAGTTTTTAAGACAAGCATTGACATAAATAAAATGAGCAGCGTAGAAAATCAAAACCAGATAACTAGAATTGTCTACTATAAAGAACAATTCCTTAAAGGATTTATCGGTCGTTCTTGGTTTCTCTAGTTCCCATCAACCACCAGTCTCTAGTAGCGTGATCCACCATCATATCCTCGATCTCTCCTCGCCACCACCACATAACCTCTATCTAGCCTCGATAACCATAGCTCAGACCACCTCCATATTCACACCTCAAGATCATGATATGCGCCACCTATGCCTTAGCTTTTAGCATGGATCTAGACAGAGGTTGTGAGAGATGTTCTCATCAGGTTTTAAATCTTAGGGTTTAGATTTATTAGGTTTTATTGTTTAGGTTTATTTTTTAATTTATTTAGTTACTTTAGGTTTAGGTTTAGGTTTAGGGTTATTAGGGTTTAGGGTTTAGGTTTAGTATTTAGCCTTTGTTTAGGTTTAGGGTTTATTTTAGGGTTTATGGTTTTAGTGTATAGGGTAAGGGGTTTAGAGTGTTAGGTTTAAGGTTAGTTTAGGGTTTAGGGGTAGAATTTTTTAAATTAAGTAAAAGGTTAAGTTTATTTATTAGTTATATTTTTTATTTATTTTAGTTTAGTTTATTTTTATTTTTATTTAGGTTTATTTTTATTTTTTATTTAATTTAGTTTATTTTAGGTTTATTTATTTAGTTTAGGTTTTTTATTTTAGTTTATTTTTAAGGTTTAGGTTTAGGTTTATGCTTATTTTATAGTTTAGTTTTATTTTAATTTTAATTTTTAGGTTTAGGTTTTATTTTTTATTTTTAGGTTTAGGATAAGGTTTTATTTTATTTTTTAATTTTTGTTTTATTTTTAGGTTATATTTTTTAATTTAGGTTTAGGTTTATTTTTAGCTTATTTTATTTAGGGTTTAGCTTTAGGTTTAGGTTTTAGTTTAGGTTTTCCTTTTATTTTATTATTTTATTTTATTTTTGTCTTTATTTTTTTAGGTTTTATTTGGTTTAGGTTTAGGTTTTTAGCTTACGATTTAGGGTTAAGGGATTAGGGTTTAGGCTTTAGAGGTTAGAGTTTAGGGTTTATGGTTTAGGGTTTAGGATTTAGGGTTTAGGGTTTAGGTTTAAGGTTTAGGGTTTAAGGTTTAGGATTTTAGGGTTTAGGGTTTAGGGTTTAGGGTTTAGTGTTTAGTTTAGGGTTTTAGGGTTTTGGTTTAGGTTTATGGTTTAGGTTTTAGGTCTAGGTGCAGTTTTAGTTTAGGGTTTTTTTTAATTGAGATCAAATTCATATTCAACATTTCTTCTTTTTAATTTCATGAACTAAGTAACACACCAAGTTTTCTAAGACACAAGAGACGACACAGATAAAAAATGAGCTTGCATAGAGCAAATAAAAAACCTTAGATAACTAGAACTGTCTCTACTGTAAAGACTAAAGAAAAAGTTCCATAAGTAGCAGATCATATCGATCATTCTTCAGTTTCTCCAGTACCCATCAAAATAACCTCGACCTATTGAGTAGTGAGATCCACCATGATATTCCCGATCTCTCCATCCGCCACCACCATAGTTGTAACCTCTTCCTCTTCTCCATAACCACCACTCCAACCACCACCTTAATATCCACTACCTCTAGGTCCCCAACCACCATGCGATGATGGCCCGCAGCCTCCATGTAGATCTAGGCGAGCACGGTTGATGGCGTTCTGCAATCAAGGTTCTACCAATTCTTAGAGTTTAGGTTTACGTTTATTAGGCTTATTTTTTAATTTATTTAGTTACTTTAGGTTTAGGGTTTAGTATTTAGGGTTAGGGTTTAGGTTTTAGGGTTTAAGGTTTAGGGTGTAGGGTTTAGGGTTTATAGTTTAGGGTTTTAGAGTTTATGCTTTTAGGGTTTAGAGTTTAGGATTAGGGTTTAGGGTTTAGGGTTTAGGCTTTAAGGTTTTTTAGGGTTTATGGTTTAGGTATAGTGTTCAAGTTTTAGTTTAGGGCTTATGCTTTTTTGTTTGTTAACAGAGAACAAATTTGGATCTAACATTTCTTCTTTTCAATTTCATCAACCAAGTAACACACCAAGTTTTGTATGACACAAGCGATGACAGATAAAAAATGAGCACACAAAGAGCAAATCAAAAACTTTAGAAAACTAAAATCGTCTCTATTATAAAGACACATTTCCATGTGGTCAGTTGTGGTCTTCAATTTCTCTAGTTCTCATGAACCACCCCGACCTCTCAAGTAATCCACCATCATATAGTCTCCCAGCCACCACCATTTGTAACCTCCATCGCTCCTCAGCCTCCACTGCTTGCTCCAACCACCACCTCCATATCCACCAGCACCTCTAGATCTCCCACCACCATTATGATAACAGTTACCGTCTCCTTGATCTAGGCGAGCACGGTTGGGTGATGTTCTGATAAAGGTTCTGCCCATTCTTAGGGTTTAGGTTTAGGTTTAGCTTTATTAGGTTTTAAGGTTTAAGTTTACTTTTAAATTTATTTAGTTACTTTAGATTTTGGTTTAGGGTTTAGGGTTAGGGTTTAGAGTTTAAGGTTTAGGGTTTAGGTTTTAGGGTTTAGGGTTTAGGGTTTAGGGTTTAGCGTTTAGGGTTTTAGAGTTTAAGGTTTAGGGTTTAGGATTAGGGTTCTTTTATTTTTATTTTTATTCTTTTTTATTTTTCTTAAATTAAGTAAACTCGTAGGTTTAAGTTTATTTAGTTTATTTAGTATTTTTATTTGTTTTTATTTATTATATTTATTTATTTTTGTTTAGGTTTATTTTTATTTATATTTAGTTTAGTTTAGGTTTTTTATTTTAGTTTATTTTTTGGGTTTAGGTTTTGGTTTAGGTTCTTTTTTTAGTTTAGTTTTATTTTTATTTTATTTTCTAGGTTTAGGTTTTATTTTTTATTTTAAGTTTAGGTTTAGGTTTTTATTTTATTTTTTTAAGTTAAGCTTTTAGGTTTATTTTCAGGTGTTATTTTTTTAGTTTAGGTTTAGGTATAGTTTATTTCTTTTAGGTTTAGGTATTATTTATTTTAGTTTAGCTTTAGGTTTATTTTTATTTAAATTTTAGGCTTAGGGTTTTTTTAGGTTTATTGTTTAAGTTTTATTTCTTATTTATTTTTAGGTTTTATTTTTAGGTTCATTTTTTAGGTTTAGGTTTTTTTAGTTTTTATTTTATTTTTATTTTAGGTTTAGTTTTTATTTTATTTAGATATTTTATTTTTTTAGTTTAGTTTAGGTTTTTATTTATTTTATTTTATTTTAATTTTTTAATTTTATTTTCTTTATAGGTTTAGGTTTAGGATTAGGTTTTGGTTTAAGTTTAGGTTTTTAATTTATTTTATATTTTAATTTATGTTGGTTTAGGTTTTTTTATTTATTTATCTTTTAGGTTTTATTTAGTTTAGGTTTATGTTTTTAGCTTTGTCGTGTTTAGGGTTAGTTTTGGGTTTAGGGTTTAGGATTTATGGTTTAGGGTTTAGGGTTTAGGTTTTAGGTTTTAGGATTTAGGGTTTAGGGTTAGTGTTTTAGGGTTTAGGGTTTAGGGTTTAGGGTTTTTAGGGTTTAGGGTTTAGGGTTTAGGGTTTAAGTTTTAAGTTTATGGTTCAAGTTTTAGTTTAGGATAGGGTTTTTTTTAGCAGAGAATAAATTCAGATTCAACATTTCTTCTTTTCGATTTCATCAACCAAGTATAGTAAGTTTTTTAAGACACAAGACAACATAGATCAAAATTAAACATGAGCAAATCAAAACATTAGATAAGTAAAATCATCTATTAAGAACCAGTTCCATATGATGGTCGGATTGGTGGTTCTTTGGTTTCTCCGGTTCCCATCGAACCACCCGATCTCTCAAAGCGGGATCCACCATCACATCCCGGTCTCCCTCCACCACCACCATGGTGGTAACTTTGCACCTCCCACCTAACCACCACTCCGACCACCACCTCCATATCCACTAGCACCTCAGATCCCCACCACCCTTGTAATAGCGCCACCTCGCTCCTACTGATCTAGGCGAGCACGGTTGGATGATGTTCCTATCGTCAAGGTTCTGCCCATTCTTAGGGTTTAAGTTTAGGTTTAAATTTATTTATTTACTTTAGGTTTAGGTTTAGGGTTTAGTGTTTAGGTTTTAGGTTTTATGCTTTTAGGGTTTAGGCTTTACGGTTAGGGTTTAGGGTTTAGTGTTTAGCCTTTAGGGTTTAGGGTTTAGTGTTAAGCTTTTAGGGTTTAGGGTTTATGGTTTTTAGGTTTCAGGGTTAGATTAAGTTTTAGGGTTTAGTGTTTTTAGGTTTCAGGGTTAGATTAAGTTTTATGGTTTAAGGTTTAGGGTTTGAGTTTAAGGTTTAAGGTTTAGGGTTTAGGGTTTAAGGTTTTAGGGTTGTTTAGGATTTAGGGTTTAGGGTATTTTTTTTGGGTGGGAGGGGGGCATGTTAGAATTTTATTACCATAGAAGGAAAATATACAATGTTCTTAGAATGGTTAAAGCTCTAAAATTCTACTCATCTCACAGCTACAAGAAACCTAAAGAGCTAAACTGCCATCTAAGTACATTAGAGAAAGAAAATAAAACAAAAGAGCAAATACAATAGCAAAAATCATAAGAAAAAAGAGAGAGACTAAAATAAATCTTGAAAATAGTAAAAGAATGAGTCAATAGTAGTATAAAAAAATCACAACTTCTGAAATGCAAAAGTCATAACTAAAAGGATAAGGATAAAGAGGAAAAGGAGAGTGTTGAGAAAGAGAATGCTTTCAGTTAGGATCATCTCAAGGGCAACAATCATATAAGCATCAAACTTCATAAAGAAGGGTTACAATCATATGTAATCTACCAAGAGAGAATAGGTGAGTAACATCAAAGCCATCATAGCCGACATACGATGCAAGAAAACATCCAAAACGTCAATAATGTTCTAGATCACGCACCATTTAACAAGAGAAACCGACCAACAACTAGCTAGCGGCCAAACCATCAAACAAAACCACAACAAACTAATCATAAATAACCAGTGAGGCTAGAACAAAGTAAAAACACCAACAATAACCATTACCCAAATACCAATCCAAGCTCCAAACCAAGGAAAACCAAAACCAACAATCATGAAGCACTAGACCCATGCTAATTAATAGAGAAACAACCAACACAACCAAGATAGGAACCCTCAAGCCAAAGTCCTAACAAGTAGCAGTCACCAAGCCAAACCAGAGTGAGCAACCACAAATGATCAAATAGCTCAAAAATGAAACCATCAATTGAAGGAAACATAAGATGCAGCCAATGCAAATCAGCGAGAAGAAGACACCACACAAAAGGGGGCCAAAGGCAGCCACCAAACTTAGAAACCAAAAGTCCAATCAGAAAGGATCAACAAAGGTTCAACCAGCATAGCAAAGGCTCAACAAATTTTCCAAGAAGAAGGAAAAACCAACAAGGAAAAATCAACCAACCAAGATTCTAAGGACAATTAAAAGTCCTCTAACCAAAGGAGCTACATAAAATAGCCATAAGGCAACCACTAGAGAACAACCCATAATACGTAACCAATAAAAGAAGCATCCCTAGTAGCCAAGGAAAAGTAGAAAATTGACAAAGTACCATAAAATAAAGGTCAAAAAGAAGCACAACAACCATAGAAAGGCAATAGTAGTAACTAGCAGGACATCAAAAATCAAACTTGAACAAAGACTAACCGACATGAAGCATAATAATAATAGAAAATGTGCCGTAAACAATGCACCCAATAGACGCTAATCCCAGGAGAATAACCAAATGGAAAACTAAGGCAAAAGAAGGATCTAGCAATAAACAACTAGGAACTAGGAGGCAAACCAAAAAAATTAGCCAGGAAATTCTTCAATAGAAGGTTTAGAAAGGCAACAACCAACAGTAATTCCCACTAGAAAGGCCACCCATCCAACCATGAAAAACCAACAAAAGTAACTTCAGTTGAGGGAGCCAATAAACCAATGTAGAAAATAGAAGCTAAACCATCTCATCCACTAAGAACCAGAGTAACAAGACACATGATCTAGTCTCTTTAGGGAGTGAGTTTAAAGTCTTAGTCTCTTTCTAATAAATAAACAACCTAGCTATCTTGCATAAGCATAAAGACTTGCCTACATGTATTTAAAATCATAGGAGTTAGTTGGCGGCCACCCCCAGACAGCTGTAAGTCCAAGCTGTCAAGTGGTTTGCCCTCTCTTATGCTTCTGGCCCTCATCGAAGCTCCCTAGATTTAGGTTCTGAGATTTCTTTTCCTCTTTTGGGCCATATGCATAATTCCTCACCTCTTAGTCATTTCCTTAATCTTATGTTGAGGGATCTTAAGTCCTAAATTTCTAATGAAAATATCCAACTCAACCAAACTAAATCAATTTCTAAAATATAAAGCCCAATAATAAGATAGTTTGAGATGCTGCTGGTTTCTAGCATGGAAATCTCTACTTATCTTCCATTTTAACCGATAATAACTCCCTCTTTTGACCAATACCATTTGATCTTCAAAATAAACCAATCGATTGATAGTCCTTCTTATTTAAATCTTCAAAGATAATGATCATTTACCTTAATCGAGAGTTATCCTAAGGGATCTTATCCCTTAAGATGTAATTAACTATGGGGGCTTGCCCCTGTAGGGAACTTAACAAACCTGATTTAAAATAAATCCTGCATTACTTCTCCATGTAAAGTAGGGGAAGAATCTCTGGTACATATGTAGACCCATCGTCCATAGGAGTCCTTATTGAGGTGATTTGGTCCATTAAAGGGTGGTGACTTCTGTCTTTCAAGCCAGTGCTCTATTCTTTGATGACATACTCGATCACCTGAATAAGTACATGTGATCTGCATGGCATTCTAAAAAATGACAAATTTTTATAAGGTCTCTTTAGTTTCTAATAAATTTGAAAGGCGACTCCCCAATAGGCATAGTATTATAATAAAACTAAAACAAACTAAAATGTACAATAACATTAGTAACACACCACCACATTCATATATATGTGAAGTTATATTGTTATGTACATTATATTTTAATATTCTTTCATATAATATATTATCTTACATTACACCTTAAAATGAATCACTTTAAGCAAAAAATTATAAAATTTGGTTGAAAAATGAACATTTATTTTGAAGGAAAAATTCCATTCTTTTGATTAAATGACACACTATAGCACACCCGCAATGATGTTCCCTAAAGTCTACCTTAAATTTGGTCAAATCCATCATCTCATCCTATAAATTAGTGTTTTAAGAATTATACGTACAAACTCTACTACATCATACTATAACAAACTAAAATATGCTAAACAACATGTAGTAATACCTAATAGTATGCTATAATGCATGATGCTACACTATGGTATGGCATCCTATATTATAATACAACGTAACATATTATATTATATTATATTATATTGCATATCACATCGATTTTTTAAGATAAAAAATCATAAAATTAGTCTAACAATAAAAAACTATATATTTTAGTCAAATCAATTACATATTTTAAATTGAAATAATATATTATGATGCCATGCTCTACCTATTATGAATTTGGCCAAATTACTCCATTTTAAAGTCAAAATAAACATTTTTATAAATAATGCTAGTGTAAGCTTGACTGCATTATTGCAAAATACTAAAAGAATTTAAAATGCGCAGAATAATATATTATGATATATGATGTTATACTATGCTACAACTTATAATATTTATTTTTAACATAAAATCTTACTTTTTAGACTACAATTGGCATATAACACCTTCGGTACTACAACCTAATTCCCAATTCAAATTTAACGAATTTCATCATCTGATTTATTAAATAAATATTTTTATGATTTATATTAATATAGACTATATGGAACAATACCATAATATACTAAAACATTTCAAAACATCTTATAACATCCAAAAACACATCACTACATGCTCAAATATATGATGCTACATTATACTATAATAAATTATATTATAATATTATTTAGGGTTAGGGTTTAGAGTTTTCAAATCTATAATAGGCAAGGGAAAGTCTCTTAAAGACATTTTCTTTAGCTACCATAACTATGTTAGGATTAGGTCATTCTTTATATCTACTCCTAATGGCATCTTTATTCAAGGTTTAGGGTTTAGGGTTTAGGGTTAGTTTAGGGGTTAGAGGTTATGGTTTAGGGTTTAGGGTTTAGGGTTTAGGGTTATAGTTTTAGGGTTTAGGGTTTATGGTTTTAGGTTTTAGAGTTTTGTATTTAGGGTTTTAGGGTTTAGGGTTTAGGGTTTAGGATTTAGGGTTTAGGGTTTAGTGTTTAGGAATTGAGGTTTAGGGTTCTTAAGGTTTAAAGCTTAGGATTTAGGGTTTATGGTTTTGAGTTTAGTATTTTGGTTTATGGTTTTGGTTTTAGGTTTTAGTTTAGGGTTTAGACTTTAGTGTTCAAGGTTTTTTTAATAAAGAATAAATTCAGATTCAACATTTCTTCTTTTCTTTCATCAACCAAGTAGCACCGCATGTTCTCTAAGACACAAGAGATGACATAGATATAAAATGAGCACCCATAGAGCAAATAAAAAACCCTATATAAGTAGAATTGTCTCTACAATAAAAATAGTTCCATAAGTGACAGATCAAATCAGTTGTTCTCCAGTTCCTATCAGAACCACCCATGCCTCTTGAGTAGCGGGATTCACCATCATATCCTTGATCTCTCCCCACTTCCACGGTTGTAACCTATCACTCTCCCCAGCTCCATAGCCACCACTACTCGACCACCACCTCCATGCGAGCACATCCAGATCCCCCCACCATCACATGATAGCTGTCTCGCCTTCCACTCCATGCTAGATTTAGGAGCTTGGTTAGGTGATGTTCCTACCATCATGGTTCTGCCCATTCTTAGAGTTTAAGGTTTAGAGATTTAGGTTTAGGGTTTAGGGTTGTAGGTTTTAGGGTTTGGAGTTTAGGTTTTAGGGTTTAGAGTTTAATATTTTAGGGTTTAGTGTTTAGGGTTTAAGGTTGTAGGTTTAGGGTTTAGAGTTTAGGGTTTTAGGGTTTAGGGTTTAGGGATTAGGGTTAGGGTTTTTTTCAATTATTTTTATATTATTTTTTTAAACTAAGTAAACTCATAGGTTTAGGTTTATTTAGTTTATTTTTTATTTGTTTTAATTTATTTTATTTTTTATTTTAATTTATGTTTATTTTATTTTATTTAGTTAGTTTATTTATTTTAAGTTTTTATATTTTAGTTTAGTTTTTTTATTTTATTTTATTTTTTAGGTTTAGGTTTAGGCTTAGGCTTATTTTATAGTTTAGGTTTAATTTTATTTTATTTTTGTAGGTTTAGGTTTAAGGTTTTTATTTTAGGTTTCTTTTTTAGGTTTTATATTTTAGTTTAGGTCTAGGTTTATTTTTAATTTAATTTATTTTTTAGTTTATGTTTAGATTTTGGTTTTGTTTATTTTAGCTTTAGCTTTAGGTTTTATTTATTTTGGTTTAGTTTAGGATTAGGTTTAGGTTTTATCTTTTAGTTTAGGGTTTAGGTTTTATTTTTTATTTATTTTTAGGTTTTATTTTAAGGTTTATTGTTTAGGTTTATGTTTTTATTTAGTTTTTATATTATATTTTAGGTTTATTTTATTTTTATTTTACTTTTTATTTTTTTATTTAGGTTTTTTTATTTTAGGTTTATTTTATTTTTTTGTTTAGTTTAGATTATTATTTATTTTATTTTAATTTAGTTTTTATTTTTTATTTTATTTCATTTTTTAGGTTTTGGTTTTAGTTTAGGTTTTTATTTTTATTTTATTTTCTTTAGGTTTTGATTTAATTCTATTTTATTTTTAGGTTTGATTTAGTTTAGGTTTTAAGTTCTTAGGTTTTTAGGGTTTATGGTTTAGGGTTTAGGGTTAGAGTTTTAAGATTTAGGGTTTAGGGTTGAGGGTTTAGGGTTTAGGGTTTAGGGTTTAGAGTTTAAGATTTAGGGTTTAGGGTTTAGGGTTTACGGTTTAGGGTTTAGGGTTTAAGGTTTTAAGGTTTTGGGTTTACGATTTATAGTTTAGGGTTTAGGGTTTATGGTTTTAGGGTTTAGGTTTAGGGTTTAGGTTTGTAGGCTTAGGGTTTAGAGTTTAGGGTTTAGTTAGTTTTAGGGTTTAGGGTTTAGGGTTAGGGTTTTTTATTATCTTATTATTATTATTTTTTAAATTAAGTAAACTTATGTTTAGGTTTATTTAGTTTATTTTTTAAATATTTTAGTTTATTTTATTTATAGTTTTGATTTAGGTTTATTTTTTTAATTTAGTTTATTTATCTATTTAGGTTTATTTATTTTAGTTTAGGTTTTTTATTTTAGTTTATTTTTAAAATTTATGTTTATGTTTAGGTTTATTTTTTATTGTAGTTTTATTTTTATTTTAATTCTTAAGTTTCAATTTTATTTTTTATTTTTTGGTTTAGATTCAGGTTTTTATTTTACTTTTTTAGGTTTAGGTTTTAGGTTTTATTTTAGGTTTATTTTTTGGTTTTATCTTTTATTTTAGGTTTAGGTTTATTTTTTGTTTATTTTATTTTTTTAACTTTAGGTTTAGGTTTAGGTTTAGTTGATTTTAGGTTTAGGTTTAAGTTTTACTTATTTTAGTTTAGTTTATTTTAGTTTAGGTTTAGGTTTATTTTATTTTTATTTTTTAGTTTAGGGTTTAGGTTTTATTTTCTATTTATTTTTAGTTTTTAAATTTAGGTTTTTTTTTAGGTTTATGTTTTATTTAGTTTTTATTTTATTTTTATTTAGGTATTTTATTTTTTAGTTTAATTTAGGTTTTTAATTAATTTATTTTCATTTAGTTTATTTTTCTTTTTAGGTTTTAGTTTAGGTTTTAGTTTATGTTTTTAATTTTTTTTTTAATTTTTTGTTTTATTTTGATTTAGGTTTTTATGTTTTTAGTGTTTAGGGTTTAATGTAGGGTTTAGGGATTAGGATTTATGGTTTAGGGTTACGAATTTTTGGGTTTTGGGTTTAGTGTTTAGGGTTTAGGGTTTAGGGTTTTAGGGTTTAGGGTTTAGGGTTTAGGGTTTAGGATTTTAGGTTTTTTTATTTATGAAGCTTAATAAACCTAAACATAAAAGCTAAGCGGTTCAAAAAGAAAAAATTTGAACTTGTTTGCTTTAATAAAGATGGATCTTAAGAAAAAAGGTTAAAATTGGTGCACAAACACAAAGATGCTAAGTGCCCAAAATAGTGAGGGGCGTAATAGTAAGACACAGGCTTTTCCTTCTTCTCTTTAAAAATAACCAAGGTGACGAGCTTCATAACCTTGAACTAACTCAGGAATATCTCTGACATGCCCTTTACGGCCAAATATTGTAATCAATACCTCATCATTTTCCTTGATGAAGTTCAAACAACCATCATTTGGAACAAAGGCTACAATCTTTATCCCATTCGTTATCAATTGGGCCCTAGCACATTTTTTGATAGCAGAGTTGGGTTGCTTTGCCTCAATGTCAATTTTTTCAAGCACAATGGCCTTTGCAAGAAAAGATCATGTGAATGGCTTCTTCAATTCATTTCCAAGATGACTTTTCTTGTATGATTTGTCTGTCCACCTCTGATTTCTTCTATGTGTCTTCAGTTTTTGACCAGCTCCCATACAACGTGTTTTCCTTATGTTGAAGAAATGAAAGAAGAGACTCTATGATCTTATTCGGGGAGTTACGTGAGTTGATGATGGGATTGAGAGCTCAATAGTTGGGAATTATTTAGCTTAGTTAGTTATTAGTTAGTTTTAGTTTTAGTTAGTTAGTTATTAGTTAGTTTAGTATTTAGTTATCTTTTTATTTATTTTTGTTTATTTTATTTTCTTTAAATTAAGTAAACTGGTAAGTTTAGGTTTATTTAGTTTTTTTTTGCTTATTTTTGTTTATTTTATTTTTTATTTTTATTTAGGTTTATTTTTTTAGATTTAAGTTTTATTTTTATTTTTAGGTTTAGGTTTAGGTTCTTATTTTATTTGTTTAAGTTTAGGTGTTAAGTTTTTATTATAGGTTTATATTTATGTACTATTTTTTAATTTAGGTTTAGGTTTATTTTTAATTTAATTTAATTTATTTATTTTAGGTTTATGTTTAGGTTTGGTTTATTTTAGGTTTAAGCTTAGGTTTTGTTTATTTTAGTTTAGTTTATCTTAGTTTAGTTTTATTTTATTTTCATTTTAGGTTTATGTTTTTTTTAGTTTATGGTTTAGGTTTTATTTTTTATTTATGTTTATGTTTTATTTTTAGGTTTATCTTTTAGGTTTAGGTTTTTTATTTAGATTTTATTTTATTATATTTTATTTTATGTTTATTTTATTTTTATTTTAGGTTTAGTTTTTTTAAATTTGGTTTTTTATTTTTTAGTTTAGTTTAGGTTTTTATTTATTTTCTTTTACTTTAGTTTTTATTTTTTTATTTTAAATTTTTTAAATTTAAGTTCAGGTTTAGGTTTTAGTTAATTATTTTATTTTATTTTATTTTGGTTTAGGTTTATTTTTTTAGGTTTTATTTAGCTTAGGTTTACATTTTTAGCCTTTTAGAGTTTAAGGTTTATGATTTAAGTTATAGGTTTTTATATTAGGTTTATTTTTAGGTATATTTTTTAGTGTAGGTTTAGGTTTATTTTTAGTTTATTTTATTTTTTTTAGTTTAGGGTTTAGGTTTTCTTTATTTTAGGTTTAGGTTTAGGTTTTATTTATTATATTTTAGTTTACTTTAGTTTAGGTTTATGTTTATTTGGTTTGGCTTATTTTATTTTTAGTTTAGGGTTTGGGTTTTATTTTTTATTTTTATAGGTTCTATTTATAGGTTTGTTTTTGAAGTTTAGGTTTTTATTTAGTTATTATTTTATTTTATTTTAGGTTTATTTTATTTTTATTTTACATTTAGTTTTTTTACTTTATTTAGGTATTTTATTCTTAGGTTTATATTACTTTTTTAATTTAATTAAGGTTTTTATTTATTTTATTTTAGTTTATTTTTATTTTTTATTTTATTTTATTTTTAGGATTTAGTTTAGGTTTTTATTTTATTTTATATTTTTATTTTAATTAGGTTTAGGTATTTTTATTTATTTTATTTTTAGGTTTTATTAACTTTATCTTTAAGTTTTTAGGTTTTTAGGGTTTAAGGTTTAGGATTTTGGGTTTTGGGTTTTGGGATTCGGGTTTAGGGTTTAGATTTTAGAGTTTTGGGTTGTATGTTTAGGGTTTATGGTTAGTTTTAGGGTTTAGTGTTTAGGCTTTTAGGGTGTAGGGTTTTAGGGTTTAAGGTTTAGGGTTAAGGTTTACGGTTTAGTGTTTAGGCTTTTAGGGTTTTGGGTTTTGGGTTTAGGATTTAGGGTTTAGGGTTTTGAGTTTGGGTTTTGGGTTTCAGGTTTAGGGTTTAGGGTTGTAGGTTTAAGGTTTAGGGTTAGGGTTATTATAATTTATTATTTTTTATTTTAATGGTTTAAGGTTTAGGGTTTAGGGTTTAGGTTTTAGGGTTTAGTTTTTATGATTTAGGGTTTAGGGTTTAGGGTTGTAGGTTTAGTGTTGTAGGTTTAGGGTTTAGGTTTAAATTTTAGTTGAGTTTTATTTTTATTTTATTTTTTAGGTTAGGTTTTAGGTTTCAATGTTTAGGTTTTAGGTTTTAGGTTTTAGTTTTAGGTTTAGGAGTTTAAGGTTAGTTTAAGTTTAGGTTTAATGCAGCTTTAGGTTTTAGGTTTTAGGAGCTTAGGTATAGGGTTTAGGGTTTAGGGTTAGCTTAGGCTTTAAGGTTAGTTTAGGGTTTATAGTTTATGGTTTAGGGTTTAGGCTTTAGGCTTTATGATTTAGGGTTTCTAGGATTTAGGGTTTATGGTTTAAAAGTTAGTTTAGGGTTTAGAGTTTAGTGTTAGGGTTAGGTTTTAGGGTTAGGGTTAGGTTTAACGGTTTAAGGTTTAGGGTTTAGGGCTTAGGGTTTAGGGTTTAGGGCTTAGGGTTTAGGGTTTAGGGTTTAGGATTTTAGGGATTTAGGGTTTTAGGGTTTTAGGGTTTAGTGTTTATTTTACTTTAGGGTTTATAGTTTTAGGTTTAGTTTAGGTTTAGATTTATAGTTTAGGGTTTAGGATTTAGGTTTTAGGTTAAGTTTATTTTTTTATATTTTAGGTTTTGGGTTTATTTTATTTTAGGTTTATTTATTTTATTTTATTTTATTTAGGTTTATTTTTTAGTTTTATTTAGTTTAGATTTATTTTAATTTATTTAGGTTTTTTTTTTATTTTAGATTTTATTAAGTTTATTTTAGGTTTATTTAGGTTTATTTATTTATTTTATTTATTTTTTTATTTATGATTTTTATTTTTATTTATTTTATTTTAAATTTAGGTTTATTTTTTTATTTTTAGGGTTTAGATTTATTTAGTGTTTAGGTTTAGGTTTAATTTTAGGTTTAGGTTTAGGGTTTTTGTTTAAGGTTTAGAGTTTAGGTTTTTTAGGGTTTAGGTTTAGGGTTTAGAGTTAGTTTTAGAGTTTATATTTAGGTTTAGTTTAGGTTTTAGGTTTAGGTTTATTTTTTATTTATTTTATTTTTAGTTTATTTTAGTTTAGGTTTAGGGTTTATTTTATTTTGTTTATTTTAAGTTTAGGTTTTATAGTTTAATTTTTAGGTTTTAATTTATATAGGGTTTTTTAGGTTTATTTTTTAGTTTAGGTTTATTTTATTTTTTATTTTATTTTATTTTAGGTTTATCTTATTTTTATTTTTAATTTAGTTTTTTTTATATTTAGGTTTATTTTACTTTTTTTTATTTAGTTTAGGTTTTAATTTAATTTAATTTATTTTTTGTTTAGTTTTTTTTATTTAATTTATTTTTAGGTTTAGGTTTAGGTTTAAGTTTTTATTTTGGTTTTAGTTTAGGTTATTATTTTATTTTATTTTTTATTTTAAGTGGATTATGTTTATTTATTTATTTTATTTTAGGTTTATTTAGTTTAGGTTTTTTAGTTTAGGTTTTAGGGTTTAGGTTTAGTTTAGGGTTTTAGGGTTTAGGTTTAGTTTGGTTTTAGGTTTAGGTTTTAGGGTTTAGGGTTTAGGGTTTAGGGTTTGTAGGTTTAGGGTTTATGGTTTAGTGTTTAGGGTTTAGGGTTATGGTTTTATTTTTTATTTTCATTTTTATTTATAGGGTTTAGGGTTTATATTTTAGGTTTAGGGTTTAGGATTTTTGGTTTTTTTTTAATAGAGAACAAATTTATATTCAATATTTCTTCTTTTTGATTTCATCAATGAAGTAACACACCAAGTTTTCTAAGACACAAGTGAGACATAGATAAAAAATAAGTGCGCGTAGAGCAAATCAAAAACCCTAGATGAATAAAATCATCTGTATTGTAAAGGCAATTCCATAACCGGCCGGTCCATATGCCGGTTTCTCAGTTCCCATCAGAACCACCGGCCTCTCGAGTAGCGGATCATCATCATCCGGATCTCTCCCTTTGCCACCACCAGGCTATAACCTTAGTCCCTCCTCCCTCCATAACCTGCTTTCAGACCACCACCTCCATATCCGGCAGTAACCTAAACCTCCTTCATTGGGTGATGTTCCCATCATCAAGTTACGCCCTTTCTTAGGGTTTAAGTGTAGGTTTAGGTTTATTAGGTTTTAGAGTTTAGGTTTATTTCTTAAAATTATTTAGTTACTTTAGGTTTAGGTTTAGGGGTTGGGGTTTAGGGTTTAGGGTTTAGGGTTTAGGGTTAGGTCTTAGGTTTTAGAATTTAGAGTTTAGGGTTTGAGGTTTATGCTTTTATGGTTTAGGGTTTAGGCTTTATGCTTTATAGTTTAGTGTTTAGGGTTTTTTTAGGGTTTATGGAATATGGTTGTAAGTTTAGTGTCATAACTTTAGGGTTTAGGGTTAGTTTAAGGATTTAAGATTTAGGGTTTAGTGTCATAACTTTATTTATTTTAGTTTATTTTATTTTTTATTTTCATTTAGGTTTATTTTTATTTTTATTTAATTTAGTTTATTTATTTTAGGTTTATTTATTTTAGTTTGGGTTTTTTATTTTTGTTAATTCTATAGGTTTAAGTTTAGGTTTATTTTTCACTTATGTTTTATTTTTATTTTATTTTTAAGGTTTAGGTTTTATTTTTTATTTTAAGGTTTAGGTTTAGGTTTTTAATTTATTTTTTTAGATTTAGGTTTTAGGTTTTTATTTTAGGTTTATTTTTAGGTTTTATTTTTTAGTTTAACTTTAGGATTTTTTTAGATTATTTTATTTTATTTAGTCAAGGATTAGGTTTAGGTTTTGTTTATTTTATGCATATGTTTAGGCTTAATTTATTTTAGTTATGTTTATTTTAGTTTAGGTTTAGGTTTAATTTATTTTGTTTATTTTATTTTTATTTTAGGTTTAAGTTTTTCTTAGTTTATGATTTTTTATTTTATTTTTTAATTATTTTTAGGTTTAGATTTTTATTTAGTTTATATTTTTTTATTTTAAGTTTATTTTATTTTTATTTTACCTTTAGTTTTAATTTTATTTATGTTTTTTATTCTTAGATTTAATTTATTTTTTAGTTTAATTTAGGTTGTTATTTATTTTATTTTAGTTTATTTTTATTAGTTTATGTTATGTTATTTTAAGGTTTAGGTATAAGTTTTAGTTTAGGTTTTTATTTTATTTTATTTTTTTATTTTAATTAGGTTTTGGTATTTTTATATATTTTATTTTTTAGGTTTTATTTTGTTTAGGCATAAGTTTTTAAGTTTTTAGGGTTTACGATTTAGGGTTTATGGTTTAGGGTTTAGGGTTTATGGTTTTAGGGTTTATGGTTTAGGGTTAGGGTTTTGGGTTTAGTGTTTAGGGTTTAGTGCTTAGGCTTTCGGGTTTAGGGTTTTTAGGGTTTAGGGTTTAGGGATTAGGGTTTGCTTAGGGTTTAGGTTTTTTTTAAAAAAAATAAGTAAACCATTAGGTTTAAGTTTATTTAGTTTATTTTAAATATATTTTAGTTTATTTTATTTTTTTATTCTTATTTAGATTTAT